>BCLF01000055.1:0-55474 GCA_001602275.1 Zoysia japonica | reverse complement strand
ACTTGCTGCACCCTTCGTTGGTTCAGTTGGTGTTGGAACTGACTTTGATGCTGCAAATTGTTTGTTGTTTGAGGAATGAGGAGCAGCTGTGCGAGTTGATGATGCTGCAGCTGGTTTTGCGGTCCAAGAGCTAGCGCGACCTGCAGAAGTATTAGTTCTCATGCTAGCTCGGCGTCCCTGCACTTCCCTTTCAGCTTTATAAGCAAGATGAAACAAGCGGTCGACTGAAGTATACTCTTTGTAAGCAAGAATATCCTAAATTTCACGATTCAAACCACCTACGAACCTGGCCATTCCAGCTTCTTCTCCTTCTACAAGGCCACAACGGAGCATACCAGTTTGCAACTCCTGGTAATATTCCTCTACTGATTTGCTTCCTTGTCTGAATTGCTGCAACCTATTTAACAAATCACGTCTGGAGGAGTTTTGGTCACCTTCAAAAATCGGCGAGAAAACAGGCCCCATTGCTCCATTAAATGCAATGTTTCGAGCGCTTATTATGAAACTTGTGTTTTCGCGCCAAACATGTCGAATTCACTCCATTACACCCAAAAACCAAGTTTGAGTATGTATACCTTGTTTCGGTCACCTCCAAAAATCGGCGCGAAAACAAGCGCCACACATCCATTAAATGCACAGGTTCGAGTGCTGATTATCAAACTTCTGTTCTCGCGCCAACCATGCCCAATCCACTCCATGACACCCAAAAACCAAATTTGGGTATGTATATCATGTGATGTGTACGTGGTTCCCGATCTTCCGTCAGGTCGTGATAACTCTTGATTTGAGGGAGATGCGACACACAATAGATCCGGCCTCAAATTAACACGATTCAAACTCCAGAATCGCAGCACCACTTCAACTCTGGTTATCAACCATGCGCACACGATTGACCTCACCAATAAGGCTAATCCCTGCCTGCACATCGAAGAACACAAGCAAGAACAAGGAAGAACGCAACTCACTTGCGAAATCTGGATTGAAACACGAAGTTGGATAACCAACAAGCCGTCAAACGGCGAAACTGTTTGGAAACAGGAGAAACTAATCAAAACCTATCTCTAATGACGGCGGTGACTAAATTTATAGAGTTTAGGTCGACCATAGGGGCAAACCCTAATACTAATGGGCCTAGAAAAGATACAAGGCCCAAAGGCCAAAAGATAGTGTCGCAGCACCCGGCATGTTTCTGGACGCCCTCCTGTTTTAATGGTTTCCGCTGATTCCGGTCGAATTGGGAGATGAGACCGGTGATGTTGGAAAGGTTATCTTCTTAGTTTTCCAACCATATCTAAAATGAAGGTGAGTTTAGATCCATTCAAAAGTAGACTTCGTGAGCTTTCCAGAATGTACTTAAACACCCAAATTGGATTCTATATGAAGTCGTGGCTTTCGTTGCAAGTTTGTACTGTTTTGCATTCCGAATCCACCATATGTGAATAGGTCAAAGGTCATAAAGTTATTTTCTTTCCTTTATGCATGAAGGTATATTTCTTACTTTTACTATAGTGGATAGCATCATTATCATGTTCCCATGGACGACCCAATAATAATGAATAAGCTTGCATAGGTGCAGCATCACAATCCACAGAATCTAACATAGGTGCCAATAGAGAATGGGACTCGACATGTTTTAGCTACGTTTGCCTTACCGGAGTCGTTTAACCACTGGATATGGTACGGATGTGGATGTGGCCGTGTGGGCAAGTTTAGCTTACTGATCAAGTCAGTACTCACTAAGTTGTTGCAGCTCTCGCCATCACTGATCACGTGTGCACGACGGTTCTAGATCACAAAGTAATTATAAAATAGATTATGGCGCTGAATCTTATCAAGACATACGTGTGGGGAGAGTGCTTGTTGGACAATGATGGTCCTGTAGGCTGATAGGACTTGAGGTGCCGATCTTTCGGTGAGGTGATAACTATCGATTTGGTGGAGTCGACCCTCACGATCCGACTACAAACGAACAGATCGTGTGCGCCTTAGCAATCGCAGAGCTAACTCCGAATGGTTATTGACCGTGCTGGACAGCAAGATCAAACTGATCACGAAGATCAATTCCTGCAAGCAATCGAAGAACAAGCAAGAACAAGATGTGGCAAACCAGGATTCTCTCACAATATGGGGTTCTCAAAGCTGTCTAACAGGTGGTCGTTGGACACAACTGAAGATCAGAGAGTTTGCATAAAAGCTAAACTATAACAAAAGAGAACCCCCTGTCTTTTTGGTGGCGGCTAGGACATTTAAATAGGGTGGGGAGGACCTGGCGGTGCTGGGGTCGTCCTCAAATCCTAGGACGTGCCCCTAATGGGCTCAACTTGATAGACGGGCCATCGGCCCAAGTTGGGGTGATGCAGCACCTTCTGAATTGGAACGACAATTGGAGCTGACTCGGATGTGATATGTAGGTGAGGCTGGATCCATTCGAAAGTAGACTTGATGAGGTTTTCAGAATGTACTTAAACACTCAAATTAGATTTCATATGCAGTCGTGGCTTTTGTTGCAAGTTTATACTGTTTTGCAGTCCGAATCCTTACCCACTTGAATTAGAGTCGTCCTCGACTCAAGTTCAGAATGTATAAGTGCCACTCTAATATGCCCTCGTGAAATCATAAAGGGTGCAGGCCATGGAGGTATGTATGTGGTCTCATCATCCTCCCCCACTTGATTTGTAGTCGTCCTCGACTCAAGCACAGATTCAAAACCAGCTATGCCACCGTTCCTTGTAGAAATCTCAAAAGGTGGAGGCCACGGGGGTATGTATGTGACCTCATCATCCTCTCTTGCTTCTTTTGGAGTCGTCCTCGACTCAAGGTCAAATTGGAGAACCACCACTCCACCGTGCACTCAAAAAATCATAAGAGGTGGCGGCCACGGGGGTATTCTGAAGCGGTCAAGTAGTGCCACAAAGATCTCATCATTCTCCCCTTCATTACAGCTAACCGTCCTCGGCATGATCCAGTGGTCAAAACAATTTCTTGCTGTCATGTTGGAACAGGGGATGAGCACGTAGCTTGGCCACAACAGCAACTTCTCCTTCTCCATGAGCTGCTCCTGTTGATAGATCATAAAAGTAGAGAAACTTTGCAAAGCATTGTTAGTGTTAGCGCATGCTATTGTTTGATCCTATTTTTGCATTTCAAAAGGGTATTTCTGATTATTACAATTGACTATTTTAGATACTAAGAAATCTCCAATGTCATCGTATTTGCCAATAGCATAAAAAACACAATTGCTAAAATGTTGTGAATTACAATTCTGAAATAATCTCTTCTCTAAATAATTCAGGTTACAAGGAGCATCAAATACAATATAACCTAAAGAAGTTAAAGAAGATGTGAGCTCTAACTTTGCATCATTCAAATCAGCGCAATAAAAATGCTTGTTCCCCACATGTGTGTACTCAAGAACAACATTTTTTATTCCATACACAAGTTGTGTTTTCAAGATAAACAAAACTTGGTCACACAACTTGATGCAATCGTAGGACAAATTTGCATTACGAAACAAAGCATAAGTCTAGGGAGGCTCAACTAAGCTTTGCAGAACACTAGGATGAACACTGGGCAATTGCAGTTCAACAGAAGCAGCATGAGAGGATCGAGATGTGGTGAGGGACTAACAGTGTGTTTCATTTTCCTTACTCTCCTGGGATATAGTAGGTAGCACACAAGCATCATTATCCATTATCTCATCAACTAGCATAACGTCTTGTTTAGTCTTTTTCTCACTCTCCTGCACGATGTTAGGCATAGGACAAGAAACAGAAGAGTGCTCTCTATCTAGATGTGCTGTTTTAATAAGAGATAAAGTATCACACAACTCTTCTTTATCACATTTCCTTTGTGACAAAGGCACATCAGCAATACATTCCACAATTTTCTGATGGTGACTGTTCATGCTTGTATTTTTAAACGATAAAAGCTGATTTTCAGCAATACAAGCAAGCAAATACAGGTGTGAGAGTGAGTAGTAAGTTTTAGATGTGAGCAAAATTTGGATTTCAAAATTGAGATCATTCATAAACCTATTGATTTTATCTTCCCGGCATTCATCTAAGCCACCAAAAATGACATAAACCTTAAAAGTCATTAAAGTATTCTTTAACAGTCATACTATTATGCTTCAAGTTGTCTAATTTGGCACGCAAATGATCAGCATAAAATGCAGGAATAAAGACATCTCTAAAATGACATTTGAAGTCTTTTCAAAAATTCTAGAACTTTATTGTGCCTGCAAATGTATTTCCATTCAAGCAGAGCACTTTCAATCAACACACTTGAGGCAATGTAAATTTTTTCCTTTTCAGACAAGTCATGTGCATCAAATTCTTTATCTACATTTAGTTCCTAATCAATGTATGCATGAGGATCAAATTTTCCTGTAAAAGAAGGTATTGACAAACTGATGACTTGCAAAATATCATCCTTTACCTCATGTTGAAGCATCTACACATCTTGGTGCGGGTATAAACCACCACCTCCCTTTTTCTTGATTGTGCCTATCATGGTTAGTAAATAGCAAAACAAATTGACAACGAGCTATGTTTTGTCCAAATTCTTACAGGTTCTTACCAAACCAGCATGGGTGATTTGCAATCAACAATGTCAACCTGTAAAGATTGGTGGAGCGATTGCCAGGGACACAATACCTGTTTGCTGTAGTAATCTGTGGAGCTTGGACAGTTTCAATTTGCAGCAAGGATTAGCACAATCAAATCAGCAAATGCAAAGTTGAATAAGTGATCAACAACGGTATGGTGCTGGTCCTAGGCTAAACCCAGCTAGAGACGCGAGCCGTGACACAAAGATATTCCAACAAATGATACCTCAGAACAGTAGCAACTAAAACACGCACCACTTCTCCCTTTTTTTTTCCATTCTTTAACTTTCTTTTTCTGCAACTTCTCTCTTTTTTTCTTTTTTTTCTTTTCTTTTCTTTTTCTCTCTCTCTGTTTTTTCAGTGATGGAATGAAAATAGAGATGAACAAAATTGCAGCTAGCAGATAGCAGATAGGATATCGCAGATCTCTTTTGTGATTGCGACACTCTCGGGTGGTATTTTATGGCAAGTGTGGATTCGTTGGAAAGATAACACGGAGATCTTTTCCAGGTTGTATAAAAATGTGCCAACAAAACAACAGATCGTGAAGATATGCTTGTTTTCTTCTGCACCAAAATCTAGTAACCGAATTTGTTATTTACAACAAACTCAGATCTAGATTGATTTCATCCTTCTATTGTAGATATGAGCCAGGAACGTGACAAGAACTCGAAACTCTAATGGATTAAACATAAAGACCAGCAACACAACACGATGATGCAACCACGAATTCAACAACGCAAATTACTGAAAATAGTGATGCACAGGCTCAAAGAGTGTAGGACAATGGAATGATTTAATATTTTTTTGTATGGCTTTTATGCGGACAGTGGGAAAATGAATGAAACGATAAACGAGATGGGATAAATCTCACCGAGCAACCTAGGAAGCTGATACCACTTGATAGGATGTGAGGTGCCCGATCTTTCGGTGAGGTGATAACTATCGATTTGGTGAAGTCGACCCTCACGATCTGACTACGAACGAACAGGTCGTGTGTGCCTTAGCAATCGCAGAACGAACTCCAAATGGTTATTGACCGTGCTGGACAGCAAGATCAACCTGATCACAAAGATCAATTCCTGCAAGCATTCGAAGAACAAGCAAGAACAAGATGTGGCAAACCAGGAATCTCTCACAATATGGGGTTGTCAAAGCTCTCTAACAGGAGGTCGTTGGATACAACAGAAGATCAGAAAGTTTGCATAAAAGCTAAACTATAACAAAAGAAAACCCCCCGTCTTTTTGGTGGCGGCTGGGACTTTTATATAGCGTGGAGGATGACTAGAGGGTGGTGGGGTCATCCTCAAAGCCTAGGACGCGCCCCTAATGGGCTCAACTTGATACACTGGCCATCGGCACAAGTTGGAGTGATGCAGCACCTTCTTAATTGGAACAATAATTGCCTTTGAGTCGGATGTGATATGAAGGTGAGGCTACATCCATTAGAAAGTGGACTTGATGAGCTTTCCAGAATGTACTTAAACACCCAAATTGGATTCCATATGAAGTCGTGGCTTTTGTTGCAAATTTGTACTGTTTTGGAGTCCGAATCCTCCATGTGTGAATATTTCCATTGACGTCCTCATGAGAGGATATGATGTCCACATCATCTTTACCCCCTTGAATTAGAGTCGTTCTCGACTCAAGTTCAGAATGTAAAAGTGCCACTCTAATATGCCTCCGTGAAATCATAAAGGGTGGAGGCCATGGAGGAATGTATATGGTCTCATCATAGGCCGAACTATCATCACCACCACATACTTGGCCATCATCATCGTCAAGAATCTTATCATCAGATTCTTCGTCCTCAACATCCGAAGTGCTTACGCTCCATCTTCAGTAGCAATGTATGCCTGTTGGCTTAGGCAATCTCGTAGCATATGACCCGTGCCATGGCATCTATGGCACTTGATGTTGGAGGAGCATCCGGTGGAGGTACCGGAGGATGTATTCTTGTGGGTACCTGCAATGAAGGCTTACTCGAATCGGAGGATTGCATCGAATGGTTTAGTTTTGGTGCTGTGGCAGTGTTGGAGGTGGTGGGAGACCTCCTGCTCGACGGTGGCGGCGTACGTGTGGTCGGCGAAGAAGGAAAGGTCGACCGTGGAGTGTATTTACGGCTGCTATTCTGGAGTTGTTTTCCTTGTAATTCTTTTTCTGCAAGCACATCAAGGTGGAACAACTGCTCGAGAGAATTATAGTCTTTGTAATCAATTAAGTCCTGAATTTCACAACGCAACCCCGCATAAAAATGACAGATAGTTTCCTCAAAGTCCTTTTCTATCCCACCACGCATCATACACTTTTGTAACTCAGCAAGATATTCTTGATCAGATTTATCATTTTGTTCTAAACGTTGCAATTTTTTACGTAATTCTATTTGATAGGATGGGGAACAAAACGTTTACGCATAGCAGCTTTCAAACTATCTCAACTATCAGGTTGCAATTGTGCTCTACAAAGATCAGTCCACCATAGTAAAGCAAAATCTCGAAACTCACTAGTAGCTTGTCTAACTCTATCTTGTTCAGGAACTAAGTGAGATGTAAATTTTTGCTCTGCAACCATCTTCCAAGCAAGATAAGCTTCAGCATCATAAGTACCAGAAAAGAGTGGGATGGTAAACTTAATCTTAGCGAAAGGTTCATAAGGAGCATGATGATGTTCGTTACCTCTCATACCTTGGCGGTCATAGCGTCGATGATGGGGCAGGGGAATTTGTTGTTCTCCATCATTGTCAATGCCATTCTCGGAATGGTTCTCGCCATTAACTTCATGTTCCTCCTCCGCTCTCGGTTGTGGTCGCCATGCTTCAAAGTTTGTCATACAAATTGAGAGACGCTGGAATGTCCTCATCATCGTGTGCATCCAATGATGGGATGTTCTCATCATCATCTTTTGGACACCTTCAAAAATCGACGCGAAAACGAACTCCATAGGTGCATTAAATGGACTGGTTCGAGTGTCGATAATGAAACTTCTGTTCTCGCGCCAAGCACGTCCAATCCACTCCATTACACGCAAAAACAAAATTTGGATATGTATATCATGTTTTGGACACCTTCAAAAATCAGCGCAAAAAGGGGCCGCATAGGTGCATTAAATGCATTGTTTCGGGTGCCGAGTACGAAACTTCTGTTCTCGCTGCAAACATGTCCAATCCACTCTGTTAGACCCAAAAACCATATTTGGGTATGTATATCAAGTTTTGGTCACCTTCAAAAAACGGCACGAAAACGGGTCCCATAGGTGCATTAAATGGAATTGTTCGACGTAGATTATGAAACTTGTGTTTTTGCGCCTAACATGTCCAGTCCACTCCATTACACCCTAAAATCAAGTTTGGGTATGTATATCATGTTTTGGTCGCCTTCAAAAATCGGTACGAAAACAGGCCCCACTGGTGCATTAAATGCAACGATTCGGCCCAGATTATGAAACTTGTGTTTTCGCGTCAAACAAGTCCAATCCACTCCATTACACGCAAAAAACTTGTTTGGGTATGCATATCATGTTTTGGTCACCTACAAAAATCGACGCGAAAACAGGCCGATAGGGGCATTAAATGCGCCGGTTCGGGCGCCAATTATGAAACTTGTGTTTTCGCGCCAACCATGTCCGATCCACTCCATTACACGCAAAAACCATGTTTGGGTATGCATATCATGCTTTGGTCACCAACAAAAATCGACGCGAAAACAGGCCCCTCAGGTGCATTAAATGTATTTGGTTCGGCGCAGGTTATGAAACTTATGTTTTCGCGCCAGACATGTCCAATCCACTCCATTACACCCAAAAACCAAGTTTTGGTATGTATATCAAGTTTGTTCACCATCAAAATCGGAACCAAAATGGACCACACAGGTGCATTAAATGCCTGTTTCGAGCTCTGATTATGAATCTAATGTTTTTGCGCCAAACATGTCCAATCCACTCCATTACACCCAAAAACCAAGTTTTGGTCTGTTTTGATCAAGTTTTCATCACCATCAAAATCGATGCAAAAACGGGCCACACTGGTGCATTAAATGCACCAGTTCGACGCTGATTTTGAAACTTGGGACTTCGCGCTAAACATGTCCAATCCACTCCATTACACCCAAAAACCATGTTTGGTATGTATATCATGTTTTGGTCACCTTTAAAAATTGACGCGAAAACGGGCCCCATAGGTGCATTAAATGCACCGGTTCGGGTGCGGATTACAAAACTTGTGTTTTCACGATACACATGTCCAGTCTACTCCGTTACACCCAAAAACAAAGTTTGAGCATGTATATCATATTTTGGTCACCTACAAAAATCGTCGCGAAAACGGCCCCACAGGTGCAATAAATGCAATGGTTCGGCGCAGAATACGAGACTTCTATTTTCTCACAAACAATATCCAATCCACACCATTACCCCCAAAAACCAAGTTTTGGTATATTATGTTTTCGTCACCTTAAAAAATCGACGCGAAAGCGGGCCCCACAGGTGCATTAAATGCATCGGTTCGGGTGCGGATTACGAAACTTGTGTTTTCGCGCCAAACATGTCCAATCCACTCCATTACACCGAAAAACCAAGTTTGGGTATCTATATCATGTTTTGGTCACCTTCAAAAATCGGAGGGAAAACAGGCCCCACTGGTGCATTAGATGCACCGTTTTGAGCGCCGTTTATGAAGCTTGTGTTTTCGTGCCAAATATGTCCAATCCACTCCATTACACCCAAAAACAAAGCTTGAGTATGTATATCATGTTCTGGTCACCCTAAAAAATCAGTGCGAAAACAGGCCCCACAGGTTCATTAAATGCACCATTTTGGCTGTCGATTATGAAACATGGGTTTTCATGCCAAACAAGTCCAATCCACTGTATTACACCCAAAAACCATGTTTGGTTATGCCTATCACGTTTTGGTCACCTTCAAAAATCGTCGCGAAAACGAGCGAACAGGGGCATTAAATGTGCCGGATTGGAAGCCGATTACGAAACTTGTGTTTTCACGGCAAACATGTCCAATCCACTCCACTACACCGAAAAACCAAGTTTGGGTATGCATTTCATGTTTTGGCCACCTACAAAATTCAGCGTGAAAACGGGCCCCACAGGTGCATTAAATGCATTTGGTTCAGCCCAGGTTATGAAACTTCTGTTTTTGTGCCAAACATGTCGAGTCCACTCTATTACACCCAAAAACTAAGTTTAGGTTTGTAATCATGTTTTGGTCACCTACAAAAATCGTCGCGAAAACAGGCCCCACAGATGCATTAAATGCATTTGGTTCGGCGACGATTATGAGGTTGTGTTTTCGCGCCACACAGGTCCACTCCACTCCATTACACCCAAAAACCATGTTTTGGTATGGATATCAAGTTTTGATCACCATCAAAATCGGGGCGAAAACGGGCCACACAGGTGCATTAAATGCCCCGTTTCGAGCGTCGATTATGAACCTAGTGTTTTCGCGTCAAACATGTCCAATCCACTGCATTACACCCAAAAACCAAGTTTTGGTATGCATATCAAGTTTGGGTCACCATCAAAAGCGACGCGAAAACAGGCCACACAGGGGCCTTAAATGCACCGGTTCGACGCCGATTATGAAACTTGTGTCTTCATGCCAAACGTGTACAATCCACTCCATACCACCCAAAAACTAAGTTTGAGTGTGTATATCATGTTTCGGTCACCTTCAGAAATCGTCGCGAAAACAGGCCCCACAGGTTCGTTAGATGCACCGGTTCGGGTGCCGATTATGAAACTTATGCTTTCGCGCCAAACAAGTCCAATCCACTCTATTACACCCAAAAACTAGATTTGGGTATGCATAACATGTTTTGGTCACATACAAAAATCGTCGCGAAAACGGGCCCAATGCATTAAATACGCTGGTTCGGGCGCTGATTATGAAACCTGTGTTTTCGTACCAACCATGTCCAATCCACTCCATTACACCCAAAAACCAAGTTTGGGTATGTATATCATATTTTGGTCACCTTCAAAGATCGGCACGAAAACGGGCCCCACAGGTGCACCGGTTCGGATGTCGATTCCAAAACTTGTGTTTTTGCGGCAAACTTGTCCAATCCACTCCATTACATCCAGAAACCATGTTTGAGTACGTATATCTTGTTTTGGTCACCTTAAAAAATCGGCTCGAAAAAGGGCCTCACAGGTGCATTAAATGCAACGGTTCAGCGCAGATTATGAAACTTGTGTTTTTGCGCCAAACATGATGAGGACATCCCATCATTGGATACATATGATGCTCCCCCACGTACCATAGATAGTCCAATCACAAGAGCTCGTGCACAACAATTGAATTTTGAGGTGAGCTCGTTTCTAAACACATTTCTTTCTTCATTTGAGAATAGATTGCTACCTAATGATTTTATCTGGATTAGGAACCTTGGAGAGGATAGGGAAGTATTAAGAAGGACTGGAAGATGCTCCAAACCAGCAAGACAGTTAAACCACGGAGGAGATTCAATCCAATTCAGAGTCGAGTTGTCCCCGGGTTCCAGGGATCCGTCCACACTAAAATGGACGCCCAGGTCTCATACGGAAGCCGTTTTGGATATTCAAGATATGGTTGGAAAGCTAAAAAGATAACCTTTCCAACGGCACTAGTCTCATCTCCAAATTCGACTGGAATCAGTGGGAATCATTAAAACAAGAGGACATCCAGAAACTTGTCGGGTGCTGTGACACTATCTTTTGACCTTTGGGCCTTGTATCTTATCTAGGCCCATTTGTATTAGGGTTTGCCCCTAAGGTCGATCTAAACTCTATAAATTCAGTAGCCACTGTCATTAGAGATACGTTTTTGATTAGTTTTCGCCTGTTTCCAAATAGTTTCGCCGTTTGACGGCTTGTTGGTTATCCAATTTCGTGATTCAATCCAGATTTTGCATGTGAGTTGCGTTCTTCCATGTTCTTGCTTGTGTTATTCGATTCACAGGCAAGGATTAGCCTTCTTGGCGAGGTCAATCGTGTGCGCACGGTCGATAACCAGAGGAGAAGTAGTGCTGCAATTGCGGGGTTCGAATCATGTTGATTTGAGACCGAATCGATTGTGTGTCGCATCTCCGCCAAATCGAGAGTTATCACGACCTGATGGAAGATCGGGAACCACGTCGTCAAGTGGTAATCAGAGCTCCAGGTATACCGTCAGGTTCACATCTATCCTTGTTTATTTGGCATTCATCCTATCATCCACAGAAAAGTCGCAACACAAAAAAAAATTAGTAGATCGCTAGGTGTTCCCCTGTCCAAGCCGTATTTAGCCTTTGCATAATTTTATTTCACAGTACGTAGTGTTGAGTTTGTGTCCTTAGTTTGTGTTTTGGTTGCTGCATTTTGTGATCTTTTTGTATCCAGGTGTTTTCCTTCATCGTTCATCCACATCGTGTGCAGATCTGTTATCGTGTCACATCTGTTAATTGTTTCTTTTGCATTGAAAATTTACAGCAAGTTAATGACTGAACACTTGTCACATTTGCGTGCTGTTTTTGATGCTTTGAGAGATGCACGTTTGTTTGCTAATCTTGAGAAGTGCGCCTTTTGCACGGATCGAGTCTCTTTTCTTGGCTATGTTGTTACTCCACAAGGAATTGAAGTTGATGAAGCCAAGATAAATGCAATCAAGTGTTGGCCCACGCCCACAACGGTTTCACAAGTGCGGAGTTTTTTTGGACTTGATGGATTTTATCGCCGCTTCGTCCAAGATTTCAGCACCATTGCTGCTCCAATGAACAAGTTGACAAAGAAGGGCGTTGCATTTCATTAGGGCCACACACAAGAGGAGTCCTTTGCCACTTTGAAGGACAAGCTTACACATGCACCACTGCTCCAACTTCCAAATTGTGGTAAGACTTTTGTACTTAAATGTGATGCAAGTGGAATTGGCATTGGTGGTGTATTGATGCAAGAAGGTAAGCCCGTTGCATATTTTAGTGAAAAATTGAATGGCCCTGCTCTTAATTACTCCACGTATGATAAGAAATTGTATGCTCTTGTACAATGTTTAGAAACGTGGCAACATTATTTATGGCCTAAAGAATTTGTGATTCATTCCGATCATGAATCACTTAAGCATATTCGTAGCCAAAATAACTTGAACCGTAGACATGCTAAGTGGATTGAATTTATTGAATCCTTTCCTTGCATCATCAAACATAAGAAAGGGAAGGATAATGTGATTGCGGATGCTTTGTCTAGATGATATGCTATGCTGTCCCAACTTGATTGTCGGATTTTTGGACTAGAAACAATGAAGCAACAATATATGTTAGATGCTGATTTTAAAGATGTGTTGCTACATTGTCGTGAAGGTAAGACTTGGAACAAATTTGTACTTAATGATGGATTTTTTTATAAAGCCAACCGTCTTTGCGTTCCAGTTGGCTCCGTTCCTCTTTTGTTGTTACAGGAGGCGCATGGAGGAGGATTGATGGGACACTTTGGAGCGAAGAAAACAAAAGATGTTTTGGCCACATATTTCTTTTGGCTAAAGTTGAGACGCGATGTTGAATAGTTCGTAGCTCGCTGCACTACATGTCAAAAAGCTAAGTCACGACTAAACTCGCATGGTTTGTACATGCCTCTTCTCGTCCCTTCTATTCTTTGGGCTGATATTTCTATGGATTTCATTTTGGGATTACCTAGAACTAAGAGGGGGAGAGATAGTATCGTTGTGGTAGTAGATTGCTTTTCCAAAATGGCACATTTTATACCATGTCATAAGACCGATGATGCTACGCATATTGCTGATCTATTCTTTAAAGAAAATGTTCGCTTGCATGGTATGCCTTCTACTATTATTTCAGATTGTGATGCGAAATTTTTGAGTCACTTTTGGGCGCACTTTATGGAATAAGTTGGGAACAAAGTTGCTGTTTTCAACTACATGTCACCCACAAACCGATGGACAAACAGAGGTCGTGAACCGTACTTTGTCTACCATGCTATGTGCGGTTTTAAAGAAAAACTTGAAGATGTGGGAAGAATGTTTACCTCACGTGGAGTTTGGATACAACGGGGCAGAACATTCAACTACTAAGGTAAGTCCATTTGAGGTAGTATATGGCTTTAACCCTCGTGCTCCGATTGATCTTTTGCCTTTGCCTTCTATCGAGAGAGTTCATCGTGATGCTAAATCGCTGCTGATTTTATTCTCAAGATGAATGAAACGACTAAACAAAACAATGAAAAGATGAATGAGAAGTATAAAATTGCCGGTAGTAAAGGTAGACTTGAAGTTAAATTTGTACCGGGTGATTTGGTTTGGTTGCACTTGAGAAAGAGATAGATTTCCGGAGCTAAGAAAGTCTAAATTGATGCCTAGAGCTGCTGGTCCTTTTAAGGTACTTGAGAAGATTACTGATAATGCATATAAACCTGAGTTACCACCCGAGTTCGGGGTTAGTCCTACATTTAACATTGCAGATTTGAAGCCATACATGGGAGAAGAAGACAAGCTTGAGTCGAGGACGACGCCGATTCAAGAGGGGGAGGGTGACGAGGACATCCCATCATTGGATACACACGATGCTCCTCCACCTACCATAGATAGTCCAATCACAAGAGCTCGTGCACGACAATTGAATTTTGAGGTGAGCTCGCTCCAAAACACATGTCTTTCTTCATTTGAGAATAGATTGCTACCTAATGATTTTATATTGATTAGGAACCTTGGAGAGGATCAAGGGAAGCATGAAGAAGGACTTGAAGATGCTCCAGACCAGCAAGACTCGTTGAACCCCGGAGGAGATTCAATCCAATTCGGAGTCGAGTTGTCCCCGGGTTCTAGGGAGCAGTCCACACTAAAACGGACGCCCAGGTCGCATACGGGAGCCGTTTTGGACGTTCTAGATATGGTTGGAAAACTAAGAAGATAACCATTCGAACGGCACCGATCTCATCTCCAAATTCGATCGAAATCAGCAGGAATTGTTAAACAAGTGGACATCCAGAAACTTGCCGGGTGCTGCGACACTAACTTTTGGTCATTGGGCCTTGTATCTTTTATAGGCCCGTTAGTATTAGGGTTTCCCCCTAAGGTCCACCTTAACTCTATAAATTCAGTAGCCGCTTTCATTAGAGATAGGTTTTTGATTAGTTTTCTCCTGTTTCCAAACAGTTTCGCCATTTGACGGCTTGTTGGTTATCCAACTTCGTGATTCAATCCAGATTTTGCAAGTGAGTTGCGTTCTTCCTTGTTCTTGCTTGTGTTCTTCGATTTGCAGGCATAGATTAGCCTTCTTGGTGAGGTCAATCGTGTGCGCACGGTCGATAACCAGAGGAGAAGTAGTGCTGCGTTGCGGGGTTCGGATCGTGTTGATTTGAGGCCGGATCGATTGTGTGTCGCATCTCCGCCAAATCGAGAGTTATCACGACCTGACGGAAGATCGAGAACCACAAACACATCAAAACATGTCCAGTCCACTCCACTACACCCAAAAAAGGGCCCACAGGTGCATTAAATGCGCAGGTTCGGGCGCTGACTATGAAACTTGTGTTTTTGCGCCAACCATGTCCAATCCACTCCACTACACCCAAAAACCATGTTTGGGTATGTATATCATGTTTTCGTCACCTTAAACAATCTGCAAAAAAACATGCCCCACAGGTGCAATAAATGCACCGTTTCGAGCGCCGTTTATGAAACTTGTGTTTTCGTGCCAAACATGTCCAATCCGCTCCTTTACACCCAAAAACAAAGTTTCAGTATGTATATCATGTTCCGGACACCTTCAAAAATCAGCGCAAAAACATGCCCCACAGGTTCATTAAATGCACCGGTTCGAGTGCCGATTATGAAATATGTGTTTTCACGCCAAACAAGTCCAATCCTCTCAATTACACAAAAAAACCGTGTTTGGGTATACCTATCATGCTTTGGTCACCTACAAAAATCGTCGTGAAAACGAGCACACATGAGCATTAAATGCACCGGTTCGGGCGCCAATTAAGAAACTTGTGTTTTCGCGCCAACCATGCCCAATCACTCCATTACACCCAAAAATGAAGTTTGAGTATGTATATCATGTTTTGGTCACCTAAAAAATCGTCGCGAAAATGGGCCCCACAGGTGCATTAAATGCAACGGTTTGGCTCAGAATACGAAACTTCTATTTTTGTGCAAACAATATCCAATCCACTTTATTACACCCAAGAACCAAGTTTTGGTATATCATGTTGTCATCACCTTCAAAAATCGACGCGAAAATGGGCCCCATAGGTGCATTAAATGCGCTGGTTCGAGCGTCAATTATGAAACTTGTGTTTTCGCGCCAACCATGTCCAATTCACTCCGTTAGACCCAAAAACCAAGTTTGGGTATGGATATCATGTTTTGGTCACCTTCAAAAAATTGGCGCGAAAACGGGCTCCGCGGGTGCATTAAATGCGCCGGTTCGAGCGCCGATTATGAAACTTGTGTTTTCGCGTCAAACATGTCCAGCTCACTCCATTACACCTGAAAACGAAGTTTGGGTATGTATATCATGTTTGGTCACCTACAAAAATCGTCGCGAAATGGGCCCCACAGGTGCATTCCATTTGGTTGGGCGTCAATTATGAAAGTTGAGTTTCGCGTCACACATGTCCAATCTACTCCATTACATGCAAAAACCAAGTTTTGGTATATCTTGTTTTTCTCACCTTCAAAAATCGGCGCGAAAACAGGCCCTAGAGGTGCGTTAAATGCATTTGGTTCGGCGTCGGTTATGAAACCTGCCTTTTCACGTGAAACATTAGCATTCCACTCCATTACACCCAAAAACTAAGTTTGAGAATGTATATCAGGTTTTGGTGACCTTCAAAAATCGGCGCAAAAACGGGCCCTACAGGTGCATTAAATGCAACGGTTCCGCGCAGATTATGAAACTTGTGTTTTTACGCCAACATGTCCAGTCCACTCCATTATACCCGAAATGAAGTTTGGGTATGATATCATGTTTTGGTCACCTTCCAAAATCGGCGCGAAAACGGGACACATGTGCATTAAATGCAGTTTGTTCGGCGCCGGTTATGAAACTTGTGTTTCCCCCCCAAACATGTGCAATCCACTCCATTATACACAAGAACCAAGTTTGGGTATGTATATCATGTTTTGGTCACCTTCAAAAATCGGTGCGAAAACAGGCCCCACTAGAGCATTAAATGCACTGTTACGAGCGCCGTTGATGAAACTTGTATTTTTGCGCCAAAGATGTCCCAGCCACTCCATTACACCAACAAAATTTGAGTATGTATATCATGTTCCGGTCACCTTAAAAAATCGGCGCAAAAACATGCCCATAGGTCATTAAAAGCACCGTTTCAAGAGCCGCTTATGAAACTTGTGTTTTTGCGCCAAACATGTCCAATCCACTCCGTTACACCGAAAAACAAAGTTTGAGTATGTATATCATGTTCCAGTCACCTTCAAAAATCAGCGCGAAAACAGACCCCACAGATTCATTAAATGCACCAGATCGGGTGCCGATTATGAAACATGTGTTTTCATGTCAAACTAGTCCAATCCACTCAATTACACACAAAAACCATGTTTGGGTATGCCTATCAAGTTTTGGTCAGCTACAAAAATCGTCGCGAAAACAATCGCACAGGTGCATGAAATGCGTCGGTTCGGGCACCGATTATGAAACTTCTGTTTTCACGCCAAACAAGTCCAATCCACCCGATTACACCCAAAAACCATATTTGTATATGCACATCATGTTTTGGTCACCTAAAAAATCATCGCGAAAATGGGCTAACAGGTGCATTAAATGCGCCGGTTCAAGCGCTGATTATGAAACTTCTGTTTTCACGCCAACGATGTCCAATCCACTCCATTACAACCAAAAACCAAGTTTGGGTATGTATATCATGTTTTGGTCACATTCAAAAATCGATGCGAAAACGGGCCCCACAAGTGCTTGAAATGCACCGGTGCGGGAGCTGATTACGAAACTTGTGTTTTCGCGGCAAACATGTCGAATCCACTCCATTACACTGAAAAACCAAGTTTAGGTATGCATATCATGTTTTGGTCACCTACAAAAATCGGCGCGCAAACGAGCCTCACAGCTGCATTAAATTAATTGCATTTGGTTCGGCGCAGGTCCTGAAACTTGTGTTTTCACGCCAAACACGTCCAATCCACTCCATTACACAAAAAACTAAGTGTGGGTATGTATCATGATTTGGTCACCTACAAAATTTGTAGCGAAAACGGGCCCCACAGGTACCTTAAATACATTTGGTTCGGCGCCGATTATGAAAGTTTTGTTTTCGCGCCACACATGGCCAATCCACTCCATTACACCCAAAAACCAAGTTTTGGTCACCATCAAAATCGATGCAAAAATAAGCCACACAGGGGCATTAAATGCACAGGTTCGGCGCCAATTATGAAACTTGTGTTTTCGCGCCAAACTTGTCCAATCCACTCCATTCCACCCAAAAACCAAGTTTCAGTATCTATATCATGTTTTGGTCACCTTCAGAAATCGGCACGAAAACACGCCCCATAGGTTCGTTAAAATGCATCGGTTCGGGTGCCGATTTTGAAACTTGTGCTTTCGCGCCAAACAAGTCCAATCCACTCTATTACACCCAAAAACCATGTTTGGGTATGCATATCATGTTTTGGTCACCTATAAAAATCGTTGCGAAAACGGGCCTAATGAATTAAATGCGTTGGATCGGGCGCCGAATACGAAACTTGTGTTTTCGCGCCAACCATGTCCAAAACACTCCATTACACCCAAAAACAAAGTTTGGGTATGTATATCATGTTTTGGTCGCCTTCAAAGATCGGCGCAAAAACAGGCCCCACAGGTGCACCGATTCGGAAGCCGATTCTAAAACTTGTGTTTTCGCGGCAAACATGTCCAATCCACTCTATTACACCCAAATACCAAGTTTTGGTATATCATGTTTTTGTCACCTTAAAAAATCGGCGCGAAAACGGGCCTCACAGGTGCATTAAATGGAACGGTTCGCCGGAGATTATAAAACCTGTGTTTTTTCGCCAAACACGTCCAGTCCACTCCATTACACCAGAAAACAAAGTTCGGGTATGATATCATGTTTTGGTCACCTTCAAAAATCGGCGCGAAAACGGGCCCCATAGGTGCATTAAATGCATTTGGTGCGACGTCGGTTATGAAACATGTATTTTCGCGCCAAACATGCGCATTCCACTCCATTGCACCAAAAAACCAAGTTTGACCTTCAAAAATCAGCGCGAAAACGGGCCCACAGGTGCATTAAATGCGCCGGTTCGGACGCTGACTATGAAACTTGTGTTTTCGCTCCAACCATATCCAATGCACTCCATTACACTCAAAAACAATGTTTACGTATGTATATCATATTTTGGTCACCTTAAAATATCGGCGCAAAAATAAGCCCCACAGGTGCATTAAATGCACTGTTTCGAGCGCCGTTTATGAAACTTGTGTTTTTACGACAAACATGTCCATTCCACTCCATTACAGCCAAAAACAAAGCTTGGGTATGTATATCACGTTTTGGTCAGCTTCAAAAATCATTGTGGAAACGGGACCCACTAGAGCATTAAATGCACTGGTTTGGGTGCGGATTACGAAACTTATGTTTTCGCGGCAAACATGTCCAATCCACTCCATTACACTCAAAAACAAAGTTTGGGTATCTATATCATATTCCGGTCACCTTCAAAAATCAGCGCGAAAACAGGCCCTAGAGGTGCCTTAAATGCGTCGGTTCGGGCGCCGATTATGAAACTTGTGTTTTCGTGCCAAAAATCTCCAATCCACTCCATTACACCGAAAAACCAAGTTCGGGTTTGTATATCATGTTTTGGTCTCCTTAAAAAATCGACGCGAAAACAGCCCCTGTGCTTTAAATGCGCCAGTTCGGGAGCTGATTATGAAACTTGTGTTTTCATGGTAAACATGTGCAATCCACTCCATTACACCCAAAAAACCAAGTTTGGATGTGTATATCATGTTTCGGTCACCAACAAAAATCGTCGCGAAGACAGGCTTTACGGGTGCTTAGCATCGGTTCGAGCGCTGATTATGAAACATGTGTTTTCGCGCCAACAAAGTTCAATCCACTCCATTACACCCAAAAACCAAGTTTTGGTATATCAGGTTTTTGTCACCTTCAAAAATCGGTGCGAAAACGGGCCCCACTGTTGCATTAAATGCACCGGTTTGGGTGCAGATTACGAAACTTTTATTTTCGCTGCAAACATGTCCAGTCCAATCCATTACACACAAAAACCAAGTTTGGGTATGTATATCATGTTTTGGTCACCTTCAAAAATCGGCGCGAAAACGGGCCCCACAGGTGCATTAAATGCAACGGTTCGGCGCAGGTTATGAAACTTGTGTTTTTGCGCTCAACATGTCCAGTCCTAATGAGATTATAAGGATCTTTGAGCCACGAAATGATTGCGTTCAAATACCCCCGTGGCCTCCACCTTTTCTTGCAGGTTCCAGGGCATGGTGGAGTCGAGGTACAGACAATGAACTTGAGTCGAGGACGACTTCAAAACAAGAAGGGGAGGATGATGAGGACATTACTCCTTTATATACACATAAGAGTCTTCAAAGTTGTAGTGATGAAACTCACCCACGATAATTGAGATTAGAGGTGAGCTCATTTAAAAACACATGTCTTCCATCTTTTAAGAATAGATTGCTACCTAATAACTTTATTATGGTTTGGAATATTGGAGAGAGTCAAACAAAGCATGTAGAAGGACTTGGAGATGCTCAAGATCAGAACCGCACGTTTGACCCCGGAGGAGATCCAAACAACTCGGGTTCGAGTCTGACTCGGGCTCCTGGAACAGCCTGCACAAAAACGGATGCTCCGGTCTCATACGGGCTCCGTTTTGGACGTTTTAGATATAGTTGGAAAGCTAACAAGATAACCATTCCAAAGGAACTGGCCTCATCTCCAAATTCGACAGCAATCAGCGAAAATCATTAAAACAATATGACATCTAGAAACTGCTCGGGTGCTGCGACATTATCTTTTGGCCTTTGGGCCTTGTATCTTTTCTAGGCCCATTAGTCTTAGGGTTTGCCCCTAAGGTCGACCTAAACTCTATAAATTCAGTAGCCGCCATCATTAGACATAGGTTTTGATTAGTTTTCTTTTGTTTCCAAATAGTTTCACCGTTTGACGAATTGTTCGTTATCCAACTTCGTGATTCAATCTGGATTTCACAAGTGAGTTGCGTTTTTTCTTGTTCTTGCTTGTGTTCTTCGATTCGTAGACAGAGATTAGCCTTTTTGATAGTACTTGAGTGCCCGATCTTTCGGTGAGGTGATAAATATTGATTTGGTGGATTTGACCCTCACGATCCGACTACAAACAAACAGGTCGTGTGCGCCTTAGCAATCGCAGAACCAAGTCCGAATGCTTATTGACCTCGCCGAAACAGCAAGATCAACCTGATCACGAAGATCAATTCCTGCAAGTGATCGAAGAACAAGTAAGAACAAGATATGGCAAACCAGAAAGCTCTTCAAATGTGGGGTTCTCAAATGGCTATCTAACAAGTGATCGTTAGACACAACTGAAGATCAGAAAAGTTTGCAAAGAGCTAAACTATAACAAAAGAAAACCCGAGTGTTCCTGGTGGCGGCTGGGACCTTTAAATAAGGTGGAGGACGACCAGGGGGTGCTGGGGTCATCCTCAAACCCTAGGACGGGCCCCTAATAGGCTCAACATGATACATGGGCCAACGGCCCAAGTTGGGGTGACGCAGCACCTTTTGTATAAAAATGACGATTGGCGCTGACTCCGATGAGATATGAAGGTGAGGTTGGATCCATTCGAAAGTAGACTTCGTGAGCATTCCAGAATATACTTAAACGCCCAAATAGGATTCTATATGAAGTCGCGGCTTTCGTTGCAAGTTTGTACTGTTTTACAGTCCGAATCCACCATGTGTGAATAATTTCATTGAAGTCCTTATCAGAGGATATGATGTCATCCTCAGCCACTTGAATTAGAGTCGTCCTCGACTCAATTTTAGATTGCAAAAGTGCCACTCCAATATGCCCTCCTGAAAATTATGAAAGAGGCTACGGGGGTATGTATGTGATCTCATCATCCTCTCTCACTTGATTTGGAGTCGTCCTCGACTCAAGCACCGTTTTAAAACCAGCCATGCAACCGTGCCCTTTAGAAATTTCAAAAGGTGGAGGCCACGGGGGTATATATGTGATTCCATCATCCTCCCCCGATTCATTTGGAGTCATCCTCAACTCGAGATCAGATTTGAGAACCGCTACTCCACCGTGCCCTTCGAAAATCATGAAAAGTGGCGGCCACGGGGGTATTCTGATGCGGTCAAGTGGCGCAGCAGGAACATATAAGATTTCATCATTCTCCCCTTCTTTGTAGCAAGCCGTCCTCGGCTTGATCCAGTGGTCGACAAAGTTACTTGTGGTCAGATTGAGACAGATGATGAGCAGAACGTCAGGCCCCAACAATACGTTCTCCTGTGTCCTGAGCTGCTCCTGTTGATAGAAAACAAAACTAGAGAAACTTTGCAATCCATTGTTAGTGTTAGTGCATGTCATTGTTTGATTCTGATTGTGTATTTCAAAACTGTGTTTCAGATTAGAGCATATGATGACTTTAGACACTAAGAAATCTCCAATCTCATCATATTTGCCAATTGCATGAAAAACACAGTAGCCCAAACATTGCAAACTACAATTCTAAAATAATTTCTTCTCCAAATAACCTAAGTTACAAGGAAAATCAAATTCAATATAACCTATAGTTGTTAAAGAAGATCTGAGCTTAAACTTTTTCTCATTCATATCAGTGCAATGAAAAGGCATGTCCTCAACAGGTGTAGACTCAACTGCAAAATTTTGAACACCCTGCACTAGTTGTGTTTTTGGGATGAACGAAACTTGTTCGCACAACTTGACACAATCATAGGACAAACATGCATTACGAAATAAAGCATAAGTCATGGGAGGCTCAACTATGCTTTGCAAAACATTATGATGAAGATTGGGCAATTGCAGTTCAGCACAAGCAGCATGAGAGGATCGAGATGTGGTGAGAGACTTACAGTGTGTTACATTTTTGTTACTCTCCTGGAATATAGTAGGCGTCACACAAGCGTCATTATCCATTGTTGCAGCTACTAGCTCAACGACTTCTTCAGTTTTATTCTCACTCTCCTGCACGATGTTAGGCATATGACAAAAAATAGAAGAGTGCTCACTATCACACTTCTCTTTATCACATTCTCCTTGTGACAAAGGCATATCAGCAATACATTCGATGAATCTGTGATGGTGATTATTCATGCTTGAATCTTTAGATGATAAAAGTTGATTTTCAGTATTACAAGCAAGCAAAAACAAGTGAGAGATTGAGCTGTAAGTTTGACAAATGAGCAACATTTGAATTTCAGAATTGAGACCTTTGATAAACCTCCTCATTGTATCTTTTTGGCATTCATCTAAACCACCAAACATGACACAAATCTTAAAGTCATGAAAGTATTCTTTAACAGTCATACTATCTTGCTTCAAGTTGTCTAATTTGGCACGTAAATAATCAGCATAAAATGTAGAAATAAAAACATCTCTAAAATGACATTTGAAGTCTTTCCAAGATGCTGGAACTTTATTGTGCCTACAAATATATTTACATTCAAGCAAAGCACTTTCAATCAAAACACTTGAGGCAATGTAAATCATTTCTTTTTCAGACAAGTCATGTGCAGTAAATTCTTTATCTACATTCAATTTCCAATCAATGTATGCATGAGGATCAAATTTCCCAGCAAAAGAAGGTATTGACGAACTGATGACTTGCAAAATATCATCATTTACCTCATGTTGAAGCATCTGCCCATCTTTGTGGGGATGTAAACCACCAGCTCCCTTTTTCTTTATTGTGCCTATCATGGTTAGTAAACAGCAAAACAAATTGACACGCGCTAGGTTGTGTCCAACTCAATTTCTCTCAAGCCTGCTCAACCAAGTTCTTACATGTTCTTACCAAACCAACACAGGTGATTTGCAACCAACGATGTCAACCAGCGAAGATTGGTAGAGCGATTGCCAGGGACACAATACCTGTTTGCTGTAGTAATCTGTGGAGTTTAGACAGTTTCAATTTGTAGCAAGAATTAGCACAATCAAATCGGCAAATGCAAAGTTGAATAAGTGTTCAACAACGGTTTATCACGAAGATGTGCGCCAAAATGAGTGCTTATTTGTGAGCAAGAGTGATTTGAGAGAAGTGAGGAACACCACAACCCCATTTTGTGTGCTCTTGCACAAGGAGGTCCTACTTTCAACTAACGATTTACCTTCATCACTGCCTGGTGCTGTTCTTGATCTTTTACAGGATTTCAAAGATGTTTTTCCCAATGAGGTACCAGCTGGACTTCCTCCACTCCGCGGAATTGAGCATCAAATTGACTTGGTACCAGGTGCTTCTCTTCCAAATCGTCCAGCCTACCGCACTAATCCCGAAGAGACTAAGGAAATCCAGCGACAGGTGAAAGAACTTTTGGACAAAGGGTATGTTCGTGAATCCTTATCACCATGTGCTGTTCCCGTTCTTTTAGTCCCAAAGAAAGATGGCTCTTGGCGCATGTGTGTTGATTGTCGTGCTATCAATGCTATAACTGTTAGATATCGCCATCCTATTGCACGACTTGATGACATGTTAGATGAATTGAGTGGTTCCATTATTTTCACCAAGATTGATTTACGTAGTGGCTATCATCAGATTCGCATGAAAATTGGTGATGAATGGAAAACAGCATTTAAAACTTGTGATGCCCTTTGGTTTGATGAATGCTCCTTCCACTTTTATGCGCTTAATGAATCATGTTTTAAGAGCTTTCATTGGCAAATTTGTCGTTGTTTATTTCGATGATATCCTGATCTATAGCAAATCATTAGATGAACATCTTGATCATATCCGTGAAGTTCTTGCTGTTTTGAGAGCTGAGAAACTGTATGGAAATATTGCTAAGTGCATATTTTGCACAGATCGTGTTGTTTTTCTTGTGTTTGTTGTGACTGCAGATGGCATTCAGGTTGATGAAGAGAAGATTAAAGCAATAAAGTATTGGCCTACACCTGCAAATGTGAGCAAGTTCGAAGTTTCTATGGTCTTGCAGGTTTCTACCGGAGATTTGTTAAAGATTTCAGCACCATCGCTGCACCCCTTAACAATCTAACAAAGAAGGATGTTCCATTCAAGTGGGGTGATGAACAAGACCAAGCCTTCAACACGCTGAAACAAAAGCTGTGTGAAGCACCGCTGCTACAACTACCAGATTTTGGTAAGACCTTTGAGATCGAATGTGATGCAAGTGGTATTGGCATAGGAGGTGTACTACTTCAATAAGGGAAACCTGTTGCCTACTTTTCTGAAAAATTAAATGGTCCACATCTGAATTACTCTGTCTATTACAAAGAACTCTATGCCTTAGTTCGAGTTTTGGAAGTTTGGCAACATTATTTCTTACCTAAAGAATTTGTCATCCACTCCGATCATGAAGCTTTAAAATATCTCAAAAGCCAAGGCAAGTTGAACTGTCGACATGCTAAATGGATTGAGTTCATTGAAACATTTCCATATGTTGTAAAACATAAGCGTGGAAAAGATAACATTGTTGCTGATGCTTTATCACGAAGATGTGGCTTGATTACACAATTAGATACAAAAGTGCTTGGTTTGGAATCCATTAAAACACTTTATGCTACTGACTTTGATTTTAAAGATCCATTTTCTCATTGCATTGCTGGAAAAGGCGGGGACAAGTATTATGTGCATGATGGTTTCTTATTTCGGACTAACAAATTATGCATTCCAGCCTGCTCGATTCGTCGAGTTCTTTTGCAGGAAGCACATGCTGGCGGCTTAGCTGGTCATTTTGGCATCAAAAAGACATTAGACCTGCTCTCTGACCATTTCTTTTGGCCACATATGCGACGTGATGTCCAACGACATGTTGAGCGCTGCATAATCTGCTTGAAAGCTAAGTCCCGTCTTAACCCCCATGGTTTATATACTCCATTACCAGTTCCAAATGTATCTTGGGAAGATATATCTATGGATTTTATTTTTCAGGGAGATCGTTCGTTTACATGGAGTACCGAAGACTATTGTTTCTGACCGGGATACAAAATTTCTAAGCTATTTTTGGAAGACCTTATGGGCTAAACTTGGCACGAAGTTGTTATTTTCCACCACTTGTCACCCACAAACGGATGGGCAAACTGAAGTTGTCAACCGTACCCTGTCCACCATGCTGCGTGCCGTGCTGAAAAAGAATTTGAAGCTGTGGGGAAGACTGCCTTCCACATGTTGAATTTGCTCATAACAGGGCAGTCCATTCCACAACAAATTTTTGTCCATTTGATATTGTTTATGGGTTTAAACCACATACGCCCATGGATCTTTTGCCTTTACCATTACAGGAACAAGTTAAATTGGATGCTGCGAAGAGATCAGACTTTATCAAGAAGCTACATGATGAGACACGAAGGAATATAGAGAAGAAATCAGCACAATATGCAAAGCAAGCGAACAAAGGTAAGAAGAAGGTTACATTCTAGCCCGGAGACCTTGTATGGTTGCATCTACGAAAGGATCGATTTCCACAACAGCGCAAGAGTAAATTATCTCCTCGGGGTGATGGTCCGTTCAAGGTTCTACACAAGATAAATGATAATGCTTACAAAATTGAGCTGCCACCTGAATATTCCAATGTGAGTTCAACATTCAATGTCAAAGACTTGCTTCCATTTATTGGTGAGCCTGAGTCGAGGACGACTCCTTCTCAAGAGGGGGAGGCTAATGAGGACATTACTAGCATCCACTCTTCTCCACTTTCTAATGAAACTGCAGCTGATATAGTGGGCCCAATTACACGGAGTAAAGCCAAACAATTGGAGAAGGAAATCCAATCTCAGGTGAACGCTAACCTTGTGGTTAATAATCAGATTAATTTAAATGAACCTGTTCTGTTGAGTATTTGTTTTAATGTTCTTAGGAATGATGGTGTGCATGAACGGACATGGAATGATGATGGATTCTGTCCACCAAATATCAGCAAGGAACCTGGACGTGCAAGAGAGAAGAACGTTCAGCTACCATGAATAACAACCGTTGGAGAGCAAGCAAATAATTCGGAATTGAGGAATGCATGCGGCCAGCCACCAGGATGCTATTCACACACGTTTCCACTCGCATGCAGAAGAATGCCAACCATCCATGCGTCCCACTAGGTCTGGCTACAAATAAAAGTAGTGTTACAACGTCCCACTACATGTTCTCATTTACTTTCTTCCAAAACTGAAACTCCACTAGTATTATATAGCCGTGTATTGGGTGACTTCAGGGGACACTTCGAATTGGCAATTCAGAAATACAACTCTTTAGTTCTTAATCCATCGTGAGTCTTGAGAGGCTTGCAAAACTTGTTCTTTCGATTTCTGAGGGAATTGTAGAACGCCGAACTGCGGTTCATCCAGTTCGTGCCTTCACGTCTATACGGCGTGATTGCGTGGGCTGTTTCGTCGGTACGTGGGAGGGTGATTGTCTCGGCAGTTCGTCGTGCAGCAGACTCGCGGTGCATTGCCTCTTCACCAGATCACACAACGACAAGTTATCAAGATCACTGATCCTTCGAGAAGATCGGGCCACAACAACTTGCCACACGTGCTGCATAGGCGTGTGCACATCAGGTATGGTGCTGGTCCTAGGCTAATTCCTGCTAGAGACGCGAGCCTAGACACAAAGATAGTCCAACAAATGATACAAAAGGCTCAGGACAGTAGCAACTAAAACACGCAGCACTTCTCCCTTTTTTTTCAATTCTTTGACTTTCATTTTCTGTAACTTCTCTCTTTTTTCCTTTTCTTTTCTTTTCTATTTCTCTCCCTCTGTTTTTTTTGTGATGGAATGAAAATAGAGATGAACAAAAGTGCAGCTAGCAGATAGCAGATAGGATATCGCAGATCTCTTTTGCGATTGCGACACGCTCGGGTGGTATTTTATAGCAAGTGTGGATCCGTTGGAAAGATAAATGAAACGATAAATGAGATGGGATAAATCTCACCGAGCCGCCTGGGAAGCTCTGATACCACTTGATAGTAGTTGAGTGCCCGATCTTTCGGTGAGGTGATAAATATCAATTTGCTGGAGTCGACCCTCACGATCCAACTACAAACGAACAGGTCGTGTGCGCCTTAGCAATCGCAAAACCAATTCCGAATGGTTTTTGACCTTGTCGAAACAGCAAGATCAACCTGATCACGAAGATCAATTCCTGCAAGTAATCGAAGAACAAGCAAGAACATGGTGTGGCAAACCAAAAATCTCTTCAAATGTGGGGTTCTCAAATGGCTGTCTGGTCGTTGGACACAACTGAAGATCAGAAAAGTTTGCAAAGAGCTAAACTATAACAAAAAAAAAAACCTAAGTGTTCCTGGTGGCGGCTGGGACCTTTAAATAGGGTGGAGGACGACCAAGGGGTGCTGGGGTCGTCCTCAAACCCTAGGACGCGCCCCCTAATGGGCTGAACTTGATACATGGGCCAACGGCCCAAGTTAGGGTGACGCAACACTTTCTGTATAAAAATGACGATTGGCACTGGCTCCGACGTGATATGAAGGTGAGGTTGGATCCATTTCAAAGTGGACTTGATGAGCTTTCCACAATGTACTTAAACACCGAAATTGGATTCTATATGAAGTTGTGGCTTTCGTTGCAAGTTTGTACTGTTTTGCAGTCCGAATCCACCATGTGTGAATAATTTCATTGAAGTCCTCATCAAAGGATATGATGTCCACATCACTTCCTGGAGAGGTCAATCATGTGCGCACGATTGATAACTAGAGGAGAAGTGGTGCTGCGATTGCGGGGTTCGAATCGTGTTGATTGGACGCCGGATCAATTGTGTGTCGCATCTCCGCCAAATCGAGAGTTATCACAACCTGACGGAAAATGAAGAACCACATACACATCTAGTGGTAATCAAAGCTTCAGGTATACCGTCAGGTTCACATCTATCCTTGTTTATTTTGCATTCATCCTATCATCCACAGAAAAGCTGCAACACAAGTAAATGAGTAGATCGTTAGGTGTTCCCCTGTCCAAGCCGTGTTTAGTCTTTGCATAATTTTATTTCAGAGTCCGTAGTGTTGAGTTTGTGTCCTTAGTTTGTGTTTTGGTTGTTGGATTTCGTGATCTTTTTGTATCCAGGTGTTTTCCTTCATCGTTCAGCCACATCGTGTTCAGATCTATTATCGTGTCACATCTGTTAATTGTTTCTGTTGCATTGATAATTTATCTCACCCACCCACCCACCCATATTTCGATCACAACCAGATCCACACTCATATATCCACATCTCCATATTTATCCGCTGCTCAATCATCCACAAAATTCGCATCCAACTTGAAATCCGAATCTGTTTTCAGTCTTTCAAATAAATCTGATTCAGAGATCCATCATTAAAATAGTTATAACTTTTCTTTCTATACTTCAAATTAGACATATAAGTACTTTTTGGATATCTACAAAAAATTTCCCATCCTTCCACGATCCTAGATTCAACAAATTTATAACAGAAGTGTCTGTTTTCGTGCTCCGAAGTTTCAGCACATATTTAACAGAAATTCGAGATTTTCTCCGGGCCACATCTTTTATCATACTGATCTGAAATTTAGTCATGTATCATCTTTTGTGCTTCTGGTTCATAGAAAAATATGCGAAAAATAAAATAAAAATAAAAAATTTTGTAGACTAAGAAGCCGAGAACTAACCTTTGTTGAATTTTTAAGTGCTGAAAAATTTCCGGTTTTTTTGAGCCTTATCATTTGTGTAGTTCCTGCCCTTTGATATCTTCATTCATATTCTTGTAACATCTGAAATTTTTTTATAAGATTGGAGTAGCAACTGGAACATAATACTTAAAACACTTATTCAATATTACTATCTGTTATAGAATTGTGTTCCACTAATTATTATTTCAGGCCTCTAAGCTCCACATATATATCTCGGATCAGCACTATATTTGACCCTGTAATTGTGGAATTACGACTCTCTGGTTTCTACTGCCACTGGTTGCACCTTTCTTTGCTTTGCTTTGGTAAGAATCTTGCAAGAGCTCGGTAAGCGTTTTCTTTTGCGGAATTTTCACCACCCACTCACTGTAGTTGCAGGAATAATATTTTTGCTGTCCATATGCTATTTTCTAACCATCACAGGAAGAAAAGGAGGTGAATACAATAATATTGTGACAAACATTGCGAGATGTAATCTACCGCAAAGAGATGTTGCACATAATCAAAAGACGCATAAGTTTCAGACCAGTGCTACATCATGTCCTTCCACGAGTAACTATATTCGTTCATCTCTTCCTTTATATGATGGTTTAGATTCTACTAAATATATTGTTTGGGAAAATGATATGGATAATCTATTTGGACAATGCCGTATGAGTGAAAGCAGAAAGCTTTTGAATGTTGGTCAGGCATTAGTTAATCATGCTTTAACTTTGTGGCAACATTTCTATATAACAAAAAAATATCCTTTGACATGGAGTGATGCTAAAATTTTTATGAGAAAAATATTTGTTGATACATCTTTAAAATCTATGTCTAGCTGTGATGAACATTCTTTGGAGGAGGAGTTTTCTACTGTACCTCCTATTGCATCTAACATTTTGCAGGAAATTGAGATCAAACAAGAAGATGAAAGTGATACATACAAGGAGAAAGAAGAGATACACAATGTTCCATGCATAGCCCAAGATGAGATTGATGATAACACGCCAAAAGGTATTGCTGAAAATGAGAAAAAACTTATTGAACATCGATCTACAAAAGGTGATAATATTTTTGTTGCGCTGAAATTTCTTGTCTATCCTACTTTTGTAAAGCAACCGCTAATATCACCTTTTATCCATTTATCTTTGTCACTATTTGATTTGCCCACTAGTTCTTGTGATAAGGAAAGGTTGTGTGCTGATATTTCTATTCTTTCTATGCAACAAGAAGTGATTGAATTTGAAACTCCTAATTTTTATCCCTTCACTAGTGCTGAAATTAAACATTTCACACCCATTACATGTAAAAATGATGAGCTGAAATTGCTATCTTTTGCAAACACTGTGGGTAATATTGAATATGATTATTTTTATGGCTTTGCCACAGTAGAGAGGATGGTATTTTCGAATCCTGAATTGCCTTTGTTTACTAGAACTAATTTTTATGTTATAGCCAATTATGATTCTAGAGGTGTCTTTATGGTGCATAGAGTTTATATTTGCTCAAATTTGAAGTCCTCTTGCATGATGAAAATAAATGACAAACTAGATGATAGAAATACAAAATGTCATGCCATGTCATATTTATCTAGTTTTTCTAAGACAACACACTTTATGGCTTCTCGGAAGAATGATCTTGCTGATTTTTGTAATAAAAATACTTTATGTAATGCTTTAGTGTGCAAACATGCCATGTTTGCATCTTGTGATCTTTCTAGCTATTTATGCACTCCTGTTACTAACTATTTACAGAAGTATCATGATACCCAAGAGAGAAAGCCGAGGACGACTTTCCATCAAGAAGGGGAGAATGATGAGATTATAAGGATCTTTGAGCCACCAAATGATTGCGTTCAAATACCCCCGTGGCCTCCACCTTTTCCTGCAGGTTCCAGGGCATGGTGGAGTCGAAGTCCAGACAATGAACTTGGAGAGAGTCAAACAAAGCATGAAGAAGGACTTGGAGATGCTCAAGATCAGAACTGCATGTTCGACTCCGAAGGAGATGCAAACAACTCGGGTTCGAGTTTGACTCAGGCTCCTGTAGCAGTCTGCACTAAAACGGATGCCTCAGTCTCATAAGAGCTCCATTTTAGATGTTTTAGATATAGTTAGAAAGCTAACAAGATAACCTTTCCAACGGAACTGGCCTCATCTCCAAATTCGACCGAGATCAGCAGGAATCGTTAAAACAATATGACGTCTAGAAACTGTCCGGGTGCTGCGACACTATCTTTTGGCCTTTGGGCCTTGTATCTTTTCTAGGCCCATTAGTATTAGGGTTTGCCCCTAAGGTCGACCTAAACTCTATAAATTCAATAGCCACTGTCATTAGAGATAGGTTTTGATTAGTTTTCTCCTGTTTCCAAACAGTTTCGCCGTTTGATGGCTTGTTGGTTATCCAACTTCGTGATTCAATCCAGATTTTGCATGTGAGTTGCGTTCTTCCATGTTCTTGCTTGTGTTCTTCGATTCGCAGGCAGGGATTAGCCTTCTTGGCGAGGTCAATCGTGTGCGCATGGTTGATAACCCGAGGAGAAGTGGTGCTGCGATTGTAGGGTTCAAATCATGTTGATTTGAGGCCGGATCGATTGTGTGTCGCATCTCCGCCAAATCGAGAGTTATCACGACCTAACGGAAGATCGGAAACCACGTACACATCAAGTCCACTCCATAACACCCGAAAATGAAGTTTGGGTAAGATATCATGTTTCGGTCACCTTCAAAAAATGGCGCGAAAACGGGCCCCATAGGTGCATTAAATGCATTTGGTTCGACGCCGGTTCTGAAACTTGTGTTTTCGCGCCAAACATGTGCATTCCACTCCATTACACCAAAAAACCAAGTTTTGGTATGTATATCATGTTTTGGTCACCTTCAAAAAATCGGCGCGAAAACGGCCCCACAGGCGCATTAAATGCGCCGGTTCGGGCGCTGATTATGAAACTTGTGTTTTTGCGCCAAACACGTCTAATCCACTCCATTATACCCAAAACCGGGTTTGGGTATGCCAATCATGTTTTGGTCACCTACAAAAATCGTCATGAAAACGAGCGCATATGTGCATTAAATGCATCGGTTCGGGCGCCGATTCCGAAACTTGTGTTTTCGCGGCAATCATGTCCAATCCACTCCATTACACCCAAAAACCAAATTTGGGTATGAATACCATGTTTTGGTCACATTCAAAAATCGGCACGAAAACGGGCCCACAGGGGCATGCGCTGGTTTGGGCGCTGATTATGAAACTTGTGTGTTCACGCCAACCATATCCAATCCACTCCATTACACCCAAAAACCAAGTTTGGGTATGTATGTCTTGTTTTCGTCACCTACAAAGATCGATGCGAAAGCGGGCACCACAGGTGCATTAAATGCAATGATTAGGCGCAGATTATGAAACTTGTGTTTTTGCGGCAAACATGTCTAGTCCACTCCATTACACTCGAAATGAAGTTTGGGTATGATATCCAGTTTTGGTCACCTCCAGAAATCGGCGCGAAAACGGGCCCCACAAGTGTGTTAAATGCATTTGGTTCGGCGCCAGTTATGAAAGTTGTGTTTTTGCGCCACACATGTCCAATCCACTCCATTACACCCAAAAACCAAGTTTTGATATGAATATTGTTTTGATATGAATATCAAGTTTTGGTCACCATCAAAATCGGCGTGAAAACGGGCCACACATGTGCATTAAATGCCCTCTTTCGAGCGCGGATTACGAAACTTGTATTTTCTCACCAAACACGTCCAATCCACTGCATTACACCCAGAAACCAGGTTTTGGAATGCATATCCAGTTTTGGTCACTATCAAAATCAACGCGAAAACAGGCCACACAGGGGCATTAAATGCACTGGTTCGATGCCGATTAGAAAACTTGTGTCTTCACGCCAAATATGTCCAATCTACTCCCTTCCACCCAAAAACTAAGTTTGAGTATGTACATCATGTTTCGGTCACCTTCAGAAATCGACGTGAAAACAGGCCCCACAAGTTCGTTAAATGCACCGGTTCGGGTGCCGATTATGAAACTTGTATTTTCATGCCAAACAAGTCCAATCCACTCTATTATACCCAAAAACCATGTTTGAGTATGCATGTCATGTTTTGGTCACCTACAAAAATCGTCGCGAAAACTAGCCCAATGCATTAAATGCGTCGGTTCGAGCGCCGATTACAAAACTTGTGTTTTCACGCCAGCCATGCCCAATCCACTCCATTAAACCCAAAAACCAAGTTTTTGTATGTATATCAAGTTTTGGCCACCCTCAAAATCGACGCGAAAATGGGCCACACAGGTGCATCAAATGCCCCGTTTTGAGCGCCGATTATGAAACTTATGTTTTCGCACCAAACATATCCAATCCACTCCATTACTCCCAAAAACCAAGTTTTGGTATGCATTTCAAGTTTTGGTCACCATCAAAATCGACGCGAAGATAGGCCCCACAAGTGCATTAAATGCACTGGTTCGGATGTCGATTCCGAATTTGTGTTTTCGCGGCAAACATGTCCAATGCACTCCATTACACCTAAAAACCAAGTTTGGGTATGTATATCATGTTTTGGTCACCTTCAAAATGTCATACCCCAATTTCGCGAGGTATTCGTGCATAACATAGCAATCCCAAGGATCGTAGTTAACACACATAAACGAAGTGATGTCATTGCACATACATAGAAGTTACAGCGATTGCTGTTCGAACTACAGAGTCTGCCATACGAGTGCTAGATTACAAACCGGGAGTTGCATGCAACAACTCTAATTCAAACAGAGCGTCACACCACAGCGGAAACCACACACTAACTTGAGCATAGGACAGGCAATTACTCCTCAAAATCAGCAGCTTCATCTCCTGGATCTCCCTCGTCTGGTGATTTATTTTCAGCAAGCGGGGTGAGTACTAATAGTACTCAACAAGCTCTAATCCCATTGGGGATAGCTCAAAACAGTATGCATGGAATTAACAACCGTAAGGTACAGGTTTTGTTTTCAGCATAAAGCAAATTTTGTGCAAGGTTCACTAGGGAATAGACATTCGAAACAGAAGTATAAAAAAAATAGTGCTTTTCTCATGTTTTAGTTGTTTGGACCTGGGGAAGAGTTCTCTCCATTCCCACAGTTCCCACTTTTAATTTGGGCGCAGGCATGTGTCCATGCCGTCCCTCGGCTCACTGCGGACACTTTCCAAAAACACGAGTCGCTACACACATTCACGCCAACAAGGTACGATAATAGAGACTAATCTATGTAAGCCCAAACTGTAGTGTGCCATGACCTGTGGCAACGGATTTTTTGAAAAGATTTAAAACTCTGCAGAGGTTGTACACTGTACCCATGAGTTATGTCCTCCTTGCGCTACAGGATTACATAACGTTCAATTCAACCCGCTAAGCTTATCACAGATTCCGCCTCAAGTAGAAACTAGGGGCATCATCTATCGGGAGGTTCCGAGTCCCGACATGATGTGGACATCATATCCTCTGATGAGGACTTCAATGAAATTATTCACACATGGTGGATTCGGACTGCAAAACAGTACAAACTTGTAACGAAAGCCATGACTTCATATAGAATTTAATTTAGGTATTGAACTACAATCTGGAAAGCTCACGAAATCTACTTTCAAATGGATCCAACCTCACCTTCATATCACGTCGGAGTCAGCGCCAATCGTTATTTTTATATAGAAGGTGCTGCGTCTCCCCAACTTGGGCCAATGTATCAAGTTGAGCACATTAGGGGCGCGTGCTAGGGTGTGAGGACGACCCCAGCACCCCCTGGTCGTCCTCCACCCTATTTAAAGGTCCCAACCGCCACCAGGAATACTCGGGTTTTTTTTTTGTATAATTTAGCTCTTATGCAAACTTTCTGATCTTCAGTTGTGTCCAATGACCACCTGTTAGACAGCTTTGAGACCCCATATTGTGAGAGATTTCTGGTTTATCACATCTTGTTCTTGCTTGTTCTTCGATTGTTTGTAGGAATTGATCTTCGTGATCAGGTTGATCTTGCTGTCTAGCACGGTCAAGAACCATTCGGAGTTGGTTCTGCGATTGCTAAGGCGCACACGACCTGTTCGTTTGTAGTCGGATCGTGATTATTGACTCCACCAAATCGATATTTATCACCTCACCGAAAGATCGGGCACTCAATTACTATCACAACGACGCGCATTTCTATGCATTCCTGAAGCCAGACCGTGGGATTACTACGACCACGTCGTCTCTTGGTCCCCTTCACTTTCACTGGGTATCACTAAACCAGGGGCTATTATCCATGGAAAAATACGTTTCCACGACGCGGGCAATCATTTCTATCGAGCCGAACGTTGAGGAACCCACGTTCTTCTCCTGGCCACCTGCGTTCTACTGACCCCTTAGGCAGCTCAATGTGACTCACTTAGGGGTCAAGCTAAGTCCCGCCCATCGGGTTCTGTGGTTGCACGAAAATCACTACGATGAGGTCCACAGAACCGGTCCTTATATGGCAGGGGCGGCGACTCGTTTACGACAGATGAACAAAATCGTCGACTACACACTATCTCCACACCAGCACCAAAATGAGTCTCGCCCCCCATCCCAAATTATTCCCTTCCCCACTTCAACACTTAACACTGGTTGTACTTCTCCTGCTCTCTTTTCATTTTACTCACACCACCAATGACACTTTAACACCCTTTGCAAACTGTATGTTGTGAGGTAATGGTGTGGCGACGTCGAGCGTCGCAATACAGGGGTCCTAAGCGTTTCTAGTTCAAGGTAACTTCCCGTGCACTAAAATACTTAATGCCGAAATACCTAAAGTTAACAAGGGGGTGCAATCAATAGTTTACAAGGCGTACTTCTATCAATATCAGCAAGTTACTGACATACATATAAGTACGTAAAAACAATTAGGGCATTAGTTACACAATGCTTTTGCAATTCAATAAATAAATAAATAATCATGCCAGAAATCTTATTTTCTAATAGGTGCGCTTGCAAAACATGGGTTAGGCATGGTCAAGAGGAATTAGAGCTTGCCTTCGGGGGCGAATTCAGCTTCTTCTTCGTACTCCGGGTCCTCAGCTCCTTCCTCTTCAAACTCTTCGTCAGCTACAGACCAAACACACCAAAATAAGCCTAACCGCGAACTAATAAAATCCAAGGCAACCAATAGAAGAACAAAGTTCTGGTGGTGCCCTGCTTCGGTGGTTAGGACAGGTGACATGGTTTTGACGGTGCACGGTGTTCTGATTCTGGGCGTGGTGGTGTCGTGGTGACTTGGTGACAAATGTGGCTGTGTTAGAGACTAATAGGTGGCGTGGTCGCAGGGCTCAGTTCGTGATCATGGCTTGACATGTTCCTGTGTGAATTTTAGGGACAACTCAGTGGACACGAGGTCCTTTTTGGTGCCCCAAGAGGTTGTGCAGGTGCAGTAATTCAGATTGCACCGGACATTCCGGCTAAAAGCCGGACACTCCGGTGTGCTAGGAGGAGGTTCCAGAGAGGTGTGTATCGGAGTTTCCGATCAGCCGCCGGAGCTTCCGGTGAAATTGCGTCATTTCCAGAGAGGGGTGTCCCGGAATTTCCGGTTAAGAGCCGGAGTCTCTGGTCTCACTCGCGTTCGTGCTCTGGGGCACGTCCCCGTTTCCGGGGAATTTGGGGCCACGGACCGTGAGAGGGACTTGTTCCAGTCGTGTGCGGGGTAGAGGAGAGCATGTGGGTGAACTTGTCTTCGCTGGCGGTGAACCGACGCGGCGCAGTGGGCGTGCGGCAGGTACACACCGTGGAGGTGCGCCATGGCTGCAGGGGAAGCTCGATTGGTGGGTTTTACCGCTTCCTAGTTGGGGTGGTGGTGGTGCTCGAAGCTTTGCTCGAACCAATGTTCGCGCCGGAGAAGCTACCACCGGAGCGCAGCCGACGGCTAAGGGCGACGCGCGTCGAGGGGCCAAATGGAGCGCTCGGCGGCTTCCTGCTGGGGTCGGTGAGCTGGCCTGCAGATGTGTCGTGGTCGCGGGGAGCCATAGGCGACCAATGGCCGGCCAATTTGAGCTGGCGCCGACGGCGTGCGGTGGTCGGCCATGGGGAAGACGACGGTGGAGCTGGAAATTGGGGATTTTTCCTAACAAAGGGGAGAGACTCGACCTGGCAGAGCGGAGGGAGCGCGAAGAAGGCGCACGAGCAGCAGTGGAGGTGCTCTATAGCCGGTGCGGCAGATTGGAGTTCCAGCTGGCTTTGTCATGGTGAGAGCTCCACATTGAAGACGAAATTCCGCCAGGTGGCCACGCCGAGGCTTGCTGTCGTGCGTCGTGGCGAGCTGGGGCAACCTTGGGGCGCTCGATGACGCTGGGAGCGGCCAGGGCGGGGCCACGGCGCCCAATTTTCCCTCCTGCCGGCGGTTCACCATCATTTGGTCGGAATTGAGGTTCGACAAGACATTGCGAGGCTCTGAGAGGGGAAGACGGCCGTCGGGAGGTGCAGCAGGGTTAGTGAAGAGTTACTCCGGCCGGTGAGCAAGCCGTATTTCGCCAGCAGCGAGGCAGCGTCGACGGCGTCCGGCGAGGGGCTTCCGGCGACCGTACAAGTGGCAAACCGCGCCGTGTAACAGTGTGCGCGCAGCTCCCTAAGTGGTTTGCCGTGTGGAGGTGACGGAGAGGGCCAGTGTCGCCGGGACGAAGTCCAGCGGAGCTGCCGGCGCGCGGCGTGGCCGAAGCGTCAGGGGCCAGGGGGGCGACGCTGGCTGGGGAAGAAGGCAGCTCGCGCTCGTGCGGGAGGGGTCAGGCCAAACAGGAAAATTTCCATCCGGCCCCTCCGAGACTCGAGAAATTAGAAGAACGGACAGGAAGTTCTATCCAGGGAGAAGTGTGACAAGGGATGTCGAATTAGAGTCACTAAAACCAGAAAAACTCGGGAGGAAAAAAAACAAATAACAGCGAGGAAGAAGAACCAGCACTTGTCAAACTTCAAGTTTTAGAATTTTTTTCGAATTTTCCATGTTGCTGAACAAGCTTCTGTTTCAGTGAATTTTGAAATTGCACAACTCGGAGGCAAAGATTTTCAAGAATTTTTGCATTGGGGCTGAATTTTGAAAAAGGCGAAATTTGGAGGGTACGACAGAAAAATCGGCGCAAAAATGGGCCAGCAGGGGCATTAAATGCGCCGGTTCGGGCGCTGATTATGAAACTTGTGTTTTCGCACCAACCATGCCCAATCCACTCCATTACACCCAAAAACAAAGTTTGGGTATGTATATCATATTTTGGTCACTTTTCAAAAATCGGTGCGAAAGCGAGCCTCACAGGTGCATTAAATGCAACGGTTTGGCGCAGATTATCAAAATTGTGTTTCGGAGCCAAACATGTCCAGTCCCCTCCATCACACTCGAAATGAAGTTTGGGTATGATATCATGTTTGGGTCACCTCCAGAAATCGGCGCGAAAACGGGCCCCACACGTGCATTAAATGCATTTGGTTCGGCGCCGATTATGAAACTTGTGTTTTCGCGCCAACCATGTCCAATCCACTCCATTACACCCAAAAACTAAGTTTTGCTAGATCTTGTTTTTCTCACCTTCAAAAATCGGCGTGAAAACGGGCCCCACAGGTAAATTAAATGCAACGGTTTGGAAAAGATTATGAAACTTGTGTTTTGGCGCCAAACATGTTCAGTCCACTCCATTACACTCGAAAACGAAGTTTGGGTATGTATATCTTGTTTTGGTCACCTACCAAAATCGTCGCGAAAATGGGCCCCACAAGTGCATTAAATGCATTTGGTTCGGCGCCGATTATGAAACTTGTGTTTTCGTGCCGAACATGTGCAATCCACTCCATTACAACTAAAAACCATGTTTGGGTATGTATATCACGTTTTGGTCACCTTCAAAAATCAGCCCGAAAATGGGCCCCACAGATGCATTAAATGCATTTGGTTCCGCGTCGATTATGAAACTTGTGTTTTCGCGCTAAACATGTCCAATCCACTCCATTACACAAAAAAAAACCCATGTTTTGGTATGGATATCAAGTTTTGGTCACCATCAAAATCGACGCGAAAACGGGCCACACAGGGGCATTAAATGCCTCATTTCGAGCGCCGATTATGAAACTTTTGTCTTCGCGCCTAACATGTCCCGGCGCCGATTATGAAACTTGTGTCTTCGTGCCTAAAACGTCCAATCGACTCCATTCCACCCAAAAACCAAGTTGAAGTATGTATATCATGTTTCGGTCACCTTCAGAAATCGGCGCGAAAACAGGCCCCACAAGATCGTTAAATGCACCGGTTCGGGTGCCGATTATGAAACTTGTGTTTTTGCGCCAAACAAGTCCAATCCACTCTATTACACCCAAAAACCTTGTTTGGGAATGCATACCTTGTTTTGGTGACCTACAAAAATCGTCGCGAAAACGGGCCCAATGCATTAAATGCACCGGTTCAGGCGCCGATTCCGAAACTGTTCTTTTCGTGGCAAACATGTCTAATCCACTCAAATACACCCAAAAACCAAGTTTGGGTATGTATATCATGTTTTGGTCACCTGCAAAGTTCGACGCGAAAACGGGCCCAACAGGTGCATTAAATGCAATGGTTCGGCGCAGATTATGAAACTTGTGTTTTTGCGCCAAACATGTCCAGTCCACTCCATTACACACGAAATGAAGTTTGGGTATGATATCATGTTTTGGTCACCTACAGAAATCGACTTGAAAACAGGCTCCACACGTGAATTAAATGCATTTGGTTCCGCGCCGGTTATGAAACTCATGTTCGCGCCAAACATGTGCAATCCATTCCCTTACATCCAAAAACCAAGTTTGAGTATGCTTATCATGTTCCGGTCACCTTCTAAAATCGACGAGAAAACAGGCCCCATCGGTTCATTAAATGCACCACTTCGGGCACCAATTATGAAACTTGTGTTTTTGCGCCAACCACATCCAATCCACTCCATTACATCCAAAAACCAAGTTTTGGTATATCTTGTTTTTCTCACCTTCAAAAATCGGCTCGAAAACAAGCCCCACAGGTGAATTAATGCAACGGTTTGGCGCAGATTATGAAACTTCTGTTTTTTGCACCAAACATGTCTAATCCACTCCATTACACCCGAAAACGAAGTTTGGGTATGTATGTCATGTTTTGGTCACCTACAAAAATCGTCGCGAAAACGGGCCCCACATGTGCATTCAATGCATTTGGTTCAGGGCCGATTATGAAACTTATGTTTTCGCGCCAAACATGTGCAATCCAGTCCATTACCCCAAGAAACCATGTTTGGGTATGTATATCACGTTTTGGTCACCTTCAAAAATCGGCGCAAAAACGGGCCCCACAGATGCACTAAATGCATTTGGTTCGGCGTCGATTATGAAACTTGTGCTGTCGTGCCAAACATGTCCAATCCACTCCATTACACCCAAAAACCATGTTTTGGTCTGTATATCAAGTTTTGGTCACCATCAAAATCGATGCAAAAACGGGCCACACAGGTGCATTAAATGCCCCGTTTCGAGCGCCGATTATAAAACTTGTGTCTTCCCACCATACATGTCCAATCCATTCCGTTCCACCCAAAAACCAAGTTTGAGTGTGTACATCAAGTTTCGGTCAACTTCAAAAATCGGCGCGAATACAGGTCCCACAAGTTTGTTAAATGCACCGGTTCGGGTGCCGATTATGAAACTTGTGTTTTCGTGCCAAACAAGTCCAATCCACTCTATTAAACCCAAAAACCATGTTTGGGTCTGCATATCATGTTTTAGTCATCTTCAAAAATTGTCGCGAAAACCGGGCCATGCGTTAAATGCGCCGGTTCGGGCGCCGATTCCGAAACCTGTGTTTTTGCGGCACACATGTCCAATCCACTCCATTACACCGAAAAACCATGTTTGGGTATACATATCATATTTTCGTCACCTTCAAAAATCAACGCGAAAACAGGCCCCACAGGTGCATTAAATGCACCGGTTCGGTTGCGTATTACGAAACTTGTGTCTTCACACAAACCATGTCCAATCCACTCCATTACACCCAAAAGCTAAGTTTGGGTCCGTATATCATGTTTTGGTAACCTTCAAAAAACGGCGTGAAACGGGCCTCGCAGGTGCATTAAATGCAACGGTTGAGCGCAGATTATGAAATTTGTGTTTTCGCGCCAAACATGTCCAGTCCATTCCATTACACCCAAAACCGAAGCTTGGGTAAGATATCATGTTTTGGTCATCTTCAAAAATCGGCGTGAAAACGGGCCCACAGGGGCATTAAATGCGCCGGCTGGGCGCTGATTATGAAACTTGTGTCTTCACGCCAACCATGTCCAATCCACTCCATTACACACAAAAACCAAGTTTTTGTACGTATATCTTGTTTTGGTCACCTTCAAAAATTGGCGTGAAAACAAGCGCGCCACACATCCATTAAATGCACAGGATCGAGTGCCGATTATAAAACTTCTGTTCTCGCGCCAATCATGCCCAATCCACTCCATTACACCCAAAAACCAAATTTGGGTATGTATATCATGTGATGTGTATGTGGTTTCCGATCTTCCGTCAGGTCATGATAACTCTTGATTTGAGGGAGATGCGACACACAATCGATCCGGCCTCAAATCAACACGATTCGAACTCCAGAATCGCAGCACCACTTCTCCTCTGGTTATCAACCATGCGCACACGATTGACCTCACCAATAAGCCTAATCCCTGCCTGCAAATCGAAGAACACAAGCAAGAACAAGGAAGAATGCAACTCACTTGCGAAATCTAGATTGAAACTCGAAGTTGGATAACCAACAAGCCGTCAAACGGCGAAACTGATTGGAAACAGGAGAAAACTAATCAAAACCTGTCTCTAATGACGGCGGCTACTAAATTTATAGAGTTTAGGTCGACCTTAGGGGCAAACCCTAATACTAATGGGTCTAGAAAAGATACAAGGCCCAAAGGCCAAAAGATAGTGCCGCAGGGCCCGGCAAGTTTCTGGACGCCCTCTTGTTTTAATGGTTTCCGCTGATTCCGATCGAATTGGGAGATGAGACCAGAGCTGTTGGAAAGGTTATCTTCTTAGTTTTCCAACCATATCTAGATCGTCCAAAACGGCTCCCGTATGCGACCTGGGCGTCCGTTTTAGTGTGGACTGCTCCCTGGAACCCGAGGACAACTCGACTCCGAATTGGATTGAATCTCCTCCGAGGTTCAACGTGTGGTGCTGGTCCAGAGCATCTGCAAGTCCTTCTTCATGCTTCCCTTGATCTTCTCCAAGGTTCCTAATTAAGATAAAATCATTAGGTAGCAATCTATTCTCAAATGAGCTCACCTTAAAATTCAATTGTCGTCCACGGGCTCTTATGATTGGACTATCTATGGTAGGTAGAGGAGCATCGGAGAAGTCCTCGACTCAAGCTCATCTTCTTCTCCCATGTAGGACTAACCCCGAACTCGGGAGGTAACTCAAGTTTATATGCATTATCATTAATCTTCTCAAGTACCTTAAAAGGACCAGCAGCTCTAGGCATCAATTTAGACTTTCTTAGCTCCGAAAATCTATCTTTTCTCAAGTGCTACCAAACCAAATCATCTGGTACAAATTTAACTTCAAGTCTACCTTTACTACCGGCAATTTTATACTTCTCGTTCATCTTTTCATCGTTTTGTTTAGTCGTTTCATGCATCTTAAGAATAAAATCAGCCCATGTACCGAGTTGAGCCCATTAGGGGCGCATCCTAGGGTTTGAGGTCGACCCCAGCACCCCCTAATTGTCCTCCATCCAAGTTTAAGGCCTCAGCCGCTACCGAGAACACTCGAATTTTGATAGATTGAAGTTTAGCCGCCGCTACTTCGCTTGCAGCGCACATGTTGACTAGACTGCTCGTCTTTTTGCCATCGGAACCTCACCTTTTGTTGTTTCAGATTGAACTCATATTTTTATCTAGCAATTTAGTGCTTGCTCATCTCGTTCTTGCTTGTTCTACGATTACTTGCAGGACGAGTGCCCTCGTGGCTGGTTGATCGCGCTCCACAAGTTCGCGCTCACCCTTGGAATCGGTGTATCAGTCGCTAAGGCGCAACATCGTGGACAGTTGTAGTCGGGCCGTGAACGTCACTTCCTTTCACCAATCGTGATTACCATCTCCATCGAAAGATAGTTGACCTTTTTTTCCAAAAGAGCTACATGTTTGCTCCTGGATATATGCCTTTTTTTTTATTAAAACAAGGGTAAACCTGTAAAAACTAGAAACAATTCCTTATTTAGCCTTAAAAAAGTCACCATTTCCCCCATGGCTCTTTCTAATTAAACTTCCCTATATGGCCGAAAATTCATTTTTGATTCCTCCCTAGGACTCTTCTCCACCACTTGCTCTCTCCCTGCCTTCCCTAGGACTGCTTTCCATTTGTGTTTGCCTCACTTGTTGCTATTCGCAGGATTGTAGGAGGAGACCGCCATGCATTAGGAGGGGTCCTGGAAAGCTGTTTGAAGAATTGTGTGAAAGGTTCCTTTTTATTTGCAACGCCTTCAATCGGTCGTGGGCCTTCCTTTATAAAGATAGGATAGTACCCAGGAAAACCAAAAATTTTGGAACCAAAAACAAAAAAATTTGCTTTCCTCGGGGGCAAAATCTGGCAAATTCAGAACTTCCGATTTGCAAAACATCCAGATTTGCAGTGTGTGAGGATCTTTGAGATCCCATAGATTTCTCGTTCAAGCTCTAAATTGGACCCTCCATATATTTGTTTTGATAGTCTCAATGAGGGATACATATTAGAACCTTCAAATCGGTACTGTCTTCAACTTCAGGTATTTTTAAGCACTTCTTTATATCTTTAAGTAGAACTTAGCCAAAATCTTCAAAACTATGTCCCATAGCATGCAAAATATTTCAAAAAAAATTATTGTGAAATAATCATTATTGGACAGAATTTAGATATTTTCTACCATATTTGATCTGCTAAAACGGGAACTTCTGGCTTGGTAAACCAAAACTTTCGATTTTCTCTAAATCTAATTTTGGTTGTCAGCATATACCCTGTTGTTGTTTTGGCAAAGCTTGCGTGCCAAAAAGTATTCTAGTGACCATGATTACCCGTGGGTGCTGAAGTCCATCGGTCCTTTTTTCCTCTAAGGGTGATAATGCTCTATGGGCCATATATTGTAGTATCACTTAACTAGCAGCTAAACTTACTTATTTTGGTCTCCATTCTTTCTTGATAGGCAAAGGAGATCTTGAAGGCACTATTTTGCATGATGTATCATTTAATTGCTTGTCTCTTGATCCTTGCTCTCATTATTGCATAGCCGTTGCAATCTCCTCTGTTGAGTACGATTCAAACTATAGGGGCACGACCTGGGCTACAAATAAGCTTAGCAATTTGGAAAAAAGAATCAATATTTTGTCACTTGACCCAATCATCTATAACAAATGATTCTCAAAAAATTTCCTTTGAAATTTTCTCCAACGACCACATGTATATCCCCAATTTTGATCTCATTATTAGCCTTTTTTTTATTGACAATCTGATCGGTGTTGATCTGAAAATGACTTTGCATATGTTTTTGATGTCCGATCTATAATAGTATTTTAGCTCAAATATTTTAATGAAGATAATCAAAACTGGGTTTAAAGGTGACATTTTTGTTCAACATTATTGTTTGACCCTTCTCCCGATTGCTCACTTCGAGATTACTTGATTTGAGCACCTTTTTCCTCTTTTTCTTAGCAAAACCAGAACTTCCAGTTTGACAAACTAGAGCTTCCGGTTTTTCCAGAACAATTGGGTCAACCAGATCTTGAGCCTTACTCGATTGCACGCCAAGTCCAGAGGTTTTTGCAATGATCTTTAGGGTCTCCCTACCATTAGAAGCATTCTCAAGTATTATGGCATTGAATTTTTAGTCCTCTTATCACCAATGTTCAGGCCGTATCAGTACCTTTGACCTATTTAAATCAATGGTGTTGATAGGGAATGGGTTTTGATCCATTCACATCCCTTTAATGCATGTGTCCCTCATTGATAGCTCATTGTATTTGTCATCGAAATATATTGCAACCATTGGTGGCATGAGAATAAGGGTTGTGCTATTTACAATAAACACACCGCTTTATCTCATCAAGAGGTGTTATAGTATGTGACAATTTGAAACCTTCCTATTCGAAATAACTCATCAAAGATTTTATTACATTTAGCTATGTCAAAGGTAAATCTATGCTCCTCTTGCCGATTTTTATGAATGAACTTGAGAGGCTCACAAAGACTTGGCTTACATAATGATCAGATTTCTTACCTTTCGATAAGACCCATTCTCTCATACCTTGCCAGTCCCAGAACATTGGCAAGCACGACATCACAAGTGATCAATCAAGAAACCATAACAAGAACATTAAAGGTTAACAGTAGATAAAGTTCAACAAGATCATACGAAACATAGATGAGGATATCCCATCATTAGATACATACAATACTCCTCCAGCTACAGTAGATGGTCAAATCAAATGAGCTTGTGCGTGACAATTGAACAGGTGAGCTTGTTCCAAAACACATGTTTTCCTTTCTTTAAAAACAGATTGCTACCTAATAACTTTAGCATGATTAGAAACATTGGAGAGGGTCAAGGAAAGCGTTAAGACGGACTTGGTGATGCTCAAGATCATCAAAGCACGTTTAATCCCGGAGGAGATTTAATCCAACTCGGAGTCGATTCCTCCCGGGTTTTAGGAGCAGTCCGCACTAAAACGGACGCTCAAGGCCCATCTAGAATCCATTTTGGACGTTCTGGATATGGATGGAAAGTAGAAGATAACCTTTCCAACGACACCAGTCTCATCCCCAAATTCGAGCAGAGTCATCGACAATCGTTAAAATAAGATAATTTGGCCCTTGGGCCGTGTATCTTTTCTAGAGCCATTAGTATTAGGGTTTGCTCCCTAAGAGCATCTCTAATAGTTCCCTAAATCAAATTCCTAAATAAAAATATAAACTCCCAATAACTTTTGAGAACTTCTTAAATTTAATTTTAAGGAGTAAATATTATAAGGAACTGTTGGAGATGCTCTAAGGACACCCTAACCTCTATATAAACAGTAGGCACCATTATGAAACTTAAGTTTTGCTAAGATTATTCTGTTATCAAATAGTTTCACTGCTAGACAGTTTGTGTGATCACAACTTTCTATGTTTACTTCATATTTCGCATCTGTGTTGAGTTCTTCTTTGATTTTTCTTGTGTTCTTCGATTCGTAGGTTAGGATTAGCCTTCTTGGTGAGGTAAATCGTGTGTTGCATGGTTAATAACCATAGGAGAAGTGGTGCTGCGTTTGTGGGATTTATATTGTGCTGATTTGAGGCCAGATTGATTGTGTGTCGCATCTTCACTAAATCAAAAGTTAGGACAACTTGACAGAAGATCAGCAATCTTCAGTCAGGTCATGGTAACTCTCAATTTGGTGGAGATGCGGCACACAATCGATCCAGCCTCAAATTCAACATGATTGAAACCCCACAATTGCAACACCACTTCCCTCTGGTTATCAGCCGTGCAACACACGATTGACCTCACCAAGAATGCTAATCCCAGCCTGCGAATCGAAGAACACAAGCAAGAACAAGGAAGAATGCAACTTAATTGTGAAATCTGAATTAAACTCACGAAGTTGGAATCGAACAAACGGTCTAATGGTGAAACTGTTTGATAACAGATTAATCTAAGCAAAACCTGAGATTAATGATGGAGCTACTATTTATATAAAGTTTAGGATGTACTAAGATGGTAAACCCTAATACTAATGGGCCTAGGAAAGGTACACGGCTCAAGGGCCAAAAGATAGTGTCTCAGCACTAGGGTAGTTTCTGGATGTCACCTTGTTTTAATGATTCTTGCTGACTCTGATGGAATTATAGATGATACCAGTGCCATTGGAATAGTTATATTCTTAGCTTTCCATCCATATCTAGAACGTCCACAATGGATACCGGATGCGACCTGGGTGTCTGTTTTAGTGCGGATTGCTCCTCGAACCAGGGGTCGACTCGACTCTGAGTTGGATTGGATCTCCTCTGAAGTTGAATATACCTTGTTAGACTTGAGCATCTCCAAGTCCTTCATGCTTCCTCTGACCTTCTCTAATGTTCCTAATTATGGTAAAATCATTAGGTACCAATCTATTCTCAAAGGAAGGAAGGCATGTGTTTGAGAATGTCACACCTGGTTTTAAGGCCAAAATCAAGTGACCCTTTATGTGTGCCAAGAAATCAAATTTCACATATGAAGTGACTTCATTAATGGTAAACAGAACAATGTCTCGAATACACTAAAATTAACCTATTACAAGAATGACTATGAGTCTCGAAAATTATTACAAACCAAAGCAGCAAAAAACAACTATAACGTCTTGGGCTTCCACAGGCAGTTGACTGAAGAGGTAGCTCGCCTAGACTTTAGTTCCAGAATCTTCAATGTTCTCCAAGATTTCTCCTTCTACTAAGAAGCATTTATAAAGGCAAGGTTGACTTTAGGATGTACTTAGCAAGTGTGGGAAAAGATGATATGTGACAACAATCAAGGCAAAGGCAACATAAAGTTTTTTTCCATAAATGCATGCAATAGAGAGACACTTCCTATTAAGCACCTATTTACTAAGTGAAAGACATCGAAAACTTATAAAACAACATACCTACAACTACCTGGCTATAGCACAAACATAAGAACCAATCAAAGTCTCCCACTGTGATCATCAAACCATACCCAAGCTCGCTAATCATGTGATGGTCCATGCAATGTTAGGCATAGGACAAGAAACAGAAGAGTGCTCTCTATCTAGATGTGCTGTATAAGAGATAAAGTATCACACAACTCTTCTTTATCACATTTCCTTTGTGACAAAGCCACATCAGCAATACATTCCACAATTTTCTGATGGTGATTGTTCATGCTAGTATTTTTAAACGATAAAAGCTGATTTTCAGCAATACAAGCAAGCAAATATAGGTGTGAGAGTGAGTAGTAAGTTTTAGAGGTGAGCAAAATTTGGATTTCAAAATTGAGACCATTCATAAACCTATTGATTTTATCTTCTCGGCATTCATCTAAGCCACCAAAAATGACACAAACCTTAAAAGTCATTAAAGTATTCTTTAACAGTCATACTATTCTGCTTCAAGTTGTCTAATTTGGCACGCAAATGATCAGCATAAAATGCAGGAATAAAGACATCTCTAAAATGACATTTGAAGTCTTTTCAAGATTCTAGAACTTTATTGTGCCTGCAAATGTATTTCCATTCAAGCAAAGCACTTTCAGTCAACACACTCGAGGCAATGTAAATTTTTTCCTTTTCAGACAAGTCATGTGAATCAAATTCTTTATCTACATTTAGTTCCCAATCAATATATGCATGGGGATCAAATTTTACTGCAAAAGAAGGTATCGACGAACTGATGACTTGCAAAATATCATCCTTTACCTCATGTTGAAGCATCTGCACATCTTGGTGCGGGTGTAAACCACCAACTCTTTTTTTCTTGATTGTGCCTATCATGGTTAGTAAATAGCAAAACAAATTGACAACGAGCTAGGTTTTGTCCAACTCGATTTCCCTCAAGCTTGCTCAACCAAATTCTTACATGTTCTTACCAAACCAGCATGAGTGATTTGCAATCAACAATGTCAACCTGTAAAGATTGGTGGAGCGATTGCCAGGGACACAAAACCTGTTTGCTGTAGTAATCTGTGGAGCTTGGACAGTTTCAATTTGTAGCAAGGATTAGCACAATCAAATCAGCAAATGCAAAGTTGAATAAGTGATCAACAACGGTATGGTGCTGGTCCTAGGCTAAACCCTGCTAGAGACGCGAGCCTAGACACAAAGATAGTCCAACAAATGATACAAAAGGCTCAGGACAGTAGCAACTAAAACACGCAGTACTTCTCTCTTTTTTTTCAATTCTTTAACTTTTTTTTCTGCAACTTCTCTCTTTTTTTTCTTTTCTTTTCTTTTTCTCTCCCTCTGTTTTTTTTTTGTGATGGAATGAAAATAGAGATGAACAAAAGTGCTGCTAGCAGATAGCAGATAGGAGATCGCAGATCTCTTTTACGGTTGCACACCCTCGGGTGGTATTTTATGGAAAGTGTGGATCCGTTGGAAAGACAACACGGAGATCTTTCCAGGTTGTATAAAAATGTGCCAAACAAACAACAGATCGCGGAGATATGGTTGTTTTCTTCCGCACCAAAGTCTAGTAACCGAATCTGTTATTTGCAACAAACTCAGATCTGAATTTATTTCTTCCTTCTATTGTAGATATGTGCCAGGAACGTGACAAGAACTCGAAACTCTAATGGATTAAACGCAAAGACCAGCAACACGACACGATGATGCAACCACGAATTCAACAACGCAAATTACTGAAAATTGTGATGCAAGGCTCAAAGGGTATAGGACAGCGGAATGATTCAATATTTTTTTTGTATGGCTTTTATGTGGACAGTGGGAAAATGAATAAAACAATAGACGAGATGGGATAAATCTCACCGAGCAACCTAGGAAGCTGATACCACTTGATAGGACTTGAGTGCCCGATCTTTCGGAGTGGTGATAAATATCGATTTGGTGAAGTCGACCCTCACGATCCGACTACAAACGAACAGGTCGTGTGCGCCTTAGCAATCGCAGAACCAATTCCGAATGGTTATTGACCTCGCCGAAACAGCAAGATCAACCTGATCACGAAGACCAAATCGTGCAAGTAATCGAAGAACAAGCAAGAACAAGATGTGGCAAACCAGAAATCTCTTCAAATGTGAGGTTCTCAAATGGCTGTCTAACAGGTGGTCATTGGATACAACTGAATTTCAGAAAAGTTTGCAAAGAGCTAAACTATAACAAAAGAAAACCCGAATGTTCCTGGTGGCGGCTGGGACCTTTAAATAGGGTGGAGGATGACCAGGGGGTGCTGGGGTCGTTCTCAAACCCTAGGATGCGCCGCTAATGGGCTCAACTTGATACATGGGCCAACGGCCCAAGGTGGGGTGACGCAGCACCTTCTGTATAAAAATGACGGTTGATGCTGACTCCGACGTGAGATGAAGGTGAGGCTGGATCCATTTGAAAGTAGACTTCGTGAGCTTTCCAGAATGTACTTAAACACCCAAATTGGATTCTATATGAAGTCGTGGCTTTTGTTGCAAATTTGTACTGTTTTGCAGTCCGAATCCACCATGTGTGAATAGGTCAAAGGTCATAAAGTTATTTTCTTTCCTTTATGCATGAAGGTATATTTATTACTTTTACCATAGTGGATAGCATCATTATCATGTTCCCATGGACGATCCAATAATAATGAACAAGCTTGTATAGGTACAACATCACAATCCACAGAATCAACATACGTCAGAGCTGAACATGAGGCAGAGGAGGTGGCTTGACCTGATCAAGGATTACGATCTTAGCATTAACTATCACCCGGGTAAATAGAGAAAGGGACTCGACATGTTTTAGTTACGTTTGCCTTATCGGAGTCGTTTAACCACTGGATATGGAGGTGGCCGTGTGGGCAAGTTCAGCTTAGTGATCAAGTCAGTACTCACTAAGTTTTTGTAGCTCTCGCCATCAATGATCACGCGTGCACGACGGTTCTTGATCACAAAGTAATTCTAAAATAGATTATGGCGCTGAATCTTATCAAGACATACCTGTGCGGAGAGTGCTCGTTGGACAATGATGGTCCTGTAGGCTGATAGGACTTAAGGTGCTCGATCTTTCGGTGAGGTGATAACTATCGATTTGGTGGAGTCGACCCTCACGATCCGACTACAAACGAACAGGTCGTGTGCGCCTTAGCAATCGCAGAACCAACTCCGAATGGTTATTGACCGTGCTGGACAGCAAGATCAAACTAATCACGAAAATCAATTCCTGCAAGCAATCGAAGAACAAGCAAGAACAAGATGTGGCAAACCAGGATTCTCTCACAATATGGGGTTCTCAAAGCTGTCTAACAGGTGGTCGTTGGACACAACTGAAGATCAAAAAGTTTGCATAAAAGCTAAACTATAACAAAAGAAAACCCCCTGTCTTTTTGGTGGCGGCTGGGACATTTAAATAGGGTGGGGAGGACCTAGGGGTGCCTGTAATGGGCTCAACTTGATACACGGGCCATCGGCCCAAGTTGAGGTGATGTAGCACCTTCTGAATTGGAACGACAATTGGCGCTGACTCGGGTGTGATATGAAGGTAAGGCTGGATCCATTCGAAAGTAGACTTCATGAGCTTTTCAGAATGTACTTAAACACTCAAATTAGATTTCTTATGAAGTCGTGGCTTTTATTGTAAATTTGTACTGTTTTGCAGTCCGAATCCTCCTTGTGTGAATATTTCCATTAACGTCCTCATCAGAGGATATGATGTCCACATCATCCTTACCCACTTGAATTAGAGTTGTCCTCGACTCAAGTTCAAAATATAAAAGTGCCACTCTAATATGCCCTCGTGAAATCAAAAAGGGTGGAGGCCATGGAGGTATGTATATGGTCTCATCATCCTCCCTCACTTGATTTCTAGTCGTCCTCGACTCAAGCACAGATTCAAAACCAGCTATGCCACCGTTCCTTGTAGAAATCTCAAAAGGTGGAGGCCACGGGGGTATGTATGTGACCTCATCATCCTCCCTCGCTTCTTTTGGAGTCGTCCTCGTCTCAAGGTCAGATTGGAGAACCGCCACTCCACCGTGTACTCCAAAAATCATAAGAGGTGACGGCCACGGGGGTATTCTGAAGCGGTCAAGTAGTGCCACAAAGATCTCATCATTCTCCCCTTCTTTATAGCTAACCGTCCTCGGCTTGATCCAGTAGTCAAAACAATTTCTTGCTGTCATGTTGGAACAGGGGATGAGCACGTAGCTTGGTCACAACAGCAACTTCTCCTTCTCCATGAGCTGCTCCTGTTGATAGATCATAAAAGTAGAGAAACTTTTGCAAAGCATTGTTAGTGTTAGCGCATGCTATTGTTTGATCCTATTTTTGCATTTCAAAAGGGAATATTTGATTATTACAAATGACTATTTTAGATACTGAGAAATCTCCAATGTCATCGTATTTGCCAATAGCATAAAAAACACAATTGCTAAAATGTTGTGAATTACAATTCTGAAATAATCTCTTCTCGAAATAATTCAGGTTACAAGGAGCATCAAATACAATATAACCTAAAGAAGTTAAAGAATATGTGAGCTCTAACTTTGCATCATTCAAATCAGCGCAATAAAAATGCTTATTCCCCACATGTGTGTACTCAAGAACAACATTTTCGATCCATACACAACTTGTGTTTTCAAGATGAACAAAACTTGGTCACACAACTTGATGCAATCGTAGGACAAATATGCATTACGAAACAAAGCATAAGTCTAGGGAGGCTCAACTAAGCTTTGCAGAACACTAGGATGAACACTGGGCAATTGCAGTTCAACAGAAGCAGCATGAGAGGATCGAGATGTGGTGAGGGACTAACAGTGTGTTTCATTTTTTTTACTCTCCTGGGATATAGTAGGTAGCACACAAGCATCATTATCCATTATCTCATCAACTAGCATAACGTCTTGTTTAGTCTTTTTCTCACTCTCCTGCACGATGTTAGGCAAAGGACAAGAAACAGAAGAGTGCTCTCTATCCAGATGTGCTGTTTTAATAAGAGATAAAGTATCACACAACTCTTCTTTATCACATTTCCTTTGTGACAAAGCCACATCAGCAATACATTCCACAATTTTCTGATGGTGACTGTTCATGCTTGTATTTTTAAACGATAAAAGCTGATTTTCAGCAATACAAGCAAGCAAATACAGGTGTGAGAGTGAGTAGTAAGTTTTAGAGGTGAGCAAAATTTGGATTTCAAAATTGAGATCATTCATAAACCTATTGATTTTATCTTCCCGGCATTCATCTAAGCCACCAAAAATGACACAAACCTTAAAAGTCATTAAAGTATTCTTTAACAGTCATACTATTATGCTTCAAGTTGTCTAATTTGGCACGCAAATGATCAGCATAAAATGCAGGAATAAAGACATCTCTAAAATGACATTTGAAGTCTTTTCAAAAATTCTAGAACTTTATTGTGCCTGCAAATGTATTTCCATTCAAGCAGAGCACTTTCAATCAACACACTTGAGGCAATGTAAATTTTTTCCTTTTCAGACAAGTCATGTGCATCAAATTCTTTATCTACATTTAGTTCCTAATCAATGTATGCATGAGGATCAAATTTTCCTGCAAAAGAAGGTATTGACAAACTGATGACTTGCAAAATATCATCCTTTACCTCATGTTGAAGCATCTGCACATCTTGGTGCGGGTGTAAACCACCAACTCCCTTTTTCTTGATTGTGCCTATAATGGTTAGTAAATAGCAAAACAAATTGACAACGAGCTAGGTTTTGTCCAACTCGATTTCCCTCAAGCTTGCTCAACCAAATTCTTACATGTTCTTACCAAACCAGCATGTGTGATTTGCAATCAACAATGTCAACCTGTAAAGATTGGTGGAGCGATTGCCAGGGACACAAAACCTGTTTGCTGTAGTAATCTGTGGAGCTTAGACAGTTTCAATTTGTAGCAAGGATTAGCACAATCAAATCAGCAAATGCAAAGTTGAATAAGTGATCAACAACGGTATGGTGCTGGTCCTAGGCTAAACCCTACTAGAGACACGAGCCTAGACACAAAGATAGTCCAACAAATGATACAAAAGGCTCAAAACAGTAGCAACTAAAACACGCACCACTTCTCTCTTTTTTTTCAATTCTTTAACTTTCTTTTTTTGCAACTTCTCTCTTCTTTTTCTTTTTTTTCTTTTCTTTTCTTTTTCTCTCTCTCTCTCTATTTTTTTTTGTGATGGAATGAAAATAGAGATGAACAAAATGGCAGCTAGCGGATAGGATATCGCAGATCTCTTTTGCGATTGGGACACTCTCGGGTGGTATTTTATGGCAAGTGTGGATTCGTTGGAAAGATAACACGGAGATCTTTCCATGTTGTATAAAAATGTGCCAAACAAACAATAGATCGCGAAGATATGGTTGTTTTCTTCCGCACCAAAATCTAGTAACCGAATCTGTTATTTACAACAAACTCAGATCTAGATCGATTTCTTCCTTCTATTGTAGATATGAGCTAGGAACGTGACAAGAACTCGAAACTCTAATGGATTAAACGTAAAGACCAGCAACACGACACGATGATGCAACCACGAATTCAACAACGCAAATTACTGAAAATAGTGATGCACAGGCTCAAAGAGTGTAGGACAGCGGAATGATTCAATATTTTTTTGTATGGCTTTTATGCGGACAGTGGGAAAATGAATGAAACGATAAACGAGATGGGATAAATCTCACCGAGCAACCTAGGAAGCTGATACCACTTGATAGGATGTGAGGTGCCCGATCTTTCGGTGAGGTGATAACTATCGATTTGGTGAAGTCGACCCTCACGATCTGACTACGAACGAACAGGTCGTGTGTGCCTTAGCAATCGCAAAACCAACTCCAAATGGTTATTGACCGTGCTGGACAGCAAGATCAACCTGATCACAAAGATCAATTCCTGCAAGCATTCGAAGAACAAGCAAGAACAAGATGAGGCAAATCAAGAATCTCTCACAATATGAGGTTCTCAAAGCTGTCTAACAGGAGGTCGTTGGACACAACTGAAGATCAGAAAGTTTGCATAAAAGCTAAACTATAACAAAAGAAAACCCCCTGTCTTTTTGGTGGCGGCTGGGACTTTTAAATAGCGTAGAGGATGACTAGAGGGTGCTGGGGTCGTCCTCAAACCCTAGGACGCGCCCGCTAATGGGCTCAACTTGATACACTGGCCATCGGCCCAAGTTGGGGTGATGCAGCACCTTCTAAATTGGAACAATAATTGCCTCTGAGTCGGATGTGATATGAAGGTGAGGTTAGATCCAATAGAAAGGAGACTTGATGAGCTTTCCAGAATGTACTTAAATACCCAAATTGGATACCATATGAAGTCGTGGCTTTTGTTGCAAATTTATACTGTTTTGTAG
>BCLF01000054.1:1934899-1956120 GCA_001602275.1 Zoysia japonica | reverse complement strand
CCGGCCGCGCCGGGTTCCAGTCTGGCCGCGTCGGGCCGCTCCGTAGCCTGGCCGCATCGCGTCCGGCCGCGCCACGCCGTCCCAGGGCGCTCCGCACCTGGGTAGGCCGCGCGGCGCCGCCATCAGAGTGGAGAGCAGGATGGGGAAGGATTAGGAGAAAGCCGGATGAACGTCACGAACTGATGTTGACGAAGGCGGTATTGGATACGTGCTTTGAGATTCGGTTCAGGTGGACAGGTGTTCCAAATCTAGCTGGGGCTGTAAACAAGTGTTTTACAGCCTTACTAAATATAATTTTTTTTCCGCTGATCAGGGGTGGGGCGAAGGCAGACATGGCAGTTTATTGGATCTGTTTTACAGCCCTACTAAATAGAATTTTTTTCCGCTGATCAGGGGTGGGGCGAAGGCAGACATGGCAGTTTATTGGATCCGTAATTGCTTCAAATCTGTCAGAAATGACATAAAAAAGAATAAAGGGAGTATACACATAACGCACAAAACACACACAAAAAAGGACCGACGAGGGATAGGCAGACTAAATTCGAACTATTCGGTGCTCGGATTGCAATCTCAAGCGACATGTGGTCAACACGGTCGCAGCTGCTTCCTAGCTAGTAGTTTCACCAAAAGGAAAGGATTGGCATGGCTTGTAGGATCCAAAATATAAATCGTCGATTCGTCATCACGAGAAAATTTACAGCTGGCCGTCAGGGAAACTAAGCCAGCCAGGAACCACCAGGAAGGGTCGTCGGTGATGGACGAGACAGACGAGGGCCACGCCTTTTTCTGAAAGACGCTGCCTTTTCCCATACATAAAATACGGAAACTCACCTTAAATCGGACATGTTCCCCATCGTATATTTAGATGGCGTCATGCTTGATTTTTAATATCATGTTATTCCAAAATTAGTCCAAATAACAAAGTAAACTATAAGTAAGGTACTCCCTTCATTTTAAAACATAAGTATTTTTGAATTTACTCAAAGTCAAATTTGTTTAACTTTGACTAATAATATCTAAAAACTTAAACATTTCTAATATAAAGTTACAGATTATGAAAATACGTTTCACGATGAATCTAGTAACACAATTTATATATAATAAAGCGTTATTAATTCTTCCCTATTAGCAGTCAAAGTCAAAGAAGATTTACTTTGACTAATCCTAAAAATGCTTATATTTTGGAATAGAAGTAGTATATAATATTTATTATTCATTAAAATGAATAATCAAAGATAATGTTGAATGTAATCGGTGATAACAATTTAAAAAGAGATAATTGCTTATGTGACCCTGTTTTGAAGTCTAAGAGTCAATTTGACCTATTTTTCAACTTTGCTTATTTAACCAGCTTTTGGGCTTTGTATAGCCAATTTGTCCAAAACTTTGCTCATTTGACTCTTTGTTTTTAGCAAATGGGGTCAAATTGGCTATTTGAAGTACAAAAGCAGGTTCAAATAAGCAAAGTTGAAAAAACATGTCAAATTGGCTATGAGCCTTCAAAAGAGGGCCAAAAAAGCTAATGCCCTAAAAACATTTAAAAATAAAAGATAGATATGTATTATGAATTTGAACTATGTTTGAATTGAATAGCGATGTCATATCATTTGGATGAAGTAGAGATACAAGTGGTTATTCGTGAGTGCGACATGTAATATAATTTTTGCGGGTACTTACAGGTTGCCTACAAAATTTAAATTAGATGTGTGAGATAGTGGATATGTATGGCCACTTGTATCCCGAGAATACAGATCCCCTTCTGTAGCGTGACAGAGGATTAGCTTCCCTCATTTTTACCACATTAGGAGTCACTGTATACATCTATATATACGTCTCCTAACAATACAAATTTAACAAGTAGAAACAAATAAGTTTCAAATATTTTTATGTTCTTTGTTTTACAACCTTTAATATATCCGCACCTCGCTCTATCACTAAACGGTGGGTTCAATCAAGTGTGAGTGGCAGTTCCTTTCCTTGTTCCTCTGACTTGGCATCCAATATAGTTTTATTAAGCACCAACCTGAATGATTGAGTGTCTATTTCTTTTTAAATAAAACCACCTAGTTCTATTTTCTCCTTTGCTGGTTGAGCCTTTTTGCTCTGTACTCCATTTGTTCTTAAAGTTATAATATTGTTTCGACAAGAAATTTCATACCATACAGTCATCAATTTTAATAAAAAAATGTAAGTAGAATTTAGGTCAATCTGTTTTATGCATAAGCTGTCACATCCCAAAAATTCAAAGTCTAGAAAATGAAAATTTTAAAATTCTTTTTTTTAATTTGGTGAACCTAGCTTTTCTAGGCTCTTTCAAAAATTTTCAAAAATGAAACTAAACTAGAACAACATAACTAAAAGAAAAATTTCAAAATTTAAAATTTGAATTTGCCAAGTGTTTGATTTTTCATATTTTCTCGCTTTTGATCTTTTTTGGAGTTTATTTGCTTGTTTGTGGAGTTTGGAAATTCCTAATCCTTAGCTAAATAGGAAAAAGATTTGAAAATTTCCGCGCGGGCGAAACCTCCACTGGGCCGGCCTGTTTCTTTCCCCCGGCCCAGCCCATGCGCGCGCTCCCTTTCTTCCTTCTCCAGCAGCCCACCGAGCAGGACAACGGCGCCACCTGTACGGCGCCGGTCCGGCCACGCCGCGCACTCAGCCACCGTCAGACATCATCACCGTCAAACCGCCGTCGCGCCTCAACGGAAAACTGCCGCGCCCCCAGAGTTTCACGACGGGTTTTGGCCAGGTGGACGCGCACCCGACGCCCTCCGCCGGAACGCCCTCGAACCACCTCACTGCCGCGAACGACTCCGTCCCACCGGCCGCAGTAACTCCTCACAAGCTCACCGCGCCGACCAACGGCCGTCAAAGCAGCTAACACTGCTCGCCCTGTTAAATCGCGCACTTAAATGGCCGAGCTCCCGATTGCCATGCCGCCGGCCGGAAATTGGACGCCGTGGCGCGCGCAGGCCATGCCCGGAGCGCCTCCGCCCTCTCCACACCTCCTCAACGCGCCACGAAGCAGGCCAATTGCCCTCCCATCGCGCCAACTGGCCGACACGCCGCTAGAAAGCGAACCCGCCTTAACACCGCTGCGCCGCGCCGGTCGGGCCTTCCCGCCAAATTGTCAGCTATAAGAGCCCCTCTGGCTCCGCGCTCATGTGTCCCTAGCGTTGCGCCCCGCACTGCCCAGGTCTAGCTCCTCTCCCGCTCACATTTCGCCAGAATTCCGTGTTTCACCCCTTCTTCCCCATCGCCGGCCACCAAGCGCCGCCATCAATTCCCATTGAATCGACCGGCCATCGGCCCAACCCAGCCCTTCGCTAGCACCACCACACCGAGGAGAGGCTCACGGAGCACGCCAAACAACCGGCGCATGCGCCGTTTGGCCCCTCCACGAGAGCACCGCCGGCCATGGCACGGCTCACTTCGCCAGCCGCCGATGCGCCATTCCAAGGGAAGCTAAGCACACCACAAGGCTCCTAGAGCTCGTGCGCAGCTCCCCGGCAGAAGAAGGGTCCCCTTGTTGAGGCCTTCGCCTTCCACGCCGGCATTGCCATCCCGTGTTCCTCCAGAGCGCCACCACCGCCGTTCCGGCTTGCCGCCGGCTACGACAAGCGCTACATTACAACCCCCTCACAAGGCTCCACCACGCGCAAGCACGCCCAGCCACTAGCCGATAGGCAGCAACCCGGGCTGGGCAACACCCTTTGCCCGCACCACGCGCGCATGCGGCAGAACGTGCCAGAGCGCGCCCTCGTAGCCGCCGCCGTCCCGGCTTACCGCCTGCCGCGATTGGCAGCACACCCCCCTCTCACAAAAGGCGTCACCGAGGCACACGCCACACAGCCCTGGTCCAGCCAACCGAAGCCCCATCAGGGCAACACCTGAGTCGCACCACTAGAGCACACCCGAAATATGCCCCGGGCGCGCTCAGTGTGTGTCCGGCACGCGCCAGCACCCCGCTGCCGTTCCGGCTCACCGTCGGCCCCGACGAGCGCCGCACCGCCGTCCTACTGCAAGGCACACACGAACCTTTGCCGCACGCACACCCGGCCTCTGGCCGCACCACTCACACACAAACCCGAGACAGGGCACGCCGGCGCGCGCACCCAGAGCACGCTCGGAACGCATCGGGACGTGCCAGTACGCGTTTGAAACACGCTCGGAACGCCCGAAACCTGCCCTGAACGCCCGGAGCGCGCCAGAGCGCGTTCGGAACGTGCCAGAGCGCGTCCGGAACACCTAGTGCAAGCCCAGGCCAGCACACACGTGCCGAGCAGTGAGCGCGGCCCTGGTCCCTAACCAGTGGGCCGCGTTACACTGCGAGTCGGCCACACACACGAGCACGCGCACGTTCACGCTGAGTTTCACACCCAGTTCGTGTCCTCGGACACGAACACAACTACGTGTCCACTTCAGACACGACTCGGGACACGAGTCAACGTGTCCACGGACACGTCACGGTTTCACGTGTCCACGGACACGTCACAGTTTTCACGTGTCCCTGAATCCACGGACACGTCACAGTTTTCTCGTGTCCACGTGTCCACGGACACGTCACAGTTCACATGTCCACGTGTCCACGGACACGTCACAGTTCACATGTCCAAGAATCCACGGACATGTCACAGTTCACACGTGTCCACGTGTCCCTGGACACGTCACAGTTCACGTGTCCACAACTCCACAGGACCCGTCACAGTTCACGCGTCCATGGAGAAAATCCCCGATTCTAGATACACCTGTGTCCAGGGGTCGTGGACACAGACCGAACAGCGTGTCCACGAGAAAATCCCTGATTTTGGATACCCGTGTGTTCAGAGGTCGTGGATACAGCCTGAGCCATGTGTCCACGCAGCTTTCCCAAAGTCCGTCACAGCCACTTTGTCAGCCACTTCATTGCCACATTTTAGCTCCGATCACAACCACCAACCTACCGTTAGAACCGTTATCACGAGCCCTACCATCCTAGGATATCCAAACTCCATGTTTCTATTTGGTGCTTGTTTTATTTGCAGTTTTGTAGCTTTTCTTTTAGTAGTGTGATTGTGATTGTTGTTTGTAGCTGAAAAAGAGCCCGAAGAGGAAGGAGAGCCCGAGGAGCCCGAGTACGACGAAGAGCCTGAGGACGCCGCTGAAGGTAAATCCTAACACCCCCTTGCACCACATTGAACCCATGTTTTATTACCGCACCCATAGAGCCCAATGCTTGCATTCATTTCATAAATTGAGTTAAAACGTTGTGTAGTTTTATACCCACTTGTTACTAGGTAGTTATATTAATGTCAGTTACTTGCTGAAGTTAATATGAATTACCTACTCGTTAGCCGATTGACGACGCACCCTTGTTAACCATAGGACTTCCGTCTTTAAATACTTTTAAAGAACGGAAAGTTACCTTGATCGTAGAATGCTTAGGGTTTTCCCCTTACGATGCTAGTCATCGTCACGCCATACACTAAATATTTTTGAAATGAGTTAAAGTGAGTTTGGTGGTGTGAGTAAAATAAAAAGGAATGGGATTAGTACAACTGGTGCTAGTTGAAGATGGGTGATTCTAGTCGTGGAGTGGGGCTCACAAGAGGTGATGGTGATAGGTGTATAGTCTATGGTTCGGTCCACCTGCCGTGGACGTGTCCGCCACCCCTGCCACATAAGGACCGGTTCGTTAGCGCTCAACCTAGCAATTTTCGTGCAACCACAGAACCCCGACAAATGGGAGGGACTTATCCCCGCTATATAGGTATTCCACTTTGAGCCACTAGGAGGTCGGTAGGACACAAGAAGCCAGGAGCAAGGCGTGAGATAACTCGCTGCCTGGCTTTCGACATTGTAATTGCCCACATCATGGGACTGTAAGCCCACGGATATAGCCTCTGGTTTGGTAATACCCGGTGTAGAGAAGGGGACCAGGAAAAAACGTGGCTATTGTAAATCTCCACGATCCGGCTCTGGAAATGTACCGTCGCGTCATCGGGAGTAAAACCCCGACGGATAGCCCCTGAATGCGTCTTGGGTGGAATTTATGGAAGCCTATGTAGTTGTGGGGTAAGCGTTATGCAACTCTGTTGGTCAGGAGGGGCATAACCTTTGGGTACAGTGTACAACCTCTATAAAGTGTAAACTCCTTCCAGATAGACCGTTGTCACGGTATTGGCATGCTAGTTGTTCGAGCACCCTACGATTAGTCGTCTATTTTGTCCTTGACGTATGAGTGGCGTAGACGCCCTGCTTTGGAATGCGTTGGCTGTGTGCCTAGGGCCTACATGGATGCGTGCTAGTGCCCGACTAAAATTTTGAAACTGTTGGAAGGAGTGAAAACCTTCCTCAGTTCGACCCTACTAAAAGATAATAAAAATTGTTTTCCATCCTATTTAAAAACCTTTCCATTAGGAAGCCTCGGCATAAAAACTTGCTTTCCGCGAAACTTAAACCTTAAGCCTTTCTTTGCTTTGCCCTTCGCATACCTTACCCCTCCATACCGTTAGGGCTTGCTGAGTACTTTTGTACTCACCCCATTCCTTGCTGTTGTTGTTCAGAGGACAAAGATGATGAGGATGACGCCGACTATGAAGACTAAAAGTCTCGCCCTTCGCTTGAGTGTTGCCTGTGGTTTGCTAGTAGTCGTTAAGTAGGTGTGAAGTTTGAATAAAAGTCGCTGCGCCGACTTGTTGGTTGTAATATAAGTTATGTTTCTTAGACCTTTTCGAAGGCGTGAAGTACTTCGAACCCGTATGTGCAATAATATCACTTTGTTCTTGATGTGCATACTAACTATCGGTCCAGGGACTCACCTTCTTGGAAGGGGGTCTTATAGAGTGGTATCAGAGCCATACTTGACCGTAGGACGAGACCTTAGAATGCGGCACGTGACAGCATATGGTTAGGACGATAAGTTTTCTTTGCGAAATTACGTCCTAGTGGGACTCATGCCCACACGCGCTTATATTGCTTGCGTACCTATTTTATTATGCTGTTTACTTGTCCACTTTAGATCACTGACCCTTTTGTTTATCGTCTCTGTGCAGATGGCCTCTGGAGGGTGGACCCACCTCGGCCTCGAGACAAGCGGGATCGACGGGTTTCCCGCGATCCTCGCTCGTACACTCTCATGGTTCGGGACACTATACCCGTGTCGTACCGCTGGAGGTGCTTGGAGTCCAGTGACTATACCTTGTTCGAGATGGAGACCCAGCTCGTGGCGTACCCGCCGCTGATGTGGACGATGCTGACCACCGGTCCCAGCTTCGACTCCGCCCTACAGGCAGCAGCCCGTGAGGCCCTACTCCACGTGTGCACAGTGAACAACGACTTCACCAGAGCCACCCCAGTGCGCTACTTCCCGGTGCTCATCACCGACGACCCGACGTGGGTGCACAGTTTGGACACACTTGGAGGCCCTACCAGGACAGCGGAGGACCTCACACTGGTGGAGACGGCGCAGTACATGATAGCGCAGCACCGTCTATGTGAGGAGCTCCGAGGTCGGTGGATCGCGAGTCTCTCCACGCTTTCACTGCCGAGGGACAGGGCAGCGTCCTGCAGGAGCAGCTCGAGCCTGCCCACTCTCAGCGGGACGCAGTCCAGACTCTACTCGACGCTGCACTGGCGCAGCGTGACGAGGTGCAGGCGCAGCGCGACACGCTGCAGCTGCACCTCGGTGACACGCAGGGACAGCGCGACACGGCACTGTTTCAGCTCACTATAGCCCGTGCCGCCCTCGACGCAGCCCGGGCGAGTGAGGAGGGCCTAAAGAAGGCTCTCTCCGACCAGCACGCAGCACACCAGTAGGAGTTAGAGGCACTGCGACGCCAGCTGCAATCCCCGTACCGTCCTACTTGCCGCATGGCGAGGAAGAGTGTGCCCGAGATTGCTGCGTTACTGAGGGGGAGACTTCGTGACACTTCTGCGTCTGAGGAGAGTGCTCCTACTTGGCAGGGAGCTCGCACCAAGACCACGCCCTGCAAGCCTGCTCTAGTGCGCCTCTCCTACGGGAGGCTGGCAGTGCCACCCCACGCCCCGGTGTTGGACCAGCACACTCGCGACGCCATCTACACGCGAGTGGCACAGCTACCACGCCTCCAGGATGGCGATGGTGGCAGCCGTGGAGAGTACCTCTCCCGCGCCCTCAACTCCGGCGACAGCACCCCCACACCGACGAGCCCATGGAGGAGGACCCCATGCCCGACTCTAGCGTGGAGATCATCGGGACCACTCCAGGTCGCTCACAGGCTCCCCACGGTGCTAGCACCTCAGCCGTGGAGGCCAAGCCTGCAGTCGACACTGGACTGCCGCAGTTCCGCGGTGACGCTCTGTAGGTTGACCTCGGTACTGGATGCCGACCTAGGATGGACACCGGCAAAGGAGTACTAGCAGCCGTAGCTACTAGGGGATAGCTCCTCTTTTGTACCTACTAGTGTAGCAGGGCGAGACCTACCGTTGTGGCGGTAGATGACGTTGTCTATGGCAGCGGATTTGGACTTGTAAAAAGAAAACTCTCGTGCTATAATCACGTAGTTTTATGTCCCCGGAACCTCAGTTGTGACGTAGTATCGTTTGTAATATAACCATGGTTGTGTGCTATGTTTGATTTGCTTCTTATCGCTTTATGATTGTGTGTAAGTTGTGCTGTTTTTACAAACTTAAAAAATTGTAAATCACCCTCGCACTTACACTTGATTACTAACGCCTAACCTCATCGGGTTCACTGTTTTTCATTGGCAGGATGGCGGCAAAGAAATCAGCTCGCGTCCAAGAACGTCAGGCTCGTGAGCGCAACCTCAATGACATCAACAACGATGAGCGAGTTGCGCGCACCGTGAAAGCGAAAGCAGTCAGGAGAGGAGGGGCGCCCTCTAACCCGCGCCGCTCCGACGCAGCTACCCCTAGCGTCCCATGCCAAGCCCGCGCAGATGAGGCTCAGTCTAGTCACCACGGTGAGAATGTGGTGGCTCATTCCACTCCAGCAGCTGCCAGTGCTGCTGCCGGCGCCAGTGCACGAGGGGCGGCAAGGGCCCCATCTCAGGCCGTGACTGGAGATGGAGCTCAAGTGGCGAGAGAAGAAGAACTCCCCTTACTGCCTGCCACCCTCACTGACGTGATGGCGATGCAAACCCAACTGCTACTCACGTTGGCGCAGGGTTTAGGACAGCGAGGAGGCCCAAAACCGCAGAGCCGGATGTCGAAGTTCATGTGACTCCGGCCTCCCACCTACGACAACACCGAAGATGAGCCGCTCGTGGCCGACGATTGGCTGCGAGACGTCAACAAGAAGCTCGACATCGTGGCCGCAAGCGACCACAAAAGGGTGATGCTCGCTGCCCGTCAACTGTTTGGAGCAGCCGGCGAGTGGTGGGACAACTACTGGAAAGCTGCCACCGACCCCACTGCTGTAACCTGGAATGAATTCCAGCAAGCATTCTGAGCTTTTCACATCTCGGCTGGTACGATGAAGATGAAAGCCGATGAGTTTTGGGCATTGAAGCAAAGGGCCATGTTGGTCAACCAATACATCAAGAAGTTCACGAAATTGGTTCGTTATGCCCCAGGAGAGGTGGACACTGAGTCACATCATGCAAGCACAACTTGTGACCCACACCTTTCCGGACTTCAACACCATGATGAACAAGGCCATACTCCTGGAGAAAGCCCGTGCTGGACCGGACGGGGAGAGGAAACGTAAGTTTCAGGCAAAGAAGTCTCGGCAGCATGAGAAGAGACAGCGGCCAAGGTTCGGGAAATTCTAGAAGCCTTCGTACCCTCCGACCATGCAGTACCGCACCATGACCACTCAGCAGCAGCCACAGCAGTCTGCACTGTCAGTCCGCCAGCCTTTGCCTCCACCCGCACCACGTGCAAACCCGAGTGCGGATCAAGCCTCAAATGCAATGAGGACATGCTTCAACTGCCACAGCCCGGGACACCTGGTTGCAAATTGCCCCCTGAACCGGCAGCCTGCAGCAACTCCTGCTTACTCCCGGATGAGACCTGCAGCATCCAAAGCATCTCATGGCGCACCACGGACGGCTGCACCTACTCGGAGGACGCAGCAGTACAGACACGAACGGGTGAACCACGTCCACGCCGAGACCGCGGAGGAAGCAACCGAGGTGGTACTCAGTGAGTACCTCATTCACTCCACTCTCGCAACCATTTTATTCGACTCCGACACCTCGCATTCTTTCGTTTTTTCAAAGTTTGTGGAAAAAGTGAGACTACCTACAGTTCTACTCGAGACCCCTGTGATGATTAAATCACCGGGGGGAAACATGAAGTGTAGGTTGACTTGCGTGGGAGTTAAAATTCATTTATGTGGGGTAGAGTTCTTAGCGGACTTGATAGTACTCCGATCTGAGGGAATAGATGTCATACTGGGTATGGATTGGTTGAAGAGCCATAAAGGAGTTATATATTGCTCAGAGCGCATTGTGACAGCCATCAATCATAAGGGTGTGGCTGTGACATGTAAACCAAGGGATCGAAAAGTTGGGCCCCTACTATTCAGTGAAGAAGCCACTCCCTTAGAAGAGGCACCCGCAATGAGGGACTATGTAGATGTCTTTTCGGAGGAGCTACCTAGTATGCCACTGGACCGTGACGTCGAATTCCTTATCGACTTGGTCCCCGGTGTGACACCGATAGCTAAGAGGCCATACCGGATGGCCGTAGATGAATTGGTTGAGTTGAAAGAACAGTTAGCGAAACTGTAGGAGAACGGATTCATCCGCCCAAGTGCATCACCATGGGGTGCACCTGTACTATCGTGAAGAAGATGGCAGCCTAAGAATGTGCATTGACTATCGTGCTCTGAATGAGGTCACCATAAAAAACAAGTACCCGCTTCCTAGGATAGATGATCTCTTTGATCAGCTGAAGGGAGCCAAGTACTTGTCAAAAATTGATTTGAGATCAGGGTACTACTAACTGAAGATCAGGGAGAGCGATATCAAGAAGACCGCGTTTGCCACTCGGTACGGTTAGTATGACACGGTGATGCCATTCGGATTGACCCACGCTCCCGCCTACTTCATGAATTTGATGAATAAGATATTCTGGAGGAGTTGGATAAGTTTGTGGTCGTATTCATCGATGACATACTCATCTACTCCCAAAGTACACATGAGCATGAAGAACATATGAGAGTCGTGCTAGGAAGATTAAGAGAGCATAAATTGTACGCAAAGTACAGCAAATGCGAGTTTTGGCTGGAAGAAGTTGCCTTCTTGGGACATATTATGACAGCAGATGGGATAAGGGTTGACCTTGCCAAGGTAGAGGCCGTTATGGAGTGGAAACAGACCACAAATGCCACAGAGATTAGAAGTTTCCTTGGGTTAGCAGGTTATTACTGCAGGTTCATCAAAGGTTTCTCCAAAATTGTGAAGCCGATAACCGAGCTGACCAAGAAGGATAAGAAGTTCGTGTGGACTGAAAAATGCAAACACAGCTTCCAAACCTTGAAAACTCTACTCACCTCAGCCCCAGTTCTCATACTACCTGACATCTATCAAGATTTTGTGGTGTACTGTGATGCTTCCCGACAAGGTTTGGGATGTGTCTTAATGCAAGAGGACCGAGTAGTGGCATATGCATCCCGATAACTGAAAAAGCATGAGGAAAACTACCCAACTCATGATCTAGAATTCGCAGTTGTGGTCCATGCCTTGAAAATATGGAGACACTACTTGATTAGGAACAAGTGTCGGATATATACGGATAACAAAAGCTTGAAGTATATCTTCACTCAACCCGAGTTAAATCTGAGGCAGAGAAGGTGGTTGGAGTTGATAAAAGACTATGACCTAGAAGTGCAGTATCACCCTGGAAAGGCTAATGTTGTGGCCGACGCCCTTAGCCGCAAAATAAAGCCTTATAATGACGAAGGGTTGACCCGCAATCCAGAGTTGCTCCGAGAAATGAACTGTCTGAACCTGCACGTAGCCACAGCGGGCAGCCTTCATACCCTGACAGTACAATCGACTCTCGACATCGAAATCCAACGGGCTCAAACAAGAGACCCCAGTTCCTAAAGATAAAAGAACTCACAAAATCAGACAAGGCTCCGGGATTTCGAGTCGACGAGCAAGGAACCATATGGTACTGAGACCGGATCTGTGTACCCAACAGGAGACGACTCAAGCAACTCATAATGAGAGAGGCTCATGATTCAGCCTACTCCATTCACCCTGGCACAATCAAGATGTACCTAGATCTGAAACAGAAATACTGGTGGCCTGCTATGAAAAGGGACATTGCTAGATATGTGGCGCACTGTGACATATGCAAGAGAGTTAAAAGCCGAACATCAGAGGCCAGCAGGACTGCTCCAGCCACTGAAAGTTCCCATGTGGAAGTGGGATGAAATATCGATGGATTTCATTCAAGGTCTACCTCGGACCAAGAAGGGAAATGATTCAATATGGGTGATAGTTGATCGCCTCACCAAGATAGCCCATTTTATCCAAGTAAAGATGACTTACGCAGGTGACAAATTGGCACAGCTGTACGTAGATAATATTCTGAAGCTGCATGGGGTTCCATCAAGGATATGTCCGACAGAGCCTGCACGATCTTCTAGGAACTCAGTTGGATTTCAGCACAGCACACCACCAGCAAAGCGATGGGCAAACCGAGCGAGTGAACCAAATTTTGGAAGACATACTCCGCGCCTGTGTGTTGACTTACGGGAAGGACTGGGAGGCTAGTTTAGCGTTCGCAGAATTCTCATATAATAATAGCTACCAGTCCAGCCTTCAGATGGCACCGTTCGAAGCCCTATATGGTCGCAAGTGTCGTACCCCACTTTTGTGGACGGAAGTTGGAGAACAGTCGCTTTTTGGGCCGGCCATTATAAGGGACGCAGAAGAGAAAGTCGCAGAAATAAGGGACAAGATTAAGACTGTGCAAAGCCGACAGAAGAGCTTTGCTGATAAACGAAGACGTGAGTTATCCTTCGACAAGGGAGATTTTGTGTACCTTAAGGTGTCCCCAATTCGAGGGACCCGAAGATTTCAAATTCGGGGTAAATTGGCACCGAGGTATATAGGACCCTACGGATCCTTGCAAAAGTTGGCACTATGGCCTACAGATTAGATCTCCCGGCAGAGCTATCCGACATCCACCTGGTGTTCCACATATCACAGCTCAAGAAATGTTTGAAAGTGCCAGAGCAGCAAGTAGCCGTTGAGGATCTAGACTTACAGCCTGATCTGAGATAGCGGGAGACTCCGATCCGTATTTTGGATGTGACCACCCGACGGACTCGATGTAAGGCAATCAAATTTTATCGAGTACAGTGGAGTGACCACACAGAGGCGGAGGCCACTTGGGAATGAGAGGACGATCTCAAGAAAGAATTCCCTCAATTCTTCGAAGAGAACAGCCTGAATCTCGAGGACGAGATTCTATTTAAGTGGGGTAGGTCTGTCACATCCCAAAAATTCAAAATCTAGAAAATGGAAATTTTAAACTTCTTTTTTTTAATTTGGTGAACCTAGCTTTTCTAGGCTCTTTTAAAAATTTTCAAAAATAAAACTAAACTAGAACAACATAGCTAAAAGGAAAATTTCAAAATTTAAAATTTGAATTTGCCAAGTGTTTGATTTTTCTTGTTTTCTCGCTTTTGATCTTTTTGGAGTTTATTTGCTTGTTTGTGGAGTTTGGAAATTCCTAATCCTTAGCTAAATAGGAAAAAGATTCGAAAATTTCCGCGAGGACCAAAACCTCCACTGGGACGGCCTGTTTCTTCCCTCGGCCCACACGCACGCTCCCTTTCTTCCTCCTCCTGCGCCCCACCGAGCAGGACACCAGTGCCACCTGTACGGCGCCTGTTTGGCCACGCCGCGCACTCAGCCGCCGTCGGACGTCGTCACCGTCAAACCGCCGTCTCGCCTCGACGGAAAACTGTCGCGCCCCTAGAGTTTCACGACCGGTTTCGGCCAGGTGGACGCGCGCCCGATGCCCTCCGCTGGAACGCCGTCGAACCGCCTCACCGCCACAACCGCCTCCGTCCCACCGGCCGCAATAACTCCTCACAAGCTCACCGCGCCGACCAACAGCTGTCAAAGCAGCTAACACCTTTCGCCCTGTCAAATCGCGCACTTAAGTGGCCGGGCTCCCGATTGCCATGTCGCCAGCCGGAAATTGGACGTCGTGGCGCGCGCAAGCCATGCTCGAAACGCCTTCGCCCCCTCGGCTCCTCAACGCGCCATGAAGAAGGCCAATTGCCCTCCCATCGCGTCAGCTGGACGACACGCCGCTAGAGCGCGAACCCGCCTTAACACCACCGCGCCGCGAGGGTTGGGCCTTCCCGCCAAATTGTCGGCTATAAGAGCCACTCTGGCTCCGCGCCGCACCCCGCCCTGCCCAGGTCTAACTCCTCTCCCGCTCGCATTTCGCCGGAATTCCGAGTTTCACCCCTTCTTCCCCGTCGTCGGCCACCAAGCGCCACCGTCGATTCCCCATGAATCGACCGGCCATCGGCCCAACCCAGCCCATCGTTAGCACCACCACACCCAAGAGAGGCTCACCGAGCACGCCAAACAGCCGACGCATGCGCCGTTTGGCCCCTCCACGAGAGCCGCCGCCGGCCACCGAGGCTCCATTCCAAGGGAAGCTGAGCGTGCCACAAGGCTCCTAGAGCCCGTGCGCAGCTCCGCAGCAGAAGAAGGGTCCCCTTGTTGAGGCCTTCGCCTTCCACACCGGCATTGCCGTCGCGCGTGCCTCCGGTGCGCCACTGCTGCCGTTCCGGCTTGCAGTCGGCCACTGCGAGTGCCGCACCGCCGTCCTCATGCAAGGCACACACGAACCTTTGCCGCACGCACACCCGACCTCTGGCCGCACCACTCAGACACACACCCGGGACAGGGCACGCCAGCGCGCGCGCCTAGAGCGCCCCTGGAACGCGCCAGTATGCGCTAGTGCGCGCTCGGAACGTGCCCAGAACGCTCGGAGCGTGCCAGAGCACGTCTGGAACGCCCAGTGCGCACCCAGGCCAGCACGCGTGCCGAGCAGTGAGCGCGGCCCTGGTCCGTGACCAATGGGCCGCGTGACACTGCGAGTCGGCCACACGCCCGTGCACACGCACGTTCACGCCGAGTTTCACACCCGGTTCGTGTCCTCGGACACGGACATGGCCACATGTCCATTTTAGACACGACCCGGGACAAGCGTCCACGTGTCCACGGATACATCACAGTTTCATGTGTCCTCGTGTCCACGAACACGTCACAGTTTTCACGTGTTCACGTGTCCACGGACACGTCACAGTTCACGTGTCCACGAATCCATAGACACGTCACAGTTTTCACGTGTCCAGTGTGTCCACGAACACATCACAGTTTTCACGTGTCCACGGACACGTCACAGTTCACATGTCCACGAATCCACGGACACGTCACAGTTTTCACGTGTCCACGAATCCACAGGACCCGTCACAATTCACGTGTCCACGGAGAAAATCCCCGATTCTGGATACCCGTGTGTCCAGGGGCCGTGGACACAGACCGAACTGCGTGTCCACAAAAAAATCCCCGATTCTGGACACCCGTGTGTCCAGGGGTCGTGGACACAGCCTGAGCCTTGTGTCCACGCAGCTTTCCCACAGTCCGTCAAAGCCACTTGTCGGCCACTTCACCGCCACATTTTAGCTCCGATCACAAACACCAACCTACCGTTAGAACCGTTATCACGAGCGCTACCATCCTAGGCTATCCAAACTCCATGTTTCTGTTTGGTGCTTGTTTTATTTGTCGTTTTGTAGCTTTTCTTTTAGTAGTCTTATTGTGATTGTTGTTTGTAGCCGAAGAAGAGCCTGAAGAGGACGGAGAGCCCGAGGAGCCCGAGTACGAAGAAGAGCCTGAGGACACCGCTGAACGCAAGTCCTAACACCCCCTTGCACCACATTGAACCCATGTTTTATTACCACACCCATAGAGCCCAATGCTTGCATTCATTTCATAAATTGCGTTAAAACGTTGTGTAGTTTTACCCACTTGATACTTGGTAGTTATATTAATGTCAGTTACTTGCTGAAGTTAATATGAATTACCTCCTTGTTAGCCGATTGACGACGCACCCTTGTTAAGCAAAGGACTTCCGTCTTTAAATACTTTTTAAGAACAGAAAGTTGCCTTGATAGTAGAATGCTTATGGTTTTCCTCTTACGATGCTAGTCATCGTCACGCCATACACTAAATATTTTTGAAATGAGTTAAAGTGAGCTTGGTGGTGTGAGTAAAATAAAAAGGGATGGGATTAGTACAACTGGTGCTAGATGAAGATGGGTGATTCTAGTCGTGGGGTGGGGCCCACAAGAGGTGATGGTGATAGGTGTATAGTCTTCGGTTTGGTCCACCTGCCATGGACGAGTCAGCCACCCCTGTCACATAAGGACCGGTTCGTTAGCGCTCGACCTAGAAATTTTTGTGCAACTATAGAACCCCGACAAACGGGAGGGACTTATCCCCGCTATATAGGTATTCTACATTGAGCCACTAGGAGGTCGGTAGGACACAAGAGGCCAGGAGCAAGGCGTGAGATAACTCGCTGCCTAGCTTTCGACTATGTAATTGCCCGCGTCATGGGACCATAAGCCCACGGATCTAGCCCCTGGTTTAGTAATACCCGGTGTAGAGAAGGGGACCAGGAAAAGACTTGGCTATTGTAAATCTTCACGATCCGGCTCCGAGAATGTACCGTTGCGTCATCGGGAGTGAAACCCCAACGGATAGCCCCTAGATGCGTCTTGCGTGGAATATATGGAAGCCTATGTAGTTATGGGGTAAGCGTTATCCAACTCTGTTGATCAGGAGGAGCATAACCTGCGGGTACAGTGTACAACCTCTGCAGAGTGTAAAGTCCTTCTGGATAGGCCGTTGTCACGGTATTGGCATGCTACTCGTTTGGGTACCCTACGATTAGTCGTCTATTTTGTCCTTGACATGTGAGTGGGCGTAGACTCTGTGCTTTGGAATGCGTTGGCTGTGTGCCTAGGGCCAACATAGATGCGTGCTAGTGCCCGACTAAAATTTGGAAACTGTCGGAAGGAGTGAAAACCTTTCTCAGGTCCACGCTACTAAAAGATGATAAAAATTGTTTTTCATCCTGTTTAAAAACATTTCCATTAGGAAGCCTCGACATAAAAACTTGCTTTCTGCAAAACTTAAACCTTAAGCCTTTCCTTGCTTTGCCCTTCGCATGCCTTACCCCTCCATACCGTTAGAGCTTGCTGAGTATTTTTGTACTCACCCCATCCCTTCCTGTTGTTGTTCAGATGACGAAGATGACGAGGATGACGCCGACTATGAAGACTAGAAGTCTCGCCCTTCATTCGAGTGTTGCCTGTGGTTTGCTAGTAGTCGTTAAGAGGTGTGATGTTTGAATAAAAAGCCCTGAGTATTCTAATGCTCAGCGAAACTTACTCGTCAAAGTGGTCAACTACAATAGACTCCTAAGCATGAGAAGGATGACACACGAGGGATGGCTATTTGCAAAAACAAGTGCTAATATAGTGGATCCTTATTTTTAATTTGTAGTAGTAAATTAAGTGTAGGGGAAATATAAATTTAATTAGCACTATAAACTACCACAATCATGGTTGACAACCAATTTAGTAAAGATATCAAAGAAACCATATTCTCTTCCTCAACCACTTCTTTTAGTTCTTACTACGTTGTTACTCAAAAGGTACTCGTTACTGTAAGGGCAACGATTATAATCGATTTACATCCAGTTAGAGAAACCTGATTACACGACACGTACGCACTTCCACGAAGTCGTATGCGGCAACCTTTCACAGGAACTACTGCAATGTCGGTCCGCGACCACCAACCCAGCCAAAAAGGCCCTACACAATTTTTGTCCCCAACGCAACACTTGTGAGGTACAACCCCTTTGCAGATGCTATTTCAATCCGCTAGGAAGGTGGAGTACTTCCGGACAAAGCTATATTTCAAGCTACGTCAGTTTCCTGGGTCCCATACCTCCGGTATGTAATCTGTTTTATGCATAAGCAAGCTTTCACAAAACGGTGGGCTCCTGAAGTGCCATGTGTAGCGCTCATGTGAGGTTAGAGAGAGAAAATTCTGGAGGAAGAGCTCTGCCATGGGGTGACCTCATCGGCCTGTCCTCACCGAGGCTTTGGAGATTAGACAGGCTTTGTTTCAAAATTGTCTGAGTATTAGTCGAAATGATTGCTTGGGTGAAAGTGACAAGACTGAAACTGAATCACAAATGTCTGCGATCAACCGCAAACCTGAACTTGTGGCAAGTAAGAACATCGCATCTCGCAAAGGTTTGTTTAACACCTGATGTTCTCGAGGTCAAGAATAAAAATTTCTCCAAAAGAATTCGGAAGTTAAGAATTTAAGCTCAAAAGATGGAAGGAATGCAAGTCAGTAGTTCAAAATTTGAATTTGAATTTGAATTTAAAAGTGGAAGTTCAAAACTTCAAAAATAAAGTGGTGAAATGTGGGGACCCAGGTTTTGGACTGAATATACTCTCATGTTGGCAATTTATAGAAATTTAGTAAGGCTCATTCCAATTTAAAAGGCTCAATTCCTATTCTTATTCCTTAATAACTACCTAACTTACGAATTCTGTAGATTAAAATTCAGTTCGAGTTTCAACATGGTCCCAAAATAAAAGTTGGTCTTCGGTAAATGTTCTATCTCTCTGAAAAATTTCAAATTGTCAGGAGTTCGGGATATATTTCTTAAGACTTCAGAAACTGGTTAAGTGATCTGTTCTTCCTGAAGATTTTCAAGTCTCCTTAACGAGTAACCATTTTCGAAATTCAATATCTAGCACGTTCCTTGGAAAAATCGTGTGCATGCGATTTATATCGTGTATCCCATGTTGAAGAGCAATCTTACCAAGTTTCAACTCGTTTAGAGTTAGTTTGCTCTTCCTTTTTTGATCCCCAAAATGCTTAAGTATTAAGCTCAACTGAGGCTGCTTTGACAAGTGGAGCCCGCCTGTCGGCGCCTTCTTCCCAGTCCAGTCCCCCTGCGCCAGCGCGCCCCCTCCATGGTGAGCATGCAAGGGGCCACGACGGCCCTCGCTAGAGGGCACGGGACACGCGCCCGCCCCCCTGTCCACGCCCTATCAGCCTCTTCCTCAATTGGCTCCTTCACTCTCTCCCGCACTCAGCCTCTCTCACACCACCGGACGGCATCGCCGCCCGTGGAACTCGGCCATCCATCCCTCTCCGGCCCTTCTCCTTCGGCAGCGGCGGCGTCACCCCGTCTTCCATCTCCCATCGCCACCTCTCCTCCATCAGTGGAGTTAGGAGCTCTAATTTGAGCTTTTCCCCGATCTTTGGATTTCAGACTGCTGGCCGAATACAGTCAAATCCGGAGGCACTTTGGGGTGGGTTTCTTCGAATTCTCTTTCAATCTGATGTGTACGTGGTTCCCGATCTTTCGTCATGTTGTGGTAACGCTCGATTGGTAGAGATGCGATACACAATCGATCCGACCTCAAATAACACAATTCGAACCCACAATCGCAGCACCACTTCTCTTTTGGTTATCAACCATGAAAACATGATTGACCTCGTCAAGAAGGCTAATCTCAGTCTGTAAATCGAAAAACACAAGCAAGAACAAGGAAGAATGCGACTCAATTGCAAAATCTGAATTAAATCTCGAAGTTAGAAAAACCAACAAACAGTCAAACGGTGAAACTGTTTGATAACAGATGAAGACTAATCAAAACCGAACCCTAATAACGGCGTCTACTGATTATATAGAGTTTAGGATGATCTTAGAGGCAAACTTTAACATTAATTGAACTTAGAAAGATACACGTTCCAAAAGACCAAAAGATATTGTCGCAGCACTAGGGTTGTCTCTGAACGTCATCTTGTTTTAATAATTCTAGTTGACTCTGGTCTAGAACTTCCAAAATGGATCCCATACGCGACCTGAACATCCGTTTTAGTGTGAACTACTTTTGAAACCTGGGGCAACTCGACTTTGAGTTGGATTGACTCTCCTCTATCGTCAAACATGTATTGCTAGTCTTGCACATCTCCAAGTCCTTCTCTATGCTTTCTTTGACCCTCTCTAATGTTTTTAATCATAATAAAATTATTAGGTAGCCATCTATTCTCAAAGAAAAGAAGATATGTGTTTAAAAATGAACTTATCTTTAAATTCAATTGTTGTGCACGAGTTATAATAGGTGAAGGAGCGTTCTGTGTATCCATGAAGGATGTCCTCATCACAATCCGTGTAGTACACAACTGTAGCCATCGTTGGTATGTGTTAATCGACCAAATTCTTGAACCTTGGTGCTGGAAATTGGGCGATTCAACCTTGCCCGCCGCCGGGCATTGAGACCTTAGCCGTGGGGACCCCTTCTCCGGCCATTTCCGAGGCCGCCCTCCACTGCCCCGCCCTTCTACTCGGTCTAGTGAAGCTGCAGGTGAAGACAGCTTCGAGTTTAGTCAACCAAGACGACCGTACCACGCCTCTGCCTGTACCCGTTGGCCTCGACGATGACCGCCCCTTTTCCACCGCTTTTTGGGCCAACAGAACCTGTGCCATCCTTCCTCGCCTCATAGTGAAGCTGTAGGTTGAATCCAAGTTGGCTCTTGTCGACGACGTCGTCTGCACACCATCGCCGACCATCTGCCTTCCTTGGCTGCTCATCGCCGGTGCCCTTGTCAGGATCTCACAACTTCCTGGTGATCTGAACTCCGATGAAAACTCGTGATCTCACCCTCTAGACACACACCAAGATGATCCAACGACAGAACACAAGAGAACAGAGAGAAAACAGAGAATACTCTGAACTTCAGATCAAAAACCAAATAGAGGACGAATCAATCACAGAATCGACAGTAAGAACGATGATTCACGACTGCAACTCATCTAGGCTTCCATTATCCTGAGATTTGGGGAAAGTAGCTATGAGTTACAGGAGATAACAATACAGCTAACAGGCTAAAGTACCAGCATCTACTTTTATCAACTTCCTTCCCAAGTTGCTCTCCTCCGAGCTCCCTTTTATAGCCTCTACTTTAACAGTAGTAAAAGTAAGGATGACAGCATGGTTTACTGCTAATCACGACCGTTCATTGTTATAGTCACTGCTGATGGTTGCCACCATTGGCCCTCATGATTCCTTTTCCTTTCTTCCACTTGATCACAATACGCTTCTCTTGTCTAGTTGCGTTAACTGGAGCTGGGTCATGACAATTGCCCCCCCC
>BCLF01000054.1:1900327-1934863 GCA_001602275.1 Zoysia japonica | reverse complement strand
AAGATGATTCTTGCCCACAAGAATTAGTAGTAGGCCACCAGCTTTTGAGAGTTTGATAGTAGAACGTAGGAAAGGTTGCTTTGATGAACAGGGCATCTTCCCAAGTTGCATCTGCAGGAGATAGGTTGAGCCAGTGAACCAACCATTGAGTAACCACAGTGTCACCACGAGGAACTGCACGTGTGTCCAAAAATGCAATTGGTTCAATTTTGATGTACCCATCTGGAGTGACCAAGGGAAGATCATCCTGAGGAACAGTTTTTGGCCCAATGTGCTTTTTTAACTGACTCACATGGTTTACTAGGTGTATTTGAGCAGAAGCAGGTAGCTGCAACCTATAAGCCACAGAGCCCACCTTTGCAAGAATTTTGAAAGGACCATAATATTTAGTGGTGAGCTTCAAATTTTGACGAATGCCAAAAGCAGTGTGCCTGTATGGTTGAAGTTTTATATACACCATGTCCCCTTCAGCAAAGACACGTTCAGATCGCTTAGCATCACCATACTCTTCATTCTTGCTTGTGCTTGAGCCAAGTTTTCCTTGAGTTTGCAGAGCATTTTCTGTTTAGCAGCAATGAAATCCAATGCTGGAGACTCAGGACCCGGTACTAAAACTTCAGAGATCACTGGTGGTGGAGTTCCATATAAAGCTTCAAATGGTGTAGTCTGCGGAGAAGTATGAAATGTGGTATTGTACCACCACTCTGCTAATGGAAGCCAATCATGCCACTTCTTCAATTGGTTCAGAGAACACCATACACCTGACATAATTTTCTAAACATTGGTTGACTCTTTCTGTATGCCCATCACTCTGCGGGTGGTATGCAGAGGTGAAGTGTAAGGACACTTGTAAAGAGGAGAAAATATCTTTCCAAAGATCACTTGTGAATATTCTGTCACGGTCTGTAACAATAGCCACTGGTAAGCCATGCAACCAATCCTTACACAAAATCCATAGAAATGAAAGACCAAGCCATGTTTGGAATTGGCAATGGGTCCTGCCACCCAGGATAACTGACAGACCGAGCATTCTGAAACAAACAGTTGAACTGACCTTTTCATGTTGGGCCAGTAGAAAATTTTCTTCACTCTATGGTAAGTTGCTCGTATTCCAGAGTGTCCTCCAATTGTAGAGGCATGCATGGTGGACAAAATCTTGATTCTGAGACCAGTGGAAGATCCAATGCAGATACGTCCCATGTATCTAAGAATACCAGTATTGATTGAAAAGTGAGGTACTGCACCACTGTTTACAAAAAGTTGCTGAAGCAAGGATTGACAATGTTCATCATGGCAGTAACTATTTTCCACATCAGTGATCCAAGTAGGAATGACTGTTGTTATAGCAAAACATTCTTTCCTAGATAGAGCATCAGCCACACTGTTCTCTTTCCCTTTCTTATTTCAATGGAATAGTCAAATTCTAGAAGCTTGAACAAAAGCTTGTGTTGTATGCCTTCATCAATTCTTTGGGATATCATAAATTTCAGACTCTGCTGGTCAGTTTTAATAATTAACTTGCCTCCAAGAAGGTAGTGACGCCATTTCTTTAAAGTTTGCAAAATAGCCAAAGCCTCTTTATGATATGTAGATTGCTACTGCTTTAGGACCCAGTGCTTGGCTTAAATAAGCTACAGGTCTGCCACTTTGCATTAGAACTGCCCCTATGCCAAAACGCGAGGCATCAATCTCTAATATGAATGGCTGAGAAAAATCAGGTAGTCAACACTGGAGCTGATGACATAAGATGCTTGAGTGTGTTAAAGGCAGTAGTATGAGTAGTTGTCGAAATGAAAGAATCTTTCTTAAGAAGATCATGTAGTGGACAACAGATAAGACCATAATTTTTGAAAAGCGTCTGTAATATCCTGTCAGTCCCAAGAAACTTCTTAATTGTTTAACTGTCTTCGGTTGTGGCCAGTTTAGTATGGCTGCAATTTTAGAAGGATCTGTAGCTACTCCCTAAGCTGTTATGACATGACCAAGGTATTCCACTTTTTCAGTGGCAAATACACATTTAGAAAGTTTAGCTATCAGGTGATGACCTCTCAAGGTTGACAATACTGAAGCAAGGTGTTTTTGTGAGTAGGCAAAGTAGGGCTATATACTAAGATATCATCAAAGAATACCAGCACAAACTGCTTCAAGTAAGGTGCAAAAACCTGATTCATCAAAGATTGAAATGTTGCTGGAGCATTGGTTAATCCAAAAGGCATAACCAGGAATTCAAAGTGACCAAAAGAAGTGCTAAATGCTGTCTTATGGACATCTGCTTCATGCATTCAAATCTGGTGATAATCACTATGAAGGTCCAGCTTGGTGAAATATTTTGCCCCATGTAAATTCATCAAGAAGGTCTTCAATGACAGGTATTGGAAACTTGTTCTTCATAGTCTGTGAGTTGAGATCTCTATGATCAATACACATACACCATGATCCATCCTTCTTCCTTACTAATATAACAGGAGAGGAGTAAGGACTAGAACTGGGTTTGATTAGATTTTCCTGAAGAATATTCCTGATTAGTTTCTCCACTTCGTTCTTTTGCTTGTAAGGCACTCTATAAGGGCGCCTGATATTGGGAGGTTTGCTATCAGGTTTGAGAGGAATAGTATGATCACAAGGCCTCTGCGGTGGTAATCCAAACATCACCATATTGATCTAGTAATGCTGCAAAATCAGGATCTGAGATAGGACTTAGTGGCTTACAAGATGTATCAAGCATGTGGATATGAATAATGTATCCCAAGATTGGTTTTGATGACAACTTCTGAATTTTTGCAGAGCTAATAGTAGGAACATTCAGGGGAGTTGTGAAGTCTGTCAGAATTATCTGAGAATTACAATAAAGTTGAATGACAAGGTGTTTAGAATCTGGTCTGAGATCCAGGCCTATATGACTGTTAGTTTTGATCCAGTCACATTCAAGTATTATATCATTAGGTAAGAGTCTGAATGTACTGGAGAAGGAATGCCCTTGAATTGAGTACTATTGCTGTGCAATCAAGGCTGATGTCTGAAGAAGACCATCTCCAGCCACATTAACTGCACTTGAGGTAGCTACTGAGATAGGATAATTAGTAGTGCTGGCAAAAAGAGAGTCCATGAAAGTGTCAGTGCTACCACTGTCAACCAGAGCCACTGCCCTTTTTCCACCAATGTTTAGCAATAATGAAAATGTGGCTGCAGATGAATGGCTAGAAACTACTTGCTGAGAGATCATCAGAAGTTGAGTATCATGTTCAACTGTGTTGCCTTGTGCAGTAGCTGCAGTTTCAGCATCCTCTTCTTCCATTACTTGCTCAATGGCTAACCAGTTCTCAGGGTCAACTGCCATTGCATTGATAGCTCTTCTAAATTTACAAACAAGCTTATGATCAAGAGTCCATGGTTCATGGCAACACCAACATTTGCCTGGCTCTCTTGCTCAAACAGGAATGGGTGGTTTAGGGATAGCATTTTGTGGTTGTAATGGTGGTGGTTCAGGGTTTTGTTTGGTGGTTGGAATAGGATTAGGAGGTGGAATAGGTAATTTATAGGAAGTGGAAGAAGTGGGTGTAAAGGGTTTTGTGAATGATGAAGTGGCTGTGGAAGAGAAGGATAGTTTTTTAACAAGAAAGCCTTTCTCAAGCTCCGTGGCTTTCCAGTAGGTGTCACACAGAGATTGTGGGCTATGAGGGATAAGGTAATGCTTGATCCCATCCTTGAGACTAGCAATAAAGCTACTGATGTAGTAATGATCAGAGAGTAGTGGGTGTTCCATTTGCACTAAGACCATCATTTCTTTAAACTTCTGTATGTAATCAGTAACTGTAGTGGTTTGTTTTAGGTGGTGGAAGGATTCAACAATGCCATGAGTACTATGAATGGAAAACCTCTTACAGGCCATTGAACAAAATTGTGTCCAGTGAACATGTGTAACAGGTATGCGTAAGGATCTCCACCAAGTTTGAGCTGCACCAAGACAATGTAGTGTGGCTAGAGAAACCCAAGTTTCCATAGGTACATTGGCTAGTGAGAAGTACTTTTCACACTGTCTAAGCCAATTAGCTGGGTCTTCACCTAGGAAAACAGGGAAATCGAGTTTGGGTCTGGCAATGGATAGGTTGAATGGGGATTGGTTATCTGTGTAGGTTTGGTTGTGGAGAGAAATTTTTTGTGGGTCAGGTATGGGTGGGTAAAAGTGTGATGGGATGGGTCTATGGTTTTGGTTTGTTTATAGGGAAATTCAGTGTAAACATAACCAGGTTTAGTGAGCTGTGATTGATCAACAGTAGTACAGGTGGTGAAGCAGGCCCAAGGGTGGTTTGCGGGGGGTATACCTGCAGTGTCACCTTCAGAGAAACTGAGTTTCAGTTTGCCATCAGCAGAAGATTTCTTGAGATTGTTCACCTGATCCTCAGTATGAAGTGTGTGTGGTACAAGGTTTTAGAAACTGGGTCCACGCCGGTTTTTGGTTTGGCTAAAAACCGGCCAGCTAACCGTCAAAACCGGCTGGTTAGCCGGATTTGCTACAGTGTCAGGTCCAGTTTTCGGCCAAAAACCGGACCCAACCCTGTACCAAACTGGACCCGTTTGGCCGAAAACCGCGAAAACCGGCCGGTTTTTTACGGTTTCTAAAACCCTGGTGTGGTACTGATGAATTGGGGTAAGGTGAGGAGAGTTTCTCTGCACTGCCAGGTTCACTTCCCATACTCCACTGCATGAACAATTTATGCATAGAATCAAGTTTAGCATCAATCTTGATTTGGATATCACGAGCTTCTTTGCTAGCAGCTTCCATCTGTTGCAGACGGGCCTGTTGCTTGTCCATCTCAGATCTGAGAATTTGGACTGCAGCCAATGCCTCCTTTCCAGTATCTGATGCACCTTCCATGACAGCCAAACGAGAACAGCAACTCAGAGTAAAAGAAGAGGACAATAGAGATGCTGCAGTAGCGAGATCCAAACTTGACCACCAAGTGAGGGATTTTACTCTGAGTCAAGATGAAGTCACTCAAAAACCCCAAAGTGCTGAAATTTTTTTTTTGTACTCCACTGCCGAGAATCGGTTGGCTCTTGATACCAATTGTCAGGATTTCACAACTTCCTGGTGATCTGAACTCCAAAGCACGATGAAAACTCGTGATCTCACCCTCTGGACACACACCAGGATGATCTAACAACAGAACACAAGAGAACAGAGAGAAAACAGAGAACACTCTGAACTTCAGATCAAAACCAAATAGAGGACCAATCAATCACATAATCGACAGCAAGAACGATGATTGACGACTGCAACTCATCTAGGCTTCCATTATAATGAGATTTGGGGAAAGTAGCTATGAGTTACCGGAGAGAGAACAATACGTCTAACAGGCTAAAGTACTAGCATCTACTTTTATCAACTTCCTTCCCAAGTTGCTCTCCTCCGAGCTCCCTTTTATAGCCTCTACTTTAACAGTAGTAAAAGTAAAGATGACAGCGTGGTTTACTACTAATCACGACCGTTCATTGTTATAATCACTGCTGATGGTTTCCACCGTTGGCCCTCATGATTCCTTTTCCTTTCTTCCACTTGAACAGAATACGATTCTCTTGTCTAGTGGCGTCAACTGGAGCTGGGTCCTGACAGCCCTCTGGTGAGAACCTCACCCCTATGACCTCCGCTTGTGGCTCCCCGTGCCACGCTGCACGCAATTGCGCCAGCGCCCGCCGCGTTGGTCGCCGACAACAGCGTGCCGGCGCCGGACGCCTAGTCAGGCGTCACGGGATCGGCTGGGGCTAAAGGCCCGGATCCGGTGTGGCCATAGGTTCTTGATCTTGTGCGGCCACTTTCCATGTGGGCTGCGGTGTACGTGGGATGGTTTTATCTTTTTCGAAAATCATTTAATAATTGCGCAGAAAAGCCGGTAAACTTGCAAAATTCGTAGAAATTAATTCCTAGCTCAAAAAATTACAAATAATATATTGTTGGAATTCGTGTAAGATGAGAAATGTTTAGAACTATAAAACATGCATTTTGGCATTAGAATTATTTATGTTAATTAAATATAGTGCAATATATATTCATGCATATCTCCATTTTTATGCATCATTAAAACATGGAAAATGTATATTTACATTCTACTGTTTACTTAATGTTACCCTAGAATTATTCAAAATTTATATGCTTGTACAATATTTATAAGTAATTTATTACCCCTAGATGCTATTTAATTCATTATAAATCAACTTGTTGCCAATAAATTGTAAAATTTGGTCATTAGTTCAGCATCTCCTTGATTTAATTGTCCAGTAAGATGTTGAATGATGTCTTCCAGAACCATATTCAAGGAACTTTGGAATAATTTTCTCATATTAACTAACTAGTTCTCCTAGAAAATCCTTATTCTTTTTGTAAATAATAAAAATTCAGTGGCATATAAACTTAGTGACCACCTTGATAAATCCTTTTTCATAAGATCACTCTCATATTGATCATTGTCATATCATTGCATGAGCATGGCATAGCATGGGTTAATTATAAAATGCATGTATTTACTTATTTCCATATCATCTCATGCATGTAGGAAACGACATTGAAGACGAGCCAACTAGAGCTATTGTTGAGGATCTAACTACTGCTGCCGGTCATTCTCTTGCTTGTGTTAACCATCAGCAAATCCAAGGCAAGCTCCAATGCATTAATGCTATTTTAATCGTTTTACATTTTATCACTGTGCATAATGTACTGTCATAAGGTTTTTAGGAGTTGACTAAAAACTTAGATTTCATGCTAGGTATCTTTTTGTCAGGTTAAGTATTTTTTTGGTACAGGTAAACTCGATGTAGAGCTAGGTTAGGAGTTATAACTGATGGTAGAAGTCGAGTGAATGAAAAACTTCACTCGCGAGCTTTAGGATGATACTTTGGTTTTGGGAAGTTTGGCATAAAAGGATAAAGTTAGTTTAGTTTATCACATAAATGATGAATGTGAGATTGAACGGAGAAGTATAGGTTGGCAACAGGAGAGGAGTCCTATGTGCGGTAGCCCCATCTGTGTCGGTTAAAGATCGATTGAGTGTGGCCCTATTGAGCAAGTTTGAACGTATCGATTACAGGCTCGTGATATGGGCACTAGTAAACCAATGTAGCACAATGGTGTATTGAGAGAGACTTGGGGCTGGCCATGGATAGACCCTGGGGTTATCGCATGGGGATCATGTTCTCGGGAGAGGTGCGCTTATCGGACCGGCCCTATGGGTTGTGTGAAAGGTTGCCACGTGCGGCTTTCAAGAAGCACCTAGTGTCATGTAATTCGGGTTTCTGCAGCTGGATGTAAATCGATTATAATCGCTGCCCCTCACAGTAACGAGTACCACTTGTCTCACTGCGTCACATCGTAGTAAGAATGTGAATGATCAAATGAATATGATTTATCAACCATGTTTGATATCGTTTATAGTGCAAACTAAATTTACATTCCTTGAACTTAACTTACCACTAAAATATGAAAGTAAGGATTTACTATTAGTGCTATATTTTAGGTAAAAGAACCCACCTCTAAGTCAGCCTCCTCATGTTTAGGAGTCGGCTGTAGTTAGCCATTTTTACGGGTAAGTATTGCTGAGTATTAGAATACTCAAGATTTATTGTTTTCCCCTTTTTGGCTTGCAGGTAATGTGTGTGCTTGTGGCAGCAACACAGTGTGGATGGCGAACCTCATTCTGACTGCTTTGTTGAACAGGTTCCCGCCTCAACTACCTCTGGCCGCGAGGACTGAAGCATGTCTTAGGGCAGGACATGTTTCAGGTTAAGAAAACCGTCGAGTGTATCGTAATCCGATGTGTATTGCTTTCACTCTGTTGAAACTCTGTTATTAAAATATCTATCCTAAGAACAACTTGAATTTTAATGTAATACTTTAAATCGGTTTCCTGTAATATATTTTTTTACTCGTGTTGTACTATTTGGATATTGTTGTTCAATATCATCCGATATAATCCTGTCGGTGGGCCACCTGTGCTTTTGGGGCGGTTCTGCCACAGCGTGGTACCAGAGCTAGATTGGGGTGAGTACAACTGAAAACGTGTTTTTTTGAAAATTATGCTACGGTGAGGTATGAATTAGTGAGCTACATAAGGACTATATTAGTGTAGTTAACAGGTGGCAATGCTAACTTTTGCATTCATGCATTTTACTTTCAGTTGTTTACTATTCTTGCAACGACATGGCTATGTCCATGTGAGAAGGTAAGGTATGCACTCGAATGCAGTGAAATTCAAGCGCTCATCCATATGAGGTTCAGGGGTATGGAGTATCCCATACAGTGATATATGAAATATTAAATATTTGCCGCCTAATGGGGAGTGCAGCCATTCGCCACCAAATGATAAGTGTGAACCTCTTACCATGTGATGCGAATCATGGTCGCGTCCCTCAAGATGTGGCCTACTTGAGGATGCCCGTATGAAATGATACGGGACGTAAAGTTTTCTTTTGTTATGTATTACCTGTCTGTGATGTGGTTTTCTTAGTAGACACCTTTAATTCTTCAAGCTGTTAAGCTCTTAAAGGAGAGTCTTGCTCTGATACCAATTGACCTGAAAATTAGCTACTTAAAACAATTTGATTATTAAAAATAAAACACAGACTAGTCCGGTTGGGCGGACTTGTCCGGGAGCAGACAAGTCTGGTCTTCTGCGGACTAGTCTGTGAGCGCAGCGGAAATATCAAACAAAAATGAAACAAAGACAAGAGACACAGAGATTTTTGATCGAAGTTCAGCTCCACACAGAAGCCTACGTCTGCGTTGAGGGATCCACAAACGACCGGGTTTCTCTCAATCCTAAACCTCTCCAAGCGACCACAACAGTTTTGATAGATTCCGATCGACACTTAACCGTCTAGGAGATGAATCTCCAAGAGTAATAAGTCCAGCAACACCTGCAATGAAAACAATCAAGTGCTCGATGCAAACAAGAGGTGGAAAACACTCACGATCTCCTCTTCCTTCAATCAAATCCTAGGGGATTCAATGAAGAACTTAGGAAGAGGTGGAATACATCTCAAAGGGTCTCAGGGCGTGATTCAAAATGAGGTTCAAGGTTTTTGGTAACCCTGAGACGATGGGGGGCAAGGGATTATATCGATCAATCGAGGGATACTTCCAAAGTTCTAGGAGTGAACTAGTCTGGAGGACCGGACAAGTCCGAACCTCGGGCTCAATGGATCGTTCGTCATCTCTCTGGAGTCTGGGGAAAGCCTGGACTGGTCCAAGAACGGACTAGTCCGGCCGGGCAGACAAGTCCAGCCAAATCGAGGGCTACCGTTCTGGAGTCCGCCCACCCAGCGGAGGACAAGTCCGGTGGAGGACATGTCTGGTGGTAACAGGGTGCTCCTTCTTTGGAGCCCGCTCGACTTGCGGATAAGTCCGATAGTGGCCTAGACCGTGGAAGCAGACAAGTCTGGTTCTGCCGGGGGGACACCTCTTTGGAGTCCGTGGCTCGGACCGAATATGTTTGGTGCCGGACAAGTCCGGGGTGAGCAACGTGCTCCCTCTCTGGAGTCCGGCCACTGATCGGACAGGACCGTTACCCGACAAGTCCGGGGTACCAGACAAGTTCGGAATCAGTAGGCAGGAACAAGAAACTTGGGTGCTGGAAATTCAAGGAATGAGAGAGCACTTAACCACTTTCATTTTAGAAGTTGCTGAACCCCCTTGATAGTACGGTAGTCATATGACTCAAAGAAGATAAAAACGAGATGCCATGGAGTCGTGGAACCATCTTTCCTCTTTTCTCTTTTCTCTTTTAGGGGTCAATCATATTTCCTTTTAATCGTATCTCTGCACACATACTCACAAAGCACCATCAAAAGCTTCTATTGCTTGTCACAAGCCATCCCAAAATCCACGCGGGATCCTAGATGCATTTTCAATAGGGTAACGCATATTTTATACATATACTATATCAATTTCAAAATATAAGCATTTCTAGGTTTGTTTAAAGTTAAATTCTTCTAATGTTTATAAATAATATATAGAAAATTACATAATTTGTAATATAAAAAGATACTTTTTACGAAACCTTATTTCATGATGAATCCCAACAAAATATTTTTTATATGATAAATATCATTAAATCTTCATAATTAATGGTCAATGTGATAAAGGTTTATCTTTGAGTAAACACTAATATTTTGGAATGGAGGGAATATACTCTAATATTTTAACTATACTACTAAAATCACAAAATTACAAATTTCATGAGTCTCACTATTAAAACTGTACAGTTTTGCTGGGCAAATTCACTATCGAACAGGCACATGGATTTTGGGCCACTGGCCCAATGGAACAGCTCACAACACTACTTGCCCAAGGTGTGGAGTTCTTAGCCGGTTCACCCAAGCTTCTAGGGATCGTCTTCTTCCTCTATACTCTCGGCAATGAACGTCAATGGCAGCACTGGAGACTGGAGTGGAAACATTGGGAGAAGAAATTATAGTATAGTAGGGGTTATTGGCAGCAAACTCAAGGTATGGCAAGCGCCCTACCTCGCCATACCGAGAGCTCCGCCACTGCTACAAATTTTCCTTGCTTCCAACTTCTTCCAACTGCTTCCCCATAATCTCCTATGGCACTTCAATTCCTTTGGTGAACTCATAGAGCATCCATACACTAACACTCATGCCTAGGAAAATGGCTCAAACCGTCTTACTGGTTTTTCCTATGGATTCAAAACCTAACTAAATCACACTGGGCTTCAGCTGTTCCTTGGAATTGGTTCATCCTTGATGCAATACTCCTTCAAGAGTCCAAACCACACTTGAATCTTTGATCATCATAGAGGAAGCCAACTCTTGGATACGTAGACAAAAGATGGATGAATCTATATCTAAAGAGTCAGTCTATGATTCTCACTCAATCACAAAAACTTTAATACATTAGGGGAATCCTGCTACAATGGGCATAAAGCTAACAACTGCCACCTAGTGTCATCCCTATGCTTGGCATGAGGCTAGGCCCAAGCACGGTCAGTAGCACTATTGACAGATGGGTCGGGCACCTCGAAGCATGACACGGGCCATTATAAGAATGTTTGTATCTGGTTCCAGAGCAGATGAAACATTTACTGATAATGTCCTATTGATCCAAGATGGTTCTATTTTTCTCTGAAGATGCACTTTATATATGTTTTCTAGAACTTCAATACTACTCTGTACTCTGCTTTTTTTAGAGTATATTTTTTGTAATCATGGTAAATTGTTCTGATGTATTTTATGTGTGCTTCTTGCTTGTAATCTTTACTACTTTCCAATATAGGATAGAGCATGGCAGATTAGAGGTAATTCAGCAATATCATGTATGCTGACAGCATGTTTGACACTATTGTGTAGGTACGTACCAACATGCGGTGCCTGTGACTATAAGCTTCCAGAACATTGTTGTATGAAACCCCAAAGTTAAGGTACAAATATTTTGTTGATTGAGTGAGAACCATTAACTAGCTCGTTGGATGTAGGTTCAACAAATATTTATCACAAATACCTCTTAGTTGGCTTTCTCAAAGATGATCAATGAATCATATGAGGATGGAACCGTTGTTGGAGTGACACAGTTGAAGACAGATGAAGGCTAAGGATGATCTAGAGCCATATGTGCCTTAGATTTAGGCTTTGATTCCATAGAAAAAATCCTTACTATTAAGAGGAGTTGAGTCGTTCCTCTTTGGTTAAATGAGTGTTAGAGAGTTTGGATGTTCTTGCAATTTCTAAAGGCTTTTGAGTGATAGAGGATACGGAGAGAAAGAAATTGGAAACAAGATGGTCTTCAAGAGTCAGTTTCCAGTAGCACGACAACACGGAGCCCTATTTACCAACACATACATGGCAACGGAAAGGAGATATGTTGCTAATGTCCCACCCGGTAGCACCCGCATTACCCACGGCCTACCACTCACGAGTCACGACTTCATGGAATGGCAATTAGGTTTCCTGCTGCCTCTCTCCCCTTGGAGATGGAGAGTCCATCTTGCTGCAGCACAAGGGAGTCCATGGAAGAAATCCACCGACTGGATCTGCAGCGGTAAACCATTTCTTTCTTCCCATCATCCAATCCTCATAGTTCTCTCATCTGCACAGTTCCTCTCCAATCAGCAAGCAACTTCCTGATCTGCGATGCATGGTAGCCCTCGGTCCTCCCCGCCATTCTAAACCTCTCTTCCCACGACCAGTCTGAGGTATCATCTCCTGTCCTTTTTGTAAAATATTTTGACATGTGCGGTGGTGCTAGATCTGTGTGATATGTTTTTTTTAATCCTACTGCTCAATTCTGATGTTTAATGTTGCAAATCTGATGTACTATTGCAGTAAGACAAAAAGATGCCATAATGATGTTCATCAGTTTTTCATGTCCCCAATGTGTTCGATTAAATGCTTGCTAGGTGGATTTATATGAGAATAATTGTTCTATTTTTTTTAGTTCCGCCAATCTGCAATATTATATTGATCACTGCATTCTGATGTGCAACGTACCAGATTTAGGATTCAGTTATGGACCATTTTTTTCAATTTTGTCAGAATTTTTTCAATGCTATGCGTGATACTGCAATGTGAAATACACATGATTTGTTTGATCATTGAAAATATTGAAAATATTTGGATTCATTGTCTAATTATAGCCTTATTTGATTGCTGAAAAATTTAGGTTGTAGACCAGTGCTTCTAAAAGCCTGCAATCATGGTTTGGCAACACGTAAGTCAACTATTGATTAAAAAACAATTTTTTAGGTACGATTTTTTATTTTAAATTTTTACAAACTTTTGTACTAGATTTGGTCCTGATATATCTCACTAGTATTTCACTAGTAACTCTCACTACTAATGGTATATCTTTCATATTGCAGTTGTTTGTTTTAAGCTCCTATCAGAATTTTCATTTTTTTGGGGGAATGTTCAGAGCTAGAGTTGTATGAACTTTCATTTTACTGTCAGTTAAATAATACTTCATTTGTCTCAATTGAGAAATGATTTTTACCTTACTGTTCTGATATTGTATCACTTTAAGTCCATGATATATGTGCAATACACAATTTACATCTTACTTATTCACTGTCACTATTGTAAGGACCAAGTGACCGAAAAGAGGGGTTGAATCGGGCACTTACACTATTAGACTTTTTTTTACTCTTCCTAGGTTTTAGCAAAACTAGCAAACAACTCCTAGAAAGATTGACTAAGCAAGAGCACAACAAAGAAGGTAACAAGGCTCTAGAAGATAAGGAAAGAACAACCTATCAAGCTGAAAGCAGAACAACCGGCACGAGAGCCACCAAGAGATATCACAAAGTACCCTATCAAACTATGCGTAGAAATGTAAATACAATAAGTAAAGAGAGAAGAGATAGGGATGTTCAGCGATTTTTTATCGAGGTCTCTGAAGGATGGCACCTTCCCCTAATCCTCGTTGAGCCACTCCCTTCGGAGTATCAGTTCGTCCCGCCATTTTCAAAACGGTGCTCCCAAGCGTATGCTTCACCTCCTGGAGTGAAGTCATCGGCAACCCGGCTATAGCAGAAAATACCCTCGCGCTAGAGCAGGTCTCCAAGACTCCGGGCGCTCTCGCTTAGTGTCCTTTTCGTGCGGAGGACCCGAAACAGCTCATAAACTTGATGTCGTTTTCCACAGGACTTCAAAAGCTCGGACAATGACGCCTAAACGGTCTAGGCTGCCATAGACCAAGAGTAACAAGCCGAAGACACTCATCTCAGCCTCACAAGCTCTATGAATGTATGGATGCTCTTTGCTACTCTTCACTAGCACTTAAGATCTCACTAGATGCTGCTTTGTGCTTCAATTGCTGACTTTTGGCTTCCGCATATGATCTCCCAACTTCTCTGGTCACAAGTAACCCCAACAACAGCTCCCCCAACGGTCTATGTAGGCCCCAAGCACAGAAAGACCCTTTGAGAGCCGTTGCCAAAAAGCTGACTACTTTTTGCAGTCACTGGACACCGGACTATCCGGTGACTCCTGGTCTTCGACTGGCAGAAAAACATCCTCTCTGGAATCCATTCCATATGACACCGGACTGTTCGGTTCAAACCACCATCGGACTGTCCAGTGATTGTCATATTGGACTTCCAGGGACACCTCTTCTGGACTCCTTCTTCAAGAACTTTTAGCTTCTTGCTACAAACCTTGACATCTACACTCTTCCACTGATCACTCAAGTGTCTCAGAGAACCTAGAGTATCCATACTCCCTAATTCTTGTAAAACTGAGACGAGTGATCCGACCCCTCTTAATAGTATTGTTTTTCCTATTGACACAAGGCCTAGAAACTTAAGCCACACACGGCTCTAGAACATCCATAGCCTTGGACAAGCTCCTTCCTTCAAAGCACACCGAGGACCCAAGCATCCTTGAAACAACCACCTCGTAAAAGTGGAGAATATTGTTGATGAACCTACATCCAACGAGTTAGATCATGGTTGTCATTCAATCACGAAAATCATTCAACCTTTGAGGGGCTCCAATGGTCATGAAGCTAAGAATCTCCCCCTTTTTGGTGATTGATGACAACCATGATGCAAATGATTGAGACAACTCTAAAGGAAAAGGGTAAGCACAAGTTGTCTTACCATCTCTTGTTAAGAAGCCCATAGCAACATGGAAATTCATACCTTGGCTTAGAAAACTCCCCCTTTGTAAGTGCATTGCATTGTTTACTCTTTTCATCTTTCTTGATTGATCTTGTTAAATGTGATTTCATTCATATTTGTTTCCCTGTCTCCCTCTTCTCATCACCTATACGTAGAAAATAGCCACACGACGAGTAGAGGGCCAAAGAGAAATAGTAGTAAAAGATAAAAGAATTCAAGAGAGTAAGAAAGTACTACTCCCTTTGTGTCTTTGAGTGTTGCATTGAGCAACAATTTCTTCTCGATCATTATCAATTCTTTTCCATAGACCAACCTTCTCGATCATCAATTATTCTCCCCTTTGTCATCTATCAGCAAAAAGAATAACACAGGAAGAGAGTGCAATAGACAAACTACATTTAAGAGAATATGTGAGTGTGGAGCAATATTACCGCGTAATCATATCAAACTCTTTCTCTTGTCCTTTCATCTTTTCTTGACTCTTACTCCCCCTCGAAAGGTGCCTTTCTTGATAATTTCCTTTCCTATAATGAATCAACCAAGAAACTCCCTTTTCTTTTAACAAGAGGGTTTAGTGATGCACATGAGAATGGATGAACGATAGTCTTTGAGCCGTATAAGTAGATTTAACCTTAGGGCTCGAAAGATTGTGATTCAATGGCATGAAGCTCACAATTACTTTGAAGGATGTCTAGGGATAATCAACTTATATTGTTTATGACCAACACCCCCTAGAGTCGTGCTTGACGTCAAGACACAAGATGCAATGCATGGGATGTATATGTATGCAAAGAGAGAAAGAAAAACAACCATGCTTACGATGAAGGACTAGAAAACAATTATCCTCACCGCTCTGAAATCCCCTCGCAAGCTTACTCACAATAATCCTCATCTCCTAGCCTTGGGCACCCGATGAACATTCTTCACAAGCTTTCCAAGATCATTGTTATCTGGAAAGGGTAAGATGACAGTCGTACAAAACAAGAAGAACAACAAAGATAAAGCAAACACAAGCAAACAAGTATATACAAGAAGATGCTTAGCTTTGAAGATTACTCAAGTGAAGTCTGAGAGATTGAGAATGTTGAGCTCTCCTCTTAGCCTATTGAAATTCTTCTCATTAAGGGGCTTTGTGAATATATCGGGCAATTGATCATTAGTTCTCACACTTAGAAGATCAATATATTTCTTGGCCACATAATCCCATATGAAATGATGCTTGACTTCAATATGCTTGGCTTGTCCATGATCACCCTTATGAAGAGCCATGTTGATAGCACTCTCACTATCATAATATAGTGGAATTTGATCATATTTTAGTACATAATCCATGAGAGTTTGCTTTATATAGAGAAGTTGAGCACAACAAGCACCAGCTGCCACATATTCCACTTCGGCTATTGAGAGAGCCACGTCATTTTGCTTCTTTGAGCTCCAAGCAACAAAAGATCTTCCAAGAAATTGACATCCGCTGGAAGTACTCTTCCGACTCACTTTGCATCCGAATCAGAGTAGCCAATAAGATCAAAGTCTTCATCTTTTGGATACCAAAGGCCCATGGTTGGTGTATACTTGAGGTACCTAAGAATCCTTTTGACAACACTTAGATGAGATTCCTTAGGATTAACTTGATAATGAGCACATAAACATACACTAAATATAATATCCGGACGAGAAGTGGTAAGATATAAGAGAGAACCAATCATGGAACAATAAAGCTTTTTATCCACCGATATCCCACTCTCATCTGAGCCAAGAATACCATTTGTGGCCATTGGAGTCTTGATTGGCTTTGAGTCCTCCATTTCGAACCGTTTGAGAAGATCTCTTGTGTAGTTCTCTTGATAGATGAATGTCCCTCCTTTCATTTGTTTGACTTGAAATCCGAGGAACAAGTGAAGCTCTCCTATCATGGACATCTCAAACTCTTTGGCCATTAGATCACGAAATTCTACATTGTAAGCTTCGTTAGTGGAACCAAAGATAATATCATTCATATAGATTTAACAAATTAAAAGATCATTATCAACATGTCTAGTGAAGAGGGTGTTATCGATATGCCCTATTTTGAAGCTTTTGCTGGTGAGGAAGTCTCTTAGCCTCTCATATCACGCCCTTGGAGCTTTCTTCAACTTGAAGACATGGTTGGGGTGCTTGGGATCCTCGAAGCCAGGTGGTTGCTCAACAAAAATCTGCTTATTAATATAGCCATTTAGAAATGTGCTCTTCACATCCATTTGTTATAATTTGAAGTTAAAATGTGAAGCATAAGCAGGCTAGTTCAATTGACTCATGTCAAGCTCCGAGGGCGAAAGTCTCATCAAAGTCCACCCCTTCAACTAGGGAGTAACTCTTATCCACGAGTTTTGCTTTGTTCCTCACGATATTCTCATTTTCATCTTGCTTATTCTTGAAGACCCATTTGGCACCAATGACGTTATTGTGCTTTGGCCTCTTCACTAATTCTCAAACTTGATTCCTTGCAAAGTTATTGAGCTCTTCTTGCAGCCATCATGCATTTGTGATCTTCCACCGCTTCATCAATGCTCTTGGGCTCTATCAAAGACACAAAAGAGAAATTCTCACAAGCAAGGTTAACAACATCATTGTTTGTATAATTTGGTTTATATTGATTTCTCCTTGTCTTTAACCCTTGAGAGGGACTCCCAAGAATCAAGTCACTTCCGTGATCTCAAGAAATGGGGTTGTGCCTCGTTGGAGCTTCTTGAGGTGGTGGAGCTTGCAGTAGAGAGACATCTTGAGCATCTTAAATGGCTTGCTCCTTGGAGATGATGGTATCTTGTTGTCGGAGCGGAGAGCTACAATCTTCTTCAATTCTTGATGTCTTTGTTGGTCATGGTGGTGTAGCACTTGGTGTAGGAGCTGCTTGATTTCATGGGGTAGTAGGTTCTTGTGATGGTTCCCTTGATGCTTGCACACTTGATGATTTTTAAGCTTGATTTGTTGATGTGGTGATCTCTTGTTGTGTCAAGGAGGAAGCTTCTGGTGGAGGCGTAGAAGAATCATCATCTTCACTTGGTAGAACTTCTCCTACATGCATCTTCCGCATTGCCTCCTCCAATGGTTCATCATCTACATCATAACTATAAAGTTCTTTGTTCTCTTGAGAACCATTAGTTTCATTAAATTGCACATCACAAAATTCTGCTACAAATCTTGTACTTGCATTGAAAACACGATAAGCGTTAGAGTTACCGAAATACCCGATGAGAAGGCCAATGTCAGTCCTCTTCTCAAACTTTCCAAGCCTCTTTCTTTTCTTGAAGATATAGCATTTGCATCCAAAGACCCGTAAGTAAGCCAAATTTGGCTTTCTTCCCACCAAGAGCTCATAGAGAGTCTTTTTCAAAAGGCGATGAAGATAAACACGATTTGAAGTGTAGCATGCCGTGTTGATAGTTTCAGCCCAAAACCTCTCCGGAGTCCTATATTCATCCAACATAGCTCTAGCAGGAGTGATAAAAGTTCTATCTTTTATCTCCACAACACCATTTTGCGACGGAGTGTAAGTAGCTGAGAACTCATGCTTGATGCCAAGATCATCATAATGTTTTTCAATGATAGAGTTCTTAAACTCGGTCCCATTATCACTTCTAACCTTCCTGATTTTAGCTTCAAATTCATTTTGGGCTCTCTTAGCAAACTTCTTGAAGTTGGTGATAGCATGAACTTTGTCTTCTAGAAATATAGTCCATATGTACCGAGAGAAATCATCAGCAATCACCATGCAATAAATATTCTCAGCAAGACTCTTATAAGTTGTTGGCCCAAAGAGATCAATGTGAAGAAGCTCAAATGATCTTGCAAGGGTGAAGCGTGGCCACTTGCTTTCCCTCTTGAGAAGCGCTACACAATTTGTCCTTCTCAAAAGTGACATCTTCAATTCTGAGAATCAAACGTTTCTAGATGACCTTCTTCAATTTGCCCATTCCAATGTGGGCAAGCCTCCAATGGCATAACCAACCTTTGGAGGATTTAGCAATAAAACAATTTGCGACGCAACTTCATTTGAAGAGAAATTCACAATGTGCAAATTGTTGAGCCAAAAACCATTGAATGTGAGACCCAAGGACTTGTTGATCAATTTGGCACCCTTGTCATTGAAGAAGCATGTGAAGCCAAGATCACATAATTGGGCAACCGAGAGAAAATTGAAGGTCAAGGATTCCACTAGCATGACATTAGATGTGGACAAGTCATTTGAGATGGCGACTTTGCCCAATCCCTTGATTCTTCCTTTAGAATTATCCCTAAAAGTCATCTTGTCTTTGTCCTCATCTTCTTTGATGGTGGTGAACATCTTGCAATTGCCGGTCATGTGTTGAGTGCAACCACTATCAAGAACCTAATATTTTCCACCATTCTTATAGTTCACCTTGTTTGAGGCCATGAGACAAGATGTGTTAGTAGCTAAAGCATTACAAGATTCACTTATACTAATCTCCTCCTTCCTTGGTGACACTTGATCAAGATAAGCTTTGCATGCATCAAATTTCTTGTTGTCAACTTCATTATTTGAGATATGACGCTTTCTATAAAAATTGATCCATTATACAAGCTTATCAATATGAGCATAAAGACCATATTTGGTTTCATTGGGAAGCATAATGATATTGTCATACTCATCACATATAACGTCACAAGAATCCTCTATACTAGAAATGGCACTATTATCCAAGAGAAAGAAGGTACAAATAAAAGTAGAGTCATTGCAAACCAATGGCTCAAAAATGTGATGAGCATGAGTTTCTTCAATTCCACAAGAGATAGAGACACTGATCATCCTTGATTGATGAAGCTTCATTAGAGAGAAAAGCACTTGTATCCTTGCTTGAGAGGAACTTCTTGATGGATTCTTTATAAGAGATTTTAAGTGCTCCTTCAAAAGAATTGATCTCTTCAACAAGATCATGAAATTTTTGCATCTATAGTTTCACCATCAAAAGTTCCAAAGTTAGTATAGGCATCTATAAGATCAAGATAATTAGCACTCTCAAACATGATAGATCTCAAAGCATTGCTAGATGAATAGTTTGATGAGATGTTCATGTTAGTACTTGAATTCTCTGATTTAGTGGAATATAGGTAGCTTAACAAGCGATCCTTCCATGAGCCACTGCTGGACCTCAATGAAGAACTTGTCTCCATCACTCTCAATCACTTTATCAAGACGGTTAAGCCCAAAAAGAGCACATGGCTTTGATACCAGTGACTGAGTGGTCGAGAAGGGGGGTTGAATCAGGCACTAACACTATTAGACCTTTTCGTACTCTTCATATATTCTAGCAAAACTAGCAAACAACTCCTAGCAAGATAGACTACGCAAGAGCACAACCAAGAAGGTAACAAGGCTCTAGAAGATAAAGAAAGAACAACCTATCAATGTAGTAAGCAGAAAAACCAGCACAAGAGCCACCAAGAAAAATCACAAAGCACCCTATCAAACTATGCATAAAAATGTAAATGCAATAAGTAAAGAGAGAAGAGATAGGGATGCTTAGCGATATTTTCTTGAGGTCTCAGAAGGATGGCACCTTCCCCTAATCCTCGTTGAACCACTCCCATTAGAGTATTGATTCGTCCTGCCGTTTTCAAAACGGTGCTTGCAAGGGTATGCTTCACCTCTCGGAGTGATTGTCTCTTTCGAGTGGAGGACCTGAAACCGCTCAAAAACTTGTGTCGTCTTCCTCAAGACTTCGAAAACTTGGATAACGTAACCGGTCTAGGCTGCCATAGACCTAACCACTCAGCCTCGCAAGCTCTAGGAATGTATGGATGTTTTTTTGCTACTCTTCACTAGCACTCAAAATCTCACTAGATGCTTCCTTGTGCTTCAATCGGTGACCTTTGGCTTTCACAAATGATCTCCCAACTTCTCTGGCCGCAGGTAAGCTCCACAACAGGTCCCTCAACAGTTTATATAGGCCCCAAGCCCAGAAAGACCCGATGAGAGCTGTTGCCAAAAAGTTGACTGCATTTTGTAGTCACCGAACTGTCAGGTGACTCCTGGTCTTCGACTGGCAGAAAAACATCCTCTCTGGAATCCATTTCGTATGACATCGGATTGTCCGGTTCATACCATCACTGGACTGTCCAGTCATTACACCACCGGGCTGTCCGATGACTTCTTCACTTCAACTCTAAAGAGCACCTCTTTCTAGACTCTGGCCTCCTGCGTTCACAGGACTGCCCGGTAACTCTCGCGGACTGTCTGGTGACTCAATCTGAACTGCTTCCAGAAAATTTCCTCTCTGGACTTCTGATTCCTGACTTCACCAGACTGTCCAGTGACACCAACGGACTGTCAGGTGACTCTTTAAATGCTGAAACTTGACTTCTTCAAGGACTTCTGGCTTCTTGCTACAAACCTTGACATCTACACGCTTCCACTGATCACTCAAGTGCCTCAGAGAACCTAGAGCATCCATACTCACTAATTCTTGTAAAACAGAGATTAGTGATCCGACCCCTCTTTATAGTACCGGTTTTTCCTATTGACACAAGGCCTTGAAACTAAGCCACACATGGCTCTAGAACATCCTTAGCCTTGGACAAGGTCCTTCCTTGAAAGCACGTCAGGGACCTAAGCATCCTTGAAACAACCAACTCGTAGAACTGGAGAATATTGTTGATGAACCTATATACGAGTTAGTTCATGGTTCTCATTCAATCACCAAAATCATTCATACCTTTGAGGGGCTTCAATGGTCATGAAGCTAACAACTGTGTTTAATTTCAGTTTTGTAGAACATGTCCTCTCAACTCCCTATTTATTAGACAACATGTCATACTCATATTCGATGACATGCTCTGCCAGCAACATGATGTTGCGTGCCTGGTCTGTAGGATCACATCAATTCTACTTGTTTTGTTTGGTCAGTACGATCTGCTCACCACCTATCAGTTTGTTGGAATGCTTGCTAAGAAAGATAACCTGCAACCATGTGTTCTATAGAATATTTCTAAGCAAATTTGCATATATCTTTTTTGTTATGAAGAGCATGGAACTAGAAATGTCATTCCGAGATTGTGATGAGTTACTTTCAATTCTAGCCTTTACGAGTTCAGATTATGAACTAGGAGTGATATCATCAAATGCTTTAGCTCATATCTGTGTTTTCATGCAGTGTAGCAAGTTATATATTTGAAGAATTGTAAATCCAGGAATAGTGCAGACATGAACTGCAACTCATATTCGCCTTTCGAAGAATGCAAAGTAGATATTCTCCAAAGAAGTTTTTGGCTTCTGTTACATTCCAGATTGGAGAATGAATGCATTCGGATACAAATTATAATGTAATAGGCATGTATCATCTTTTCCTAGTATGATGTTGTCAAGAACAACTCAGCCGACCCTTGTAATTGAAATTCTGTTTATAATTAAATAATATTCTTAAGATTTGAGCTTCTCGGACATATGTGTGGAATTTATTGTTTATCTTATGCTTGTTTTGAGTGTTCTACAAAAAATATTTTGAAATTTTTTGTAGATTATAAATACCAAATTATAGAATTGGTCGTTGATAATACCAACACATATAAACGTGTTGCAGCTTCACTTATATGCATTGCAAATTAGCAAAGCTTATTTATACATGTTACCAACGATTAAATATATGTTGCAATAGATCCTTGCAACGCCACCAATTGCAACGCATACTAAATGTGTTGGTATAGACTCTTGCAACATTTATATGTCCTTGTAGCAACGTATATATGTGTTGCTAAAGGGGTGTTCCTTCTATAGTGAAGGGTCATCAGACAATCCTGTGAGGATCAATGGATAGTCTTGTTTCTATGGAGAACAGGTTTCATAGGAGGTGAAAGGTTTTAGGCAAAACAAAGGTAGTCATTGGATAGTCTGGTGAGGTCACTAGACAGTTCGATGATCTATAAAGATCAGAGTCTAGAGTTCACCGGACAGTCCTGTGTCAATAGGATAAAAGTTCAGAGAGGATGTATCTGGAGTCTGAGAAGAAAGATTCACCTCAAAGTCCAATGAGGGTAACCACCGGACAAGTCGGTGTACGATGGATTGGATTCTAGAGAGCAAGTTTTCCTGAGTGAAGGCGAAAAGGAGTCATCGGATAGTCTGTTGGTGCACTGATAGTCCAGTAAGAAGTGTTACCAGATAGTTCATTGACTGCAAAAAGCAGTCAACTTTTTTACATAAACTTTCAACGGTTGTTTTTGGGTTAGTAGCCCATACAAACCGTGGGGGAAATAGTTGTAAATTGTACCATGGCCAGGGAATATTGAGGAATACTTGTTGAAGAGCTAAGTTTCACTGAGGAGAGCACAAGGGAAAGAACTAAAAGATCTTGAGTGCTAGTAGATAATAACTAGAGCATGAATGCATTGCTAAGGCTTGTGAGGCTTCAGAGGCATGTATTGGCTTGTTACCCTTGGTCTATGGTAGCTTAGACCAGTTAGGAACCAATGATTGGGCTTCTGAGAATTGTGAAAGTCATCGTTAAGTTTGTGATGATTTTGGGTTCTCTGCTTGAAAGGGACATCAAAAGGAGGCGTCCGAGCTTTGGAGGCTTGCTCTTGCAAGTGAGCGTTGTCCAGGACAGCTGGGAATGCTGGTGTAAGCTTAATGCCAATTGAGGTGTTATAAACCCTTAAAAGTTATCAATATTTTGGTGATTGAATGAAAAACCAATAGGTAATTGTGTGGTTGCAAGTTCCACCTGCTTCATCTCTACATCTACAAGGTGGGCTCCCTCGATGGCTTGCATGATTGTTGATCCTTTGAAGAGGAGTCTCGGGTGAAGGTGAATCAAGGCTAAGTATGAGTTAGAGCTAAGTTTGGCATAGATTTTTTTAGGCTTTGAGTCTATAGGAAAACTGGTACTATAAAAAAGAATCGAATCATTACTCTAAGGTCAGATAAGTGTTGGACGTTTGAATGCATTAGGAATCTCAGAAGGCATGTGAATGGCAGAGGAAGAGCCGAGGAAGTAAGTGGACGAAGTTGGAAACAAGATGATCTCTAAGATTCCAAGTTTTAGCTTCAGAAGAAGTCACCTGACAATTTGGTGAGCCAAAAGATCAGAGTAGAGAGAAGTGTTTTCTGGAACTTGAAGAGAAGAGGTCATGGACAGTTCGGTGTTTATTGACGGTGCTTAAGTACTGTTGGTAATTGTTACATCCATAGATAAATCCACAAGGTGCATGAAATATCATTGTATCACTTCCCTAAAGAGTATTCCTAAGGTTATCGAATACAAAGAATGTTTGTGTAGAATCTAAAGGTTCAAGCTGATCCAGGGACACCAAGTTCTAATAGGTTGGGTAGAGAGGGATTTTCAGACTTCTAGTTCTAGACTAAGTCAGATCAATTCTTAGTGCACTACCTCGGGCACCGGTTTCCTCCTGAATCCATAGGCCACTCCGGCGTCTAACACTACTACGTACCTGAACATGAAAGATTACAAAGGATAGACAGGGTAGTCACCACGTGCCACCTACCTCTACAGACCGTAGAGTACATAATAAATAAAGGTAATTACTTGCCTAGACACGACGCTTATGCAGTAAATTAACTATAATCTAGTGAACAATTTTAAATTAAAGAACTCTAAATCAATTTTAGAGTGGTGATCCAGTAAACAGTAAGAATCTAATCTTCTAAGTCTACGAAATAAAATGACTATGAATCATGTTGACTTACTTGAAAACAAGCTATCCCACGTAGAGGTTTAAAATTGGAGAAGTAGAAGAAGAATTCTCTGAAGGTGTACACAATGTTGGAGACGGTGTCGACAGCCCCAACACTCGACTACGGATCATGCGGACAGCATCGGTGTATAACTTAGGGAAGACTTAGACTACTCAAAGGATTCCTGCTTGTCTCTGATACTCTCTCCCAGAATTTTAGAACTAACTCTAATAATAAACCTTGACAGTGAAGCTCTAATTCTAACTTGGAGTGTATCTTGAAGTGAGGGGAAGGGGTCCTATTTATAGCTTCAGAAGTCGTTGGTGATAACTTGATTCACACGCGCGCAAAGCCACCATTAGGGTCTTCAAAAAGCACGGGAGAGCTTGCACGTGGAGGCTGCCCACAAGAAGTGGTAACCACGGGTTGGCTAACCTTGGCTGGGCTCCGCAGATCCTCTTCATTGGCCCACTGGGCCATCATGCTATCTTTAGCTATTTTTCCGAGAAGGTTCCCTTCTATCTTCTGCGGATTTGCAATTGATCTTATCTTCTCTTCCAAAATTCTGGAAAAATGTGGATAATTAATTTTCGCATATAAGTAATCACCAAACTCGTGGAAATTGTTAGAAATGATTTCTATGCCTAAGTTTGGTGCGGGATCTCATCATAATATGTAGAAAATTGCATAATTTCTTATATAAAAAGATACTTTTTATGAAAGGTTAGTTCACAATGAATCTGAAAAATATAATTTTTATGTGATAAAGCATCATTAATTCTTCATTATTAATGGTTAAAGCGTTAAATATTTGACTTTAAGTAAACTTAGAAATGCTTATATTTTGGAATGGAGCGAGTAGAAAATGTCTGTGGGAAATCAAACCTGATTTGCTTTGGTCTCACTTTCCAAAGCACTATTTTGGTGCAGTGGAGCAGGAATGCGGAATGCAATCTGTGCATAAGTACTACCTCTGTTACAAAATTTTTTATGTTTAGTCAAAATCAAATTCTTTTAACTTTGACTAGTAATGTCGAGAAAAGTAAATAATTTATTATATGAAGAGTTACATATATTATGAAAGTTTATTTCATAATGAATTTAGTAACATAAATTATATATGATGAAACATTATGACTTTTTTTTATTAATGGTCAAAAGTTATTTTTTTTTACTTTGACCAAATTTAGGAATATTTATATTTTGGAAAGGGGGGAGTAATTATTGGTGGCATGTTTGTCGAGAATAAGCATCCTCCTGACTGCATTAATTATCAGTTGAATGAGTTCCATTATACTGCGTGTCTTGGTTTTAATGCTCTTGAACAGCAGTGTTCCTATATGGTACTATTTCATGTAAGTATGTATGATCCAGGCCTGTTTGAAATGCGGAGAAGTCTTTCAATTTCTGTGTTTCTATAAAATTGAACAGGTTTATGAAATTTCTTAGTTCCAAATAAGATCTTATCGAATAAAAGCTGCCGGTTGTTATTCCCCTGAGTGGACCTATCTTATGTGATAGTAAATCTTTGATGATGTTTTGCGTCGGTGACTTTCATGGTTCTAGACGGTGCTTTGATTCGTACTGGCGCAGTGAGGATGTGGCAGGTAACAATTAGTATGTCACTGTACTACGTATACACATGGCGCACCAGAATAAAGGAACCGATGTGGGATAGGCAGATTATATTCGAACTATTCGGTGCTCCAATTGCAACCAATACACATGACGGTCATATTGACAACACGGTTGCAGTTGCTTCCTACTCTAGTAATGGTTTTACCAAAAGATAAAGCTTGTCATGATTTGCATGCTTGAAAAGATAAATAGTCGAAAAGTTAACGCACCACCAGGGAGGGGTCGTCGGTGACGGACGAGGGCCACGCCCTTTTCGGATAGAGGCTGCCTTTTCTTGTACAAATTCGCAATCTCACCACAATTGGACAGGCTCTGATGCTCCCTATAAGTTATTATTACTGTTGATTTTTAATATCATCATATTCAAAAAAATTCAAATATACTCCCTTCGTTCTTTTATTGATGTCATCGTTGACTTTTAAATTTAACTTTGACCATTTGTTTTATTCAAAAAATTTGCTCGAATGTGTAAAATTTTAAATTGTGGTTCAAATAACTCTAATGATAAACCAAATTTATAAAAGAAATTTAAATAAGATGAAGGGTCTAAGTTGAATTTAAAAGTCAGGGCGACATCAATTAAAGAATGGAGGGAGTATAAATTATAAGCTTGTTTCAAATAGCTTCACTGACAAAGCCAATTACAGTAAAATATATACATAATGTTATTATACTTTTTGAATAAAATAAACAAAAATGAAGTTAAAAGTCAATGTCTACAACAACTATAAAATAAAAGGTGGATTCTAAAATAGATTCAAATAAATATGGACCCGTTCATTTACGCTGATCTCAAGTCTTAAACTGTTCTTTTAGCTTCTAGGAGGTAAAAGTTTTTTAATAATTATTAATCGCTGAATAATTCAATTTGAAAAGTTATTAGTGAGTTTTGGCATATGACGGTAATCAGAGGCATGTTTCTTTATATAAACCAATGGTTGAGATCGAATTCGTGTATTACCTCAAAGGAGAAGAAACAATATCACTTGATCTATTTTAAAAGGACTCAAATAAAATAGATTCATACTATGGATTTTAATACCGATGTCACTCACAACGTTACTACCTCGGTCCTAGAGTTAGTTTGTGTTATGTGCCATCTAACTTTGACCAATAATTTATATAGCTTCGATTAAATTAACGATATAAGACTTGTACTTCTATATTCCTCATGAGAAATACTTTCGTAATTTATATTTTATATGTATTAAAATTAATTATATTTATAAAAATTATTGATCAAAAGACATGTTTGACCAAATATATGTGCTAACTTATTCTGAGATGGAGGGAGTACCATATTGGGTGCCACTTGAAAAATAAAACAAAGTTATGGGTGTGTTCGGAAGGTGTGACTGCCTTTGCATGTTTTACTGTAGCTAAGTTCATTTATAGTGGAAATCAGTTGTATAGCTATGCAGCTGCCACTGCAGCCTTACCCTCCAAACCAGCTTATATACCTGCTATTTAGTTTCATGTATTTCCAGTATACTCCCTCCGTTCTTTAATTGATGTTGCCATTGACTTCGAACATAAACTTTGACCATTCGTCTTATTCAAAAAATTAGTTCAAATATGTAAAATTTTAAGTTGTGATTCAAATAATTCTAATGATAAATGAAATTATAACAAAATATATGATATTTATTAAAATTTTTGAATAAGACGAATGGTCAAAGTTGGAGTTAAAAGTTAACAGCGACAAATTAAATAACGGAGGGAGTATATACCTATACTTCTCCTTACAATAAAATTTTACAAGTAGAAATAAACAAGTTTCTAAAAATTTTCCTCTGTTTTACAACCTTTAATTTATCGGCACCTCGCTTTATCACAAAGTGGTGGGTTTTCTAATGTCCAACATTTCGTTATTAAGCCCAAGTGTGAGTGCAGCTCCTTTCCTTGTTCTTATGTCTCGGCATCTTTTTATTAAGCACCGACCTGAATGATTGAGTGCCAATTTATTTTAAATAAAACCCACCTAACTCTTTTACCTCCTTTGCTGGTTGAGCTTTTTAACTTTGTACTCCTTCTGTTCTTAAGCTAATATTGTTATGACAAGAAATTTCGTACCCTAAAGACATCAGTTTTGAGAAAAAAAAACATATGTAGTATTACACACAATCTGTTTTATGCATAAGCAAGCCTTCACAAATGGTGTTATATTTATTAAAATAATCAGGGAAGTATATAAAGTAATTTGGCCTGCAGAATTTCGTTTTTTGGGTGATATTACAAAGTGAACACGCATGTTCTTGGAATAAAAATCATATTAAAAAGAAAACAACGTCATCGTAAAATATGCTATCACGTGAAACCAGCGAAATATTTGACAGCATGGCTTTGTAATGTTGAACAAGAGTGAAAAATCAGCACCGTATACACCAGACACACTACTACAAAAAGGATTTCCACAAGCGGATCTAAACCAGTTTGTATAGGCGGTTTTCGGTTCAGTTGCCATTAGTGAGCTTGTAGAAATGAAGCATAAATATACACATGTTTAAGTGGTCCGCTTGCACTAATGCCTTATTGCAGGCGGTTATCATGAACAACCGTCTGTACTAATATCCATAGTGCACTAGTTAAAACAAATATTTGTTTTTACTGCAATTTTTTTAAAAAATTATTGTACATCTGATTTGTTTCATGAAAATTCCATGCTATAAAATTCCATGATATACAATCAGTTCATCCTTAATTTGTTCATATTCAAATAAAAAATAGGTAAGAAAATCAAATATTATATTTAAAAAATAACATTTTGCATAGAAAATAATTAAGTTACATAAATGTTCGATATCTAGCTACTTATAAATAAAGAGTACATTGCGTTACACAGTTTTTCCTTTGCCATCTTTTCGGACATAGGGCATCACATTTTTATCAATGGTTCGTTCCACGAGCCTGATGCTTTCTGGATTTGTAAAAAATGTCATCTCATCATATTTATTGTAATTCTCAAAATCATCACCTATATTCTCCACTCCAATAATTCTTTGCTTTCCTGAAATAACAATGTGCTTTTTATCATTTGCAGGATCAGCAAGTACCCATGGGTCATCCTTGTGACCAACATTATTTAGGTCCACAAGTGTGAACTTGTAGTTGTTAATGTTCACTTCATTCGGAAGTTTGACCCATTTGCACCTAACAACAGGAATCTGCATCCTGTCGCCATAAAGTTCCCATATTTCTTCTATAAATCCATAGTATGTGTTTTTATACCATTGTGGGTTGAAAGCTTCAATCCGAATACCACTATTTTAGGAAACACTCCTCTTCTCTCTCTCTTTAGAGTAAAAGGTGTACCCATTAATATCATACACCTGCCATGAGGTGACAAAAATTGACGGCTTTGAAGCCAACAACTTTATTATTTTCTCCTCTATTGTGTCCCCATATGAAATGTTTTTATCCATTAGCCATGTGGTGAAACGACGCTTGTCCTCTTTAATTATTCAAATATCTGTTTGTTCTTGATATTTTCTTCGAAGATCATCTAGATGTTCCTCGATATATGGCTCAACTATTGCGATTTGTTGCAATACACTGAAATGTGCATCTCGAACTGATTCGTAGCCCTCATCAATGAAAGTTCTCATACCCATTCTTCCTTTTCCAGGCAACTTACCCTCATGCAGCAGTATAGGCAAACCGATTTGTTTTCCATCTTTTATGTAATCTGCGCAACATTCAACCACTTCTTCTGTTGTGTAGCCCTCCATAATTGAACCTTCTGGATGAGCACGATTACACACATAACCCTTCAAAATTGATAAATATCTCTCATATGGAAACATATGATACAGGTATAGCGGTCCTTATGCTTTTATCTGATCCACTTGATAAAATCATGAGATGTACCTGCATATCAAAAAAGGATGGAGGGAAGCACATCTCAAGCTGACACAGTCTCGACAATGTACATTTTTAGATACTCTAGATCTTCAAGATTAAGCTTCTTTTGTGAAATTGCATTGAAGAAGTAGCACAGTCTTGTGATGACAACTTTAATCTACACTAGTTTGATTGACCTTACTGCAATTGCAAAGAACAACGTCATCATAATATGACAGTCGTGAGAGTTGTAACCAAATAGAGACTAGTCATTCATCTTGACAAGTTTTCTGATGTTGGATGAGAAACCCTTAGGCACTTTAATACCATGTAAGCATATGCAAAATGCCTTTTTCTCCTTAGGTATCAGAGTGTAGCCAGCCAAGGGAAGATAATGTTTTCCATTAGGTCTATCTTCAGGGTGAAGTTCGAACCTCAAATTCAGATGTTGTAAGTCTCTGCGAGATTTCAACCGTCCTTCGTCTTCCTAGGCATATCCAGTAAGGTTCCAATGATACTATAAACATATTCTTTGTAACATGCTTCAAGTCAATACTGTGACAAACATCCAAATCCTTCTAGTAGGGTAGATACTTAAAAAAAAATTGATTGCCTCTTGAATGGTGTGCTGTCTGCTGATGTGGTCTTCTTTCTCTTTATCCCCCTGATCATTCCCTAGCCAAATACAACAGTTATGTTCTTTACCATTTGAAAGACAAGTTTCCCACTGTAGGGTGTCAGAGCAGCATCTTTTTCAATAGTGTTGTCAAAATGTTTCTGCATCTTGCGGTATTTGTGATGTTGCATGAAGAACCTTCGATGCCTAATGAACACTAACTTTCTAGATGATGCAAGATATATAGATGCAGTTTCATCCACACATAGTACACGTCCTTGCTTCCCTTTTGTTTGCCCAGATATCGTAAAAAGGCCTAGGTAATCATGGATGGTAACAAATATAATGGCTCATAGAGTGAAATACTCTTGTCGAAACTCATCCCAAATTCGAACACCTTCATTCCATAGCTGTGCCATATCCTCCATCAAAGGTTCCAGGAATGCATCAATATCGATACCAGTTTGTTTTGGATCTTGGATAAGAATGGACAGCATGAGATACTTTTGTTTATGACACAACCAGGTTGAAAGGTTGTACACTATTAAAATAACAAGCCAAGTACTGTGCACGGTCCTGTTTTCACCAAATGGATTCATGTCGTCTGTACTCAATCCAAACATTATATTCGAATCTCCTCAGCAAACTCTAGATAAAGAAGATCAAAATTCTTCCATTGGGTTGCATCAGCAAGGTGTCAAAGCTTTCTCGCGTTCATCCAACGTTTCTCAGTATGCCACATGAGTTCAGCATCCCTAGGGTTTGAAAACAGACACTATAAGCGATCAATCACTGGAAGGTACCACATCATCAAGGAAGGAATCTTCTTTCCACTCAACTTGGTTGAACTGCTGTCATCATAAATCTCAGGACCGATAGAGTTATTCTTCTTCTGTGCTCTTTTCTTCAAATTTGTAGGATATATATGGTTATAACTCTTTTTGTATCGACTTACGCCACATATAATAATTTTTTTCATAAATTCATACTCTTTGCGATACAACACACAGTGATTTTGACACGCATGTATTTTTTTTACACCCAGCAACAATGGACATATAAGTTTCTTGGCTGTATAAGTGGTGGTTGGTATCTTGTTTGGCTTTGAAAGTATTTTTGCTAGCAGACTCAAAAGCTCTTTGAAGCTACTATCAAACCATCAATTATTGGCTTTCAACTTTAAAAGTTCAAGCATATCACGCAACATCATGAACTCTTTATCACATCCCTTTGATTTCTCATACAAAAGATCATTCGATGCTTTCTTCAAAACTTCCATATTAGCTAGACCTCTCTCAACCCCCATAGATGTTGGCACTTGTGGTTCAACATGATGTAGCATCTCCTCAAAGTAAAATGGAATATCTTGATAAGGACATCTCTCCTTTAGATACACACAAGACTCCTCAAATTAGTATTGATAAAACTCACACGCAACAGTTGGGATTATAGGTGAGCTCGTTTCTAAACACATGTCTTCCTTCTTTGATAATAGATTGCAACCTAATAAATTTTTTTTATATATCATGATTAGGAGCATTGGAGAGGGTCAAAGGAAGCATGAAGGACTTAGAGATGCACAAGATCAGCATCACACGTTCGACCCCAGAGGAGATCCAAACAACTCGGGTTCGAGTCTGACTCAGACTCCAGCAGCAGCTTGCACTAAAATGGATGCCTAGGTCTCATACAAGCTCCGTTTTTGACGTTCTAAATATGGATAGAAAGCTAAGCAGATAAGCTTTCCAACGGATCTAGTCCCGTGCAAAAATACTTCATAGATATCCAGGAATCGCCGAAACAATATGACATCTAGAATCTGTTAGGATGCTGCGACACTATCTTTTGGCCTTTGGGTCGTGTATCTTTTTTAGGCCCATTAGTATTAGGGTTTGCCCCCAAGGTCATCCTAAACTCTATATAATCAGTAGCCGCCGTCATTAGGGTTAGGTTTTGATTACTTTTTATCTGTTTCCAAACAGTTTCATTGTTTGACTGTTTGTTGGTTTTCCAACTTCGTGATTTAATTTAGATTTCACAATTGAGTTGCGTTCTTCCTTGTTATTGCTTGTGTTCTTCGATTCACAGGCTGTGATTAGCCTTCATGGCGAAGTCAATCATGTGTGCACGGTTGATAACCAGAGGAGAGGTGGTGCTGCAATTGCGTAGTTCAATTTGAGGCCGGATAGATTGTGTGTTGCATCTCCACCAAATGGAGAGTTACTACGACTTGACGGAAGATCAAGAACCACGTATACATCAAGTGGTAATTAGAGCTTTAGGTATACCATCAGGTTCACATTTATCCTTGTTTATTTCGCGTTCATCCTATCGTCCACAGAAAAGTCGAAACACAAAAAAAAATTAGTAGATCGTTAGGTGTTCCTCTGTCCAAGCCGTGTTTAGCCTTTGAATAATTTTATTTCAGAGTCTGTAGCGTTGAGTTTGTGTTCTTAGTTTGTGTTTTGGTTGCTGAATTTCAAGATCTTTTTGTATCCAAGTGTTTTCTTTCATTGTTCATCCACATCGTGTTCAGATCTGTTATTGTATCACATCTCTTAATTGTTTCTTTTGCATTGAAATTTTAACCCACCCACCCACCCCATATTTCGATCACATCCAGATCCACCCTTCATAGATCCACCTCTTCATATTTATCCGCTGCTCAATCATCCACAAAACGTCCATAAAATTCGCATCCAATTTGAAATCCGAATCTGTTTTCAGCCTTTCAAAAAAATCTGATTCGGAGATCCATCATTAAAATAGTTATAACTTTTGTTTTTTGACTCAAAATTAGACATATAAGTATTTTTTGGATATCTAAAGAAAATTATCCACCCTATGACGATCATAGATTCAACAAATTTAGATAAGAAGTTTTTGTTGTCGCGCTCCGAAGTTTCATCACAAATTTAACATAAATTCATGATTTTCTCTAGACCACATCTTTCATCATATTGATCTAAAATTTGGTCATGTGCCATTTTTTGTGCTTTTGGTTCAGAAAAAAATATCATAAAAATAAAAAAAAATTGAAGACCAAGAAGCCGGGAATTAACCTTTGCTAAATTTTCAAGTGCTGAACAGTTTACTGATTTCTGGAGCCTTATCGTTTGTGTTGTTGCTACTCTTTGATATCTTCATTCATATTCTTGTAGCATCTGGATTTTTTATAAGATTGTGTTAGCAACTAGAACATAATACTTAGAACACCTATTCAATATTACTATCTGTTATAGAATTGTGTTCCACTAATCATTATTTTAGCCCTTCAAGCTCCACATATCCACCTTGGATCCGAACTGTATTTGACCCTGCAATTGTGGAATTACGACTCCCTGGTTTCTCCTGTCACTGGTTGCACCATCTTTTGCTTTCTTTAATAAGAATCTTGCAAGAGCTCAGTAAGACGTTTCCTTTTGCGAAATTTTCACCACCCATCCCACTGTAGCGGTTGGAATAATATTTTGTGCCATCTATATGCTATTTTTCTAACCACAACAAGAAGAAAAGGAGGTGAATACAATGTGAGTAGTGCTTTGCAAAGAGTCATTGATAATATCGATGCAAACTTTAAAAAACGCATTGAGTTTGTGCACAATATGACGACAAGCCTTAGGGGATGTAATCCACTGCAAAGAGATGTTGCACATGATCAAAAGACGCATGAGGTTCAGACCATTGCTACATCATCTCCTTCCACGAGTAATTATATTCTTTCATCTCTTCCTTTATATGATGGTTTAGATTCTATTAAATATATTGCTTGAGAAAGAGAGATGGATAATCTATTTTGACAATGCCGTATATGTGAAAGGAGAAAGTTTTTGAATGTTGCTAGTGCATTAGTTGATAGTGCTTTTAACTTGGTGGCAATATTTATATATAACAGAAAAATATCCTCAGACATGGAGTGATGCTAAAATTTAAATGAGAGAAACTTTTGTTGATACATCTTCGAAATCTATGTCTAGTTGTGATGAACACTCTTTGGAGGAGGAGCTTTCTACTGTACCTCCTATTGATTCTAAAATTTTGCAGGAAATTGAGATCAAACAAGAAGATGAAAGTGATACATACATGGAGAAAGAAGAGATATACAATGTTCCATTCATAGCCCAAGATGAGAC
>BCLF01000054.1:1871357-1899857 GCA_001602275.1 Zoysia japonica | reverse complement strand
TGCGCTAAAATTTCTTGTCTATCCTACTTTTGTAAAGCAACCGCTAGTATCACCTTTTATCCATTTATCTTTGTCAATGCTTGATTTGCCCACTAGTTCTTGTGATAAGGTTGTGTGTCGATATTTATATTCTTCCTATGCAACAAGAAGTGAATGAATTTGATACTCCTAATTTTTATCCATTCATTAGTGCTGAAATTAAATATTTCACACCCATTACATGTGAAAATGATGACCTAAAATTGTTGTCTTCTCCAAACACTGTGGGTTCTATTGAATATGATTCTTTATGGTGCATAGAGTTTATATTTGCTCAAATTTGAAATCCTCTTGCATGATGAAAATAAATGACAAACTAGATGATGGAATTTCAAAATATCATGCCATGTTATGTTTATCTAGTTTTTGTAAGACAACACACTTTATAGCTTCTCATAAGATTGACAATGATGCTGATCATACGGATTATTTCAAAAATATATTTTGGCAAAAAGTTGATCTTGCTGATTTTTATGATAAAAATACTCCATATGATGCTTTAGTGTGCAAAGATGGCTTGTTTTCATCTTGTGATCATTCTAGCTATTTGTGCGCTCCGGTTACTAACCATTTGCAGAAGTATCATGATACCCAAGGACGCAAGCCGAGGACGACTTTCCGTCAAGAAGGAGAGAATGATGAGATGATAAGGTTCTTTGAGCCACCAAGTGATTGCATTCAAATACTCTCGTGGCCTCCACCTTTTCATGCAGGTTGCAGGGTATGGTGGAGTCGAGGTCTCGACAATGAACTTGAGTCGAGTAGGACTCCAAAACAAGAAGAGGAGGATGATGAGGATATCTCTCCTTTAGATATACACAAGACTCCTCAAATTAGTATTGATAAAACTCACGCACGACAGTTGAGATTAGAGGTGAGCTTATTTCTTAACACATGTCTTCCTTTCTTTGAGAATATATTGCTACCTAATGATTTTATCATGATTAAAAACATTGGAGAGGGTCAAGAGAAACATGAAGAACGACTTGGAGATGCTCAAGATCAGCATCGCACGTTCGACCCCGGAGGAGATAAAAAAACTCGGGTTTGAATCTGACTCGGACTCCAGCAGCAGCCTGCAGTAAAACGGATGCCCCAATCTCATACGAGCTCCGTTTTGGTCATTCTAGATATGGATGGAAAGCTAAGGAGATAAGCTATCCAACTGATCTAATCCCGTGTGAAAATATGTCCTAGATCTCTAGGAATCGTCAAAACAATACGATATCCAAAATCTATTAGGGTGCTGCGACACTATCTTTTGGCCTTTTGGGCTGTGTATCTTTTCTAGGCCCATTAGTATTAGGGTTTGCCCCTAAGGTCGTTCTAAACTGTATTAATCAGTAGCCACCGTCATGAGGGTTAGGTTTTGATTAGTTTTTCTCTATTTCCAAACAATTTCGTCGTTTGATGGATTGTTGGTTTTCTAACTTCATGATTTAATTCAGATTTCGCAATTGAGTTGCGTTCTTCTTTGTTCTTGCTTGTGTTTTTTGATTCACAGGCTGGGATTAGACATCTTGGCGAGGTCAATGGTGTGTGCACGGTTGATAAACAGAGAAGTGGTGCTATGATTGCGGGGTTCGAATTATGTTGATTTGAGGTCGGATTGATTGTGTGTCGCATCTCCACCAAATCGAGAGTTATCACGACCTGGCGGAAGATCGGGAACCATGTACACATCATATCCTATTCATCATGATCATCATTATCGAGATCCATTCTAGGATGATCGGTGCTACCTACAACTGCCACAACATCTGGACAATCCACTTGAGACATATCTTTTTCCCCATGTGCTGTCCATATGGTATAATTCTTCACAAAACCTCTCTTGATCAAGTGTGACTAGATCACTAAAGTATTTGGCCAGGCAATGTCATTGGCGCAATCAATACATGAACAAAATATTGCATTTCTCCTCTCTTTTAGCATGACTCTTGGCGGCTTCGACAAATGAAGAAATATTTTAAAGAAACTCAAGAGAAGGTCTTGGTGCACTGTACAGCCATGCTCGATTCATTCTTTATTTCGACCTACGGATAATTTTATAGATTTAAATAAATAGAATACTAATTACATATTAGCTACACACAATAAAATGCTAATTAATAATTAACAAAATTAAAATTTATGACTTGTACAACATGAATGGAAACTTAGTTGGTCAAGAATCATCAGAACATTCTAAATTTTTGTCAATATAAATCTTCTAAAATGGCAAAACCTCGAGGAACCCCTAGATAATGAAGAATCTAGGATTTAGGGCACAAATCACACCTAATCTTGAAACAAATCAGAGGAGGAGCAAAATATTACTCTAGAGAACAAGATTCCAACAATTTTAGCTAATATAAATCTCCAAAAATGACAAAATGGCGAGAAAACCTAGATAATGAATAATCTAGGAATTAGGACACAAATCACACTTTATTTGGAAATAAATCGAAGGAGGAGCAATAGGTTACCCTAAAGAACAAGATTCAAAAATATTAACTAAGAAACCCCCCCTACCAATCGATTTTCGCCTCACCACCGCGCGCGCGCTCTGTTTGAGCCGCGTCACGCGAGGAACAGGACGGCCGGAGGCCTATATTTATACTTGTTAGTGTTTGTGCAGCGGACCACGTAACAACGCTAGTTGTGTAAACCGAGAAACGGTTCTCTTAGACAACCGCCTGCACTAAGTGTATATGTGCAAGTGGTTGTCTTAGTGGGACCCGCATTCTTCTTAGTACAGGTGGTTGACAACAACCAGCCGCCTGCACTTTAAGAAGGGGGATGTTAGGACAAACCTTTTTGTAGTAGTGATACCACCATCATAAACCTATGAATTGGGGTTCTAACGTTTGCCTTCCACGTACATGAGCCGTGAAAACCTGCAGTAAAGATTAAACAGCTCAGCTAATAAACTTATGAACGAAAATTCTGAACCTGAACCTCGGGCCATATAACGCGATTCCAAAATTGTTATCCCCAGTTAATCCATATGCTACGAAAGAATTTACCATTGTTCATAAACAAAAAAAAAAAATGACATTAACCTAGGGCACTATCTGGGTTTTGGTTACCATTCGAATCGGAGAAACCGGTTCCTACCAGTTTGATGAAAACCGTGAAAATCATAAAAACTACTCAAAAACTACTCCAAATTGAAATATAAAAACTTAAATGAAATTTATTCGAAATGCTACAGTAAACTGGTCATTTTTTCCAGTTTACTGAGCGATTTCACTGTTAATCAACTCGTATCTTCTGTTTTATCGATTTCAAGTTTCAAATTTTGATACCCACAAGTTTCACTGGTTTACCACTCGATCGGTTTTACCGATTTATCAACCGATTTTACCGGTTTTTAAAATTCTGATCTAAAAATATTAAAATGAAAACCGGTCTTCCAGTGAAATGGGACTGGACCGATTGCGAAATCTGCTAAAACTGACCGATTTTCGCGGTTTTGTTAACCTTGGGCAGTATACTAATTGGCACCCCTCCTGGCTTTACAGCTGCATGTATGACCAAGTGTACATAGAAAAATCTCAACAGACGCTTGGCTGATAATTAAACCACGAGGATCAGATATTTACTTGTGCTGTTGTGCGTATAGTCCATCGTAGCTTCGGATCCATCCTTTACAGGTCAGTCCATCTGGTGTCCATAGCTAGGTCCCCGTTTCAGCACTGTATGACCAATACACTCGGGAACGATTCAATTCAAACGGTTTCTAGACCGATGAATAACCATAAATTTATACAATTCATAACAATGGCTTGCGCACGACTGTTCTATTGTCACGCAGCACCTCCCTGCCCCAATTTCTGCCTTCTCATTTTCGAAAAAAAAAGGTCAACTCGACGATGGACCATCACGCATCGTTGACATGTCCATCACACGAACTATACTGATACTCACTAGAAAAGTACTCCTACTTGCATGAAAATTACTTCCATGAATCAAATTGACTCGATCCGCAGCGAAGACGCGTCAGGTTTTGTTTCGTTGCATGAATTGGTTCACGACGACAGCGACTGCATGCATGCTTCGTCCTATAAAAGCAAAGCGCCACCGATCCCATGCCAATTGTCTCTCGTCTTGCAGCAACCACGCACGGCCACCGGCAAGTCCAGGCTGGCCGTGGACCTCGCGCTGCACTTCGGTGGCGAGGTTGTCAACTCCGACAAGATCCAGGTCCACGTCGGCCTCGATGTCGTCACCAACAAGGTCACGCTGGAGGAGACCCGCGGCGTGCCGCACCACCTCATCGGCTGCGTGCATCCCGACGCGGACTACACCGTGGCGGACTTCCGTCGTGACGCCACACGCGCCGTGGAGTCGGTCTACACGAGGGGACGCGTGCCAATCATCGCGGGCGGGTCGAACAGATACCTGGAGGCGCTGCTGGACGGCGGTTTCCGCCAGCGCTACGAGTGCTGCTTCTTCTGGGTGGACGCGGACCTGCCGGTGCTGCAACGGTACATCCGCCACCGCGTGGACTGCATGGTGGACCAAGGACTCGTCGACGAGGTTCGGGGCTTCTTCCGGCCGGACGCCGACTACTCCCGGGGGATATTGAGGGCCATCGGCGTGCCGGAGATGGACGCCTACTTCCGTCTCGAGGCCGCGGGGGCGCTTGATGGCGACGAGGACCAGCTCCTTGCCGCGGCAGTCGCAAAGATTAAGGTGAATACGTGCAGTCTAGCGTGCAGGCAGCTCCAGAAAATCCACCGCCTCCAGATTCTCCCGGGATGGAGACTCCGCCGCCTCGACGTCACCGCGGTGCTCTCTCTAAAGGTCTGCGATGTCAAGGACCCCGACGCCGAGCGAGCCGCGTGGGAGATGGACGTGGCAGGGCCTGCGACGACGGTCGTGGCCGCATTTCTGGAAGGTAAGACGATAGCCAAAGTCGATGGTGACGGCGACAAGGATGGTTTCGTCATGCCGGTGGTAACCAAAGACTCGGGCACACCAGCTGAGTGGTTCCCTCTGCAGCTGGAGAAGGCGGTGGTAACGCGTGGCCGTGCGTTTGCCGCAATGGGGGCGGCCACGGTAGTTTGAGTTTATGACCTGTGACATCTCAACATACATCCTGTGACCTATTCAGTTAACAACATACGATCGTATAATTAAATATTGTTTTGTTGTAATCTAGCTAGCTATTTTCTTCATATGTTTAGTTATGAATAATATGCATATTGATTCTGTTGGTAACCAAAAATTGCAGTCAGGGAAAACTGGCAGTCCCGGTATCTCAAACCAGAAATTCGAGTTTTCGCAGGGTAGATTACCTGAAAAATGGCTAAGTCCTCACCGCAATGTCCGATACCTCGCCGGAGTGTCCGGGAGCACCCTCTCTGTGACCGAGATTCATTCCATCGGATGATAACTCTCGGTGACCTATCTTCCATCAAGTCATAATAACTCTCGATTTGGTGGAGATGCGATACAAAATCGATCTGACCTCAAATCAACACGATTCGAATCCTACAATCTTAACACCACGTCTCCTCTGGTTATCAACTGTGCATACACGATTGACCCCGCCAAGAAGGCTAATTCCAGCCTACGAATCAAAGAACACAAGTAAGAACAAAAAAGAACGCAACTCAACTGTGAAATCTGAATAAACTCACAAAGTTAGAATCCAACAAACCGTCAAACGACAATGGTTTGATAACAGATGAAACTAATAACAACCTATCCTTAATGATGGTAGCTACTATTTGTATAGAGATTAGGGCGTCCTTAGTAGCAAATCCTAATACTAATAGGCCTAGGAAAGATATATGGTCCAAGAACCAAAAGATACTGTCACATCACCCTGATAGATTTTGGATGTCGTATTGTTTCTGTGATTTCTGCAAATCTAAGAAATATTTCGGCATGGGATTAGATCAGGTGCTGTCCCCTTATCTTTCTATCTATATCTAGAACATCGAAAGCGAAGCAGTATGCGACTAGGCATCCGTTTTAGTGCGGACTGCTCCTATAACCTAGGGGCAACTCGATTCCGAGTTGGATTGATTCTCCTCCGAGGTTCAACGCGCATTGCTTGTCTTGATTATCTCCAAGTCCTTCTTCATTCTTCGCTTACCCCTCTCAAATGTTTCTAATCATGATAAAGTTATTAGATAGCAATCAATTCTCAAAAGAAAGAAGATATGTGCTTAGGAACGAGCTCACCTCCAAATTCTGTTGTCATGTACGAGCTCTTGTAATTAGACCATCTATAGTAGGTGGAGGAGCGTTGTGTGTATCTAATAAAGTGATGTCCTCGTCAAAGACAAAACATTGTACTGAAATCTTACCCAATACATCCAGGTGAAGTTGACATCTGCTAGCATTCATCCACATTGAATATTTGATAACACATAAGAGTTTACTCCCTATGTCGCAAAATAAGTGTCGTTTGTCTTTTAGAAATTAAGATTTGACCATTCTTCTTGTTCAACAAATTATAAAAATATAAAAATAAGCAATTCTTGCTTATAGTATTCATAATATTAAAATATTTCACAATAGAATAAATTTTTTTATAATTTTTTTATAATTTTTTAATAATATTTAAAAAACTAAAATGACACTTATTCTGAAACGGTGGGACTAGTTGTCAAATAGAATGAATAACACAAATATACGACGGCAATATAAATGCAGAGACCGAAACTTCATCAAGATAGCATAGGATCACCTATTTTTTATAGATCAACATTTCTTATTACACGAAAGAGCATCTCGCTACTGATAACATGTGAAAATATCAACTTTTTTTTATAGCAAAGCACCATACCTACCTAGAAGTATCTTACACGATGATAAAATTGTGTGATTAAACATCAAAGTCATATTTGATTAAAAAACAAGAGCAACTGTAAGATCTAGAAAGATTATTAAAGTTTGCTCCTTTCACAAACCATTATTTCTTATACGATCGATTTGTAAGATTCCACATGATTAGTAAAAATGAAAGGGCTTGAACGAAACATATACATGCAAGAGATAAACTATATTTCAAAATTCTATCAGTCCGCTCTGAAATTGCTCAAAGTTTACCGCCCAAATGACATGCAAAGAATGGTAATAAGATTAAGTAGTATTCTAGAACACTACAGATGCTATATTAACTCAATGTACTAAGGTAGATTTCCTCCTGAAACAAAGCTACTGTTGACACCTAAAAATTGACCCTACAAGAGTGTCTGGCATAATGCCGGAGCCTCCGGCAAGTCATCTCGGGTTCAGATGTGTTGCCCACCAGACTGTCCGGTACAGTACCGGAGTGTCTCGTGACCGGAGTATCCGGCAAGTTGCTGGACTATCTGGCAAGCCCTCTCAGGTTCGGCCATTTGCACACCAGATCATCCGGCAAGCCCTCTCGGGTTCCAGAATTTTACACGGTGGACTATCCGGCATAGTACCGGAGTGTCCGGCACTGTGCCGAACTGTCCGGTGAAGTCGGTTTCGGTTGTTTTAGAAACAAATTACCTTCCTAAATTGTAGGATCCGAAACCTCTTAGGGTAAGACCACCTCACCTCTATAAAAAGAGGCCTCAGCGGATTGAGGGGCATCCCAATTATCTCTATCAACTTGCCTTTACGTTTTTTACCTCTCCAAACCTTAGTCCCCTTACTCGACTCCAATTTGATTCTTCTCCCGTCCCGGCGACGTGTGAAGGTGATCTGGCTAGCCTGACCGAGAGCGGATCACCCTAAGAAGATCCTCCTCTGACAGGATCCCTCCTGAGGTGGGTTTTCTAGGTGCTCGTGGTGATTTTTGTCAAGGCAACATGACGTTCCGCATACGGACGTGCGCGTGGTGTGTTGGCTTGGATCCGTTTCGACGTCAACACACTTTTTGGTGACTCCACTGGGGAAGAAAACGTTCCGGTTGCGCAAACCAAATCATCCGCTCCACATCATGTCTTTCGAGATTTTGCCAAAGAACATCGTGATACCGTCGTTGGAACAATTTCCCGAAGAGGCACGGAAGTTGTTCCTAGAATGACGGAAGGCCGTAGAGGAGCAGCGCAAAGTGGGTGAAGAACAGGAGCGTAAGGCGCGGGAAGATCAGGAACTCCAAAAATTCTTGGCGTGCTTCAAGAAAGACCGTAAAGGGACGATCTCTCAAGTCAAGGAGACCGTTCTTTCTTCCATCCCCAACGAGAAAACCGTGAGTTCTACCAATGCCTTATCCTTCGGTCCCGATGTGGAATTCACATATGGGACCGTGGATGCATATCCTACCAATGCACTGCTCGCCATTTCAACCAGGGTGGGGCGCGCCAAAGGGGAAGGTCTTCACAAGGCTCTCCGAATATGCTCATGATCGGCCTGAGCCTCCGCCGATGAATGCAAGAAAAGATGCTTTTGTGGCCGCCCCAAAACAGGAGTGGCGCATCAAGCAAGGTAATGACTACACTCCCCAAACTTCTATAAATCAGAAAAATGCATCTGGAGGTGTGGTAAAAATCGGCACGACTAATGTTAAGATTGGGGGAGTTTCCAGTGGATTGATCGCGATGAGTGATCCGGTTGAGAAGGCTTCTCAAGATCACGAGGATAGTAGCAACAAATCCTCTTCTAAATTCACGCAGCTGAGGTGGTGTCCCCTCGGCTTAAATCAAAATCAAAAGAGAAAGCGACATCGGCTACGCTTGCATTAGATTCGAGAGCAAGAAGACGAAAAGAAGAGGGATGAAGTATTCAATGAAGTCAAGCCAATAGTCCTTCAAGGTAAGCAATGGAAGGTGAAGAAGCCCGAACCTCCAACTTCACCACCACCGGAAGAATCGGCCACGACGGTAGAGACACCGGATCAAGGCAATGCCGCGTCCAAGAGAGACTCCACCACGCCCACGGGGTACGTGGACATGTCCAAATTTGATAACGTTGATCTTCTAGACTACGAGCCGACGCCGCTTCAGAAATGTATGGGTATCAACACTATTTGCTTGTCTCTTTCGGATTATTCTTTAGTAGAAGAAGAGGTCATGGCCCAGTTTGACTTTGGTCCTAAAAATGCCATCTTTGAGAAACCAAAAGAATCAGATAACCATTTGAAACCACTTTACATAAAGGAACATATCGATAGTACATTGATTTCTCATATGCTTGTAGATGGAGGTGCCATTGTTAACCTAATGCCATATTCTTTGTTTAAGAAGCTAGGTAAGACCGATGATGAACTCATCCGGACTAATATGACTTTGAACGGTGTGGGAGGAAAAGATCCCATTGAAGCTAAAGGGGTTGCTTCCATTGAGCTCACCGTCGGGAGTAAGACTATGGCTATCGCTTTCTTTGTTGCCGATGTTCGGGGGAGCTATAGTTTGAGTTTGGGGCGTGATTGGATCCACGCCAATAAATGTATTCCATCTACATTACACCAATTCTCAATACAATGGGTTGGTGACGATGTAGAGATGGTACACGCAGATGTATTGGCTTGTATTGCTATGGCCGATTCATCTTTGTTACCACATAATAACGATAAGTGTTTGAAGGGCTTAGACTTGACAGATTATGATTTTCTTAGTGTTACTAAAGATGGATTTGTACCCGTCAATTTAAAGCCGATGAAAAATCGGCTCAATCATATTATGTGATTTAATGGAATTGAATTTAGATTGGTTGCAAAAGAGTCGAACACTTTCGGGCTAATGTGAACGATATGTGTGAAACTACAGAAGAAATAGAAGACATGGATAAATTAGGACAAGGTTTTACATCGGCCGATCCTCTCGAGGAAGTGAACCATGGTGACAATGAAAGTCCAAGGCCAATGTTTGTAAACAAAAATCTGAAAGCCGATTATAAGGAAAAGTTAATCGAGCTTTTAAAGGAATACGTAGATTGCTTCGTATGGTCTTACAATGAAATACCGGGATTGAGCGGTGAACTCGTAGAACATCGGCTTCCTATCGAATCTGATTTTAGGCCTTTTAAGCAACCGATGAGAAGGTTCAATCCGAATATGTATGATCGGATTAAAAAAGAGGTAAACCGATTACTTGATGCAAATTTATAAGATCTTGCAGGTATGCGGAGTGGATATCTAATATTATGCCCGTCGAGAAGAAGAATACGGGAAAGATAAGAGTTTGCATTGATTTTAGAAATCTGAATGGAGCCACTCCTAAAGATTAATAATACGGGTAAGATAAGAGTTTGCATTGATTTTAGAAATCTGAATAGAGCCACTCCTATGCCTATAGCCGACATGTTGATTAATAATACTTCCGGCCATAAAGTGATTAGTTTTCTTGATGGTAACGTGGATTATAATTAGATTTTTATGGCCCAAGATGATATGTCCAAAAGTGCATTTAGATGCCCCGGTTTCGTCGGTTTATTTGAATGGGTTGTCATGACTTGTGGGCTAAAAAATGCAGGTGCTACTTATCAAAGGGCTATGAATTTTATCTTTCATGACCTGCATGGTGTCATCATGGAAGTTTATATTGATGATGTGGTGATTAAATCGACTGCTCTAGGTCCACACTTGGTTGATTTTCGTCTTGCTTTAGAGCGTATGCGCCGATTTGGTTTAAAAATGAACCCTCTCAAATGTGCTTTCGGTGTATCGGCTGGAAAGTTCTTAGGTTTCATTATTCATGAGAATGGCATAGAAATAGATCCTAAAAAAATAGAAGCCATACAAAAGTGCAAGCGCCTGCATGCAAGAAAGATGTGCAAAAATTTTTAGGCAAGGTGAATTACTTGAGTAGATTCATATCCAACTTGTCGGAAAAAATCAATACAATCACTCCTATCCTTCGGTTGAAAAACGTGATCGAATTCGCTTGTGGGGCAAAACAGCAAGAAGCCTTTGACAAGATCAAAAAATACTTGTCGTCACTGCCGGTTCTTAGGGCGCCTAGGAGAGGAGCTCCTTTTCGCCTGTATGTGGCAGCCGAAGACGATGTGATTGGTTTTGTTTTGACACAAGAGACCGAAGGAAAAGAGTACGTGATCACATACGTGAGCCGATGGTTGGTAGATGCGGAAACAAGGTACACTCCTATCGAGAAACTATGCTTTTCCTTATATTATGCTTGCACTAAGTTGAGACATTACTTGTTCTCTAGTACTTGTGTAGTCGCTTGTCAAACCGATATTATTAGACATATGTTGCATAGGCCAATTTTTAGTGGTAGGTTTGGAAAATGGGCGTATGCTTTGATTAAGTGTGATTTGGCTAATAAATCATTGAAATCCATGGAGGGCCAAAATGTTGCTAATTTCATTGTTGAACATCGGATTGATTTAGAGCATGATTTAGACGTTGGTTATATAATGTTTACCCCTTGGAATTTGTATTTTGATGGATCGGTTTGCAAGGAGGGTCAAGGTATTGGTGTAGTACTGATTTCTCCTCATGATGTGCATTTTGAATTTTCAAACCGTTTAGAGTATAATTGCACTAACAATCTAGCTTAAGAGGCATTGTTGTTCGGCTTGGAAATGTTAGAATCCATGGGGGTGAAACATGTAGAAGCTTTCGGCGATTCGCTGTTATTAGTACAACAAGTCACCGGTAATTTTCAATGTTTAAATGGGTCATTGAATGCTATTTTAGACAAGTGTCTAGATGTGGTCAAAGGAATGGACGAGTTTCATATACATCATATTCCTAGGCTAGAAAATAGTAGGGCCAATGATTTAGCACAACAAGCATCAGGTTATAATGTTAGCAAAGGAAAATTCTCTATTGTTAAGAAACCGATGTGTGAGGTGCTAGAATTGGAAGATTCGACTATTAGCAAGGCAAATCATGGCACTGACGAATCATTAGATTGGAGGTCTCTCATAATTTCATACATTCGTGATCCAACACAAAGAGTAGAACAAAAATTTTGGCACATGGCTTTCAAATAGACTTTGATTGATGACCATTTGTATCGCCGAACGGGTGACGATTTGCTTTTAAAGTGTCTAGGTGACAAGGAAGCCAAAGTATCTATGAGGGATGTTTATGATGGTATTTGTGGTACACACCAATCGGCTCCTAAAATGAAGTGGCTATTGGGAAGAGACGGATTCTATTGGCCCACTATGATTGCCTATTGCTACTGTTACTACAAAAGGTAAGAAGAGTGTCAAAAATTTGGAAATATTCAGTTAGTACCCGCTGTCATGATGAACCCCATAATCAAACCTTGGCCTTTCTGAGGATGGGGACTGGATTTTGTAGGGCAATACATCCACCGTCCTCGAAGGGACACCACGTCGTGTTGGTGGCAACAGATTACTTTATCAAGTGGACCGAAGCTGTTGCCCTTAAGAACATGACACATAAAGAGGTAATTGAGTTCATTACTAACCATATTATTCATAGGTTCGGCATACTGCAAATTTTGACCACGGATCAAGGTACTTCATTTACATCGGGTCATGTTTGTGAGTTTGCCGAATCCTATGGGATTAAGTTGCTCAATTCTTCTCTATATTACACTCAGGCCAATGGTCAGGCCGAGTCTAGTAATAAGACATTGATCAAGCTCATTAAGAAAAAGATAGAGGATCACCCCAAAAAGGTGCAATGAAGTCTTATCGAAAGCTTTGTGGGCTCATCGGATATCTAGACAAGGGGCAACTAAGGTAACACCCTACGAGCTTGTGTATGGACAAGAGGCCGTTTTACCCATCGAGGTAAATCTAGGAGCTCTAAGATTGGCTAAACAAAATGAGTTACCCACCGATGAGTACGGTGCCTTGATGTTAGATAATATTGATGAAGTTACCGATAAGCATTTAAATCCCATAAAGGAAATTGAGAAAGACAAAGCAAGAGTTGCTAGAGGCTACAATAAGAAAGTAAGAGTCAAAATGTTTTAGGTGAGCAAATTAGTTTGGAAAACAATTCTGCTCGTTGGTTCAAGGAGCAACAAATTCAGAAAGTGGTCCCCTAGTTGAGAGGGACCATATAGGATAACAAGAGTGATAGCCGGAAATGCATACTTGGTTGAAGACTTGTGAGGAGCATCACTGCCTAAAGCTCTCAATGGCCGATACTTGAAGAAATATCATCCGAGCAAATGGCAAAACGCTTATGAGAGAAATAGCCGATATGATGAATATCGTTGCTAAAAATCGTGATATGGCCGATGAGTGAAAGAACCATCGCCCTTTGATGTTTTTGGGTGCTTAGAATGCTTTACGGTGTGGAGACTTCACTAAAAAGCAGGGGGACATATATTGACACCCAAAAATTGACCCTACCGGAGTGTCTGGCACAATGTCGGAGCCTCCGTTAAGCCCTCTCGGGTTTCGGCATTTTGCCCACCAGACTGTCCAGTGCAATAACCGAAATGTCCGGCAAGCCCTCATGGGTTCAGGTGTGTTGCGCACCGGACTCTCAGGTACAGTATCAGAGTGTCCAGTGACCGGAGTATCCGGCAAGCCCTCTCGGGTTCGGCTGTTTGCACACCGGATCATCTGGTAAGTTGCCGGACTATCCGGCAAGCCCTCTCGGGTTTCGGAGTTTTACATGACAGACTATCCGGCATAGTACCAGAGTGCCCAGCACTGTGCCGGACTATCCAGTGAAGTCGGTTTCGGTTGTTTTAGAAACAAATTACCTTCCTAAATTGTATGATCCAAAACCTCTCGGAGTAAGACCACCCCGGATGAGGACATCCTATCATTGAATACACACAATGCTCCTCCACCTACTATAGATGGTCCAATCACAAGAGCCTGTGCCCGACAATTAAATTTAGAGGTGAGCTCGTTCCTAAATACATGTCTTCCTTTCTTTGAAAATAGATTGCTACCTAATGATTTTATCATGATTAGGAACCTTGGAGAGGGTCAAAGGAAGCATAAAGATGCTCAAGACTTGCAAAGCGGGTTGAACCCCAGAGGAGATTCAATCCAACTTGAAGTCGACTTGCCCCCAGGTTCCAGTAGCAGTCCGCACTAAAACGGACGCCCAGGTCGCATACGGGCTCTGTTTTGGACGTTCTAGATATGGTTGGAAAGAGCAGTGCCAGTCTCATTGCCAAATTGGACCGGAATCAACGGAAATCATTAAAACAAGATGACATCCAAAAACTGCCACAGGTGCTGCGGCACTATCTTTTGGCCTTTGGGTCGTGTATCATTTTAAAGTTCATTATTGTTACGGTTTGCCCCTAAGGTCATCCTAAATTCTGTATAAACAGAAGCCGCTGTCATTAGGGTTAGGTTTTGATTAGTTTTCTTCTATTATCAAACGGTTTCGTCGTTTGACGGTTTGTTGGTTTCTAACTTTGTGATTTAATTCAGATTTCGCAATTGAGTTGCGTTTTTTCTTGTTATTGCTTGTGTTCTTCGATTTGCAGGTTGGGATAAGCCTTTTTGGTAAGGTCAATCGTGTGTGCATGGTTGATAACCAGAGGAAAAGTGGTGCTGCGATTGCGGGGTTCGAATTGTGTTGATTTGAGGCCGGATCGATTGTGTGTTGCATCTCCACCAAATCGAGAGTTACCACAACCTGACAAAAGATCAAAAACCGCACACATCAACCCACCTCTATAAAAGGAGGCCTCTGGCAGATTGAGGGGTATCCCAATCGTCTCTGTCAACTTGCCTTTACATTTTTTACCTCTCCAAACCCTAATCCCCTTGACCCCAATTTTGTTCTTCTGTTGTCCCGGCGACGTGTGAAGGCGATCTGGCTGGCCTGACCGAGCCCGGATCAATCCTAAGAAGATCCTCTTCTGACGGGGTCCCTCCCGAGGTGGGTTTTCTAGGTGCTCGTGGTGACTTTTGTCAAGGCGATATCGATGTTCCGCACACGGACATGCGCGTGGTGTGTTGGCTCGGATCCGTTTCGGCGTCAACGGCTACCTCTATTTCTTCAGCGATCAGCTTGCACCGTAACAATATATACTCGCTCCTTTCGTCTTATTCAACTTTTTCTGATAAATTTTATATATTTTGTTATAATTTAATTTATCATTAGAGTTATTTGAATTATAACTAAAGTTTTACACATTTGAACTAATTTTTTGAATAAGACGAATGACCAAAATTGATGGTAGAAATCAATGGCTATACCAATTTAAGGACGGAGGGAGTATCTCATAAGGAATGATGGGCTAACTACCCCTACACATGTTCCCCATCTTGAAGAGAGCACCAGCCCAAATTATTTTCCGGGTACAAATCTAGATCTTAGTATAAAACACACGTGCGGTTCTTGAATCAAGCATCAGAGACAAAAATAAATAAGGTAGCCAATTAACAAACGGCTGAAAAAGTTGTACTTCTATATCTGATCAGAATTCACAAAGAGTTCAGGGGTAAGGGACATGGCAGAATAAGAAGCATGCCAAAAGCGATACAGCAAGGATGGAATCGAGAAGACAAGGAGGTAGAAAAAGATAGGAGAGCCGTTGAAAAAAAAGAAGATAGAAGCGACGCCAGAAGTATGGGGTTGCCGTAGAAGAGGGTGGCCAGCGAGTCAAGGCAACGGCAGATGGGGATGAATTGGAAGGGCAGCCAAAGTTGCAAATTTTGTGCTCTCTCCGGATTTAAAATATTGACACCATTGACTTTTACATCAACTTTGAGCATTCATACTTTCTTCAAATGTGTAAAATTTTGCTATTGTTTGCTTTATTATTAGTAGTATTTAAATCACGACTAATAATTCTACATATTGTAATAAATTTTTCGAATAAGACGAATGGCCAAAGTTGATGTTAAAAATCACCAGTATCTCAATAATTTAAAACCGGCGAAAGTACCAGGGAACCGACAAAAAAATTGAATAAGTGAGACATAGGCAACAAACAATGCCCATGCCCATTGTCTTGCAGAAGTTGAATAACGCCTTAATAAACAAACCTTTCCCCCTTTAACAAATTGATCCAAGTTCTAGAAAGAAAATAAAGAATATTTGGACAAGGTTCGCCATACTTGTTTCTCGCTGCGCTCCGAACGAGAAATCGACCATATAAAGATGAAATCAGTAGTGCTTTTAGAAAGTACATCTTCTGTTTCAAAATAAGTATTGTTTTTAACTTTTAAAACCCACGTTTGACCATTTGCTATTCAAAACTTTTGTAACAACATCATTTATTTTGCTGTGGATTATTTTATTAGTAGTAATACTTTAAGTATGACTTATTTATTTTTATATTTACATAAATTATTCAAATAAAATGAATGGCCAAACATGATGTCTGAAAGTAAAAAAAAAAACTTCAACAAAACTTAGTAGTATGGTAGGGCAGTATGTTTGGAACAACTTGTTCCAGACTAGATTATGGAGAAATCCTGATTACCTGAGAAGCCATGCTGCAGAAAATCTGCTGTGCACAAAAGCGAAGTGGATGGGAACGGATTAGTTCCACTATAAATTTTACAGGGCCGCAGCAAAGCACTGGTTCTCGGGTGCTCTCCCGCATATCCTGCGGGTCTGCAGCGCGGTGATCCTCGGTCGCGGCCTGGAGCTGGGTCTTCGCTACGGGGGCGCAAGCCAGCGTAGGCAAAGGCCCCCCACTGCGGAGGACAAGAAGATGAGGCAGCGGTTCCAGAGGACACGGGGACGGAGCAACCGCCGTCCACAATGGATACGGAGACGTGGGAGGGGCAGGGTGTTGACAAAGGTGTTGGTGTGAACACGGTGATCACCATGCACTTTACAATAAAATGTTCAATTTGATTTTAATAATGTATTAATAGTGAGCCGTAACTTTTAACTAATGAGGAGTTCAAATAAGACTTTGATTGGAAGTCTCAAGAACACACCAGAGAGTGCACACTCTAGTGTGCAACAGCTATAAAAAGAGGGCACGCCCCTCATTGTAGTGATGATGAAAGGAATTACCGTCTAAAGCCTTGCCCTAAAGAAAGCCAATCACTCATGCTGCTGCAGCACTAGGAAGGGTGCTCTCTTCCTCTAAGTGGCAACAGAAAGGAGAGGAAACCAAAGGAGACGAAGACAGTGAAGTTTGGAGCTCAAGATAATATGTGAAGCAATTCTATCTCCTAAAAGTGGTTCTATTTTGAGCTAGATGATCCATGATTTCTAACAGAAGACAGTGTCGGAGTACGCCGCGATCTCGCCGGCGACCTGAAAACAGAGCAAACTCACACGGTGTTGAACACTTGGTTTGCGCTGCGTTCAATTGGAGCTTTTTTGGATGTTTTCATTGCTTATTTAACGACGGTAAAACAGAGTAGTGGCCGGCCATTTCGGCCGCCATGCCCGGCACGCATCCTCAACAGAACATGCCGTGCGACACGCTCCTCACGGACTGAGCGTGCGTCAAGCCCACGACACGCACAACTCGCTAGGAAGTTGCGCTCTCTAACTGATAGAACTGAAACAAACTTTGAACAGGAAACTAGCTACTGATAACTGGATAACTAAGTGAACATGCGATGGAATATTCAACATTACTCCCCCTAATCCTGAGCACGATCACTTATCACCTTGACGCCGTTCTTCGTACGCAGCTCCTGGAAGCGCACGCGCCCAAGCGCCTTGGTTAGAACATCTGCCAGCTGATGCTCTGTGGCCATGTAGCTGACAACAATCCTGCTCTCGTCAACACAATCACGAAGAAAATGATACCGCACCTCGATATGCTTACTCCGATCATGGAAGACTGGGTTTTTGCATAATGCAATGGCTGACTGATTGTCCACCATGAGTTCCGGCACTCCAGACTCCATTCCAACCATGTCAGTCAGGAGCCGACTCAACCATACACCTTGACATGCTGCTTTGGCTGCTGCTACATACTCTACTTCGCAGGATGATAATGTTACTACTTTCTGCTTGTTAGACTGCCAAGTGATGGGATTACCTCCAAGGAAGAAGATTACTACACTCATACTCTTCCGTGTATCAAGATCTCCTGCCATATCAGCATCACTGAAACCGATCAACTTTGGTTTCCCTTCTTCTTTCCTGGTGTAGTGCAGTCCATACTCACGAGTTCCTGCAACGTACCGCAATACTCTCTTGACAGCAGCCATATGATCACTACAGGGCTTCTCCATGAAACGGCTCAGGTATCCAACTGCAAAACAGATGTCAGGGTGTGTGTGCAGTAGATAACGAAGCCCACCAATGATGCTCCTGTATTCCTTCACATCAACCGTTGCTCCAGTGCCTTGCTTCCTGAGCTTCAGTCGGTTTTCCAATGGAGTGCAACTAGGATTGCAATACTCCAGACCACAGCGCTCTATCAACTTCCTGGCATATGCAGACTGACAGAGAAAAATACCATTTGCACTTCGGCTCACCTCAATCCCAAGATAATATGATAGCAGTCCCAGATCACTCATCTGGAATTTGTTCTTCATCTCCCCCTTAAACTTCTTGATGTCATCTCTGTCAGCACCCGTGATGATTAAATCATCAACATACACACCAACTATTAACCTTGAGCTTCCTCTGCTCCGGGTGTAAACACCATGTTCTGAACTGCTCCTCTGGAAACCAAGTGAGACTAATGTGGCATTTAACTTGGCATTCCAGGCCCTCGGTTCCTGACGAAGACAATACAAAGCTTTGTGGAGGTTGCGCCACATAGACCTCTTCCTTGAGCTCGCCGTTGAGGAACGCGCTCTTCACGTCCATATGATGGATCTCCCAGTGTTCATGCGCAGCTAGAGCCAGCATCAGTCGAACTGATTCCAGCCTTGCCACTGGTGTAAAAACTTCATCGAAGTCAATGTTAGCGCGATGCACATACCCCTTCACCACCAGTCACACCTTGTACCGCACCACTTCACCATTCTCATATCGTTTGATCTTGTAAACCCACTTCAATCCGATCGCACGATATCCTGCAGGGAGTGAGATTATGTAACGACCAGGTTTTTCTTACCTTTCGATAAGTCCCGATCTTCTGTGACCTTGCCAATTCCAGGAGGTTGACAAGCACGACATCACAAACGATCAATCAAGAAACCATAACAGAAGCATTAAACAAAAAAAGAGAATAGAAAATAGCTAGTCAATGCAAATTTATTAGAATGAAATTCTCCAAAGGGGTCCATCAGCACGCAGGCCGAAAACATCTCAGAGCAGAATGATCACTATCGAGAAATCCATAGAATACAGCAACGGAAGCATCATCATGACAGCAGCGACGAACCTCCTCAACACAGGCACGCTTGAGCGTAGGAGCTGACTTCACGGTCCGTCCGAGACGTAGTCGAAGCCGAAGCTGTGGGTATCCTCTGAAAACAACAAATTAGTAAGCCGTGAGTATGAATAGTCAGCAAACCGCGTACTACCTATCAACAATGTATGCATGCAAATGGTTTCAAGGGTAAAGGCTAGCTCAAGTGTTAAATGCAAGTTTAAAATATTTTATTTTACTTTAAAGATGCAAAAAAGTTTTATTTTAAAACTGTCAAATTTTATTATCTTGCCCCGCAGTGATCTCTGTTATCTCGAATGGGGGTTCATTTTAAATGTCGGTGTAATCTCCACACCCGGCCACAGCTCAAAGGCCGGAGTCTAAAACATTTTGAAATAGAAGAGGAGGAACGAAAACAAAACTACTCAACGATGAGCACAACTCAGGAGGTGTCCTTCAAAAAAGACATGACAATACGCATTGACTATAACTCTGTAGAGTTTATGCAACTGAACCCACGAGAAGTGCCATCGGGACCTACCGTCGTAGCCCCGACGAACATACAAGACCCATCCACATGCTTTAACTGGTGTTATCTGTCCTCCAGGATAGAGATCCCAAGTGCCTACGCAATCGGGTCCTAGAGCTGTGAAGAGCCTACCACTGATCAGGTGGGGTATCTCGATCTCATGTGGGAGTCATAGCTCTACACCACACAAACACGTCACCGCCAACCCACGGGTAAACAACCAGTCTCGACAAGCTTCAAGATCAAGCCACTGCCTAAACAGGGTAACGTGGTGTGCATGGTTGTCAACTGAAGGTACAAGGCTCAAGGACTCGGTCCTTAATTGCCGGAGCAGACACTCTCTCCAACCTCAACGTCAACAACCAACAAGTCTTACGAAAAGATCTCAACCTGGATCTTCTCGTTGTACCCGCAACAGGTACGCTCACAGGGACTTTCCAAAATCCCCCAGCTCCTCATACTCCATCCTGCCCCCGGTTATGTATAGTTATTTGCAAAACCCACACATTTGAATCACAGTTCAAAATCATTTAACACAAATTTTATTTTTATAGTGATAGGTATGAGATAAAAATAAATACGACTAAACATGGCTAAACATAAAATAAAAATAATTATTCTAAAGCAATCCGAGAGCTCACATTTTGTGGAACGATAAATAGACACGGCTTAAAAATGTTGCTAGCATATTTTAAAAACAGTTGACATACAAATTAGGGTTGCAAACAAAACATGCAGTTTAAAATACTGGGTACAAAAGTGATTAAAGAACGTTGCTTGCCTGGCAGATCGAGATCGTAGTCGAGATCTGAGTCGTCGAACTGAGCAGCTCACAGTACTCCTTCTCGGGATCACCAACTAAACGCAACACGAACTTAAATTCGAATAATTAAATCTAAATTTAAATTACTAGGATAAACGTGCCCAAAACGTTCCCCGAAAAATTTTGCACGACGTTCTCGACGAGATGAATTTAGCGGAATAATTTTGAAAATCTTTGGAGACCAAATGGAGTTTCCCAAAAATCCCTGAAGATTCAGCCTAGGAAAACATTTCTGGAACAAGAATGAATTACTTGCTTCACGAGAACAGACCCTGATAGCACATGAGCGTTGCTCTCTGCTCAACACCTCTGACCTCTGCCGCAAGATCAAGCAACCCTCTCCAACGATCCCTGAGTCAACACGCTGCTCGAACTTGGACCAACACCACAACTACCACAGAAATCGATTCTAACCAGATTAATCAACGAGGGTGACTCACAAAACCTGAAGAATGACAACGAGCTCAACGGCAACGAGACAGGAATTCTACCACTGCTAGCCGACGCACAGAACCCGCTCTAAATGAATGCACTACTCGAATTCAACTGCAACTGCACTAGCATCTCGGGTGATGTTTACAGACAAACTAGAAATCTGAACCGCAGAGGCGGATCAGCTCACCACGGGAGAAGCGCAGAGGATTGGCGACGCGGCTTGGCGCGGTTGACCGAGCGACGGAGCAGGCGGTCGCGCGCGGGACGGGGAACGGCGACGCGGAACGAAACCGGTCGCGCACGGGGTTGAAGTGGAGGCGGCGATGCGCGGACGGAACTGGTCGACGGGCGGTTGACGCGAAACGGAAACGCGGTTGACGGCGCGCAGGTGGACCGAGCAGGCGGTCGCGCGCAGGGACGGGACCCGGTCGACGCGACGGGTGAGGTGACGCTGCAGCAGGGACAGCGCGACACGGGAAGGGCGAGGATGGTCGACGCGGCGGCGTACGGGAACGCGCCCGCTCGTGCCTGACCCTCTCTGCCGATGCTTGGAAAGGAGGAAAGAAAAGAAGATTTGGGGGAAGAGATCGAGGGAAAAGAGGTAAGGGAAGTGGGGGTACTTATATTAGAGATGGGATTAACTCGAGGCTTAAAGAAAGGAATTTTCAGCCCAACAAAAGCCCACGGACCGAAATATTTCGGCGGAAGAAAATTAGAAGGAGAATTTTGAAATACGAATTTAGGGTAAACTTCATTTCGATTAATTTGAAAATTCTGGGATGTTATAGGTTAGCTCCCAAGTCTTGTTGTCCTCGATCGCCTGTATCTCTTCCTGCATAGCTTGCTGCCAGCAAGCTTCTTTTTCAGCTTCGTTGAAGGAAACTGGTTCCTCTGCAGCGGCGAAGTGGAGCGATTCATTGATTTCCTGCCGGGCAAGCCCAGGCGGCGATCCAGGCCCAATGATGTCGTCGAGGGCGCGGAACCTGAGCGGCGCATCGTCATGGTCCGCGTCCAGACTATCTTCAATGTCTGTCGGTGGAGACACAAATTCCACTGGACCCCCGTCGCTCTAGATCGGCGTTGCCAGAGAAGCAGTGTGTGCTGGCGTAGTCGTTCCCGGTGCTGTAGGTGCCCCATCGAGTTCAGGACCTGGCGTCTCCACATGTACAGAGTTCGACGGTGGTAGGACCACCTCCTGTCACCTCTTCAAACTCAAAAAACATCGGATCAGTGTCCAGATTTTTCTCACCATTCGTCCAGCACCAGCTTGCCGCCTCGTCGAAGACGACGTCGCGTGACACTGACACGCTTTGCCACCGGATCATAGCAGCGGTACGCCTTGGAGCCGTGCTTGTAGCCGACGTAGGTCATCTTGGTGCTGCGGTCATCCAGCTTGCTGAGGTTTGGCTGGGTGTTCTTGACGTGTGCGACGCAGCCGAAAGTCCTGAAGTAGTGAACAGCCGGACGTACGCCATGCCACACCTCGTACGGAGTCTTGCCGTCGACCGCACGGGTGGTGGCACGGTTCAGAATGTGGACCGCCATCGACACCTCGTCCCCCCAGATGTACCCGGGGAGCTCCTTCACCTTCAACATGCACCGTGCCATGGACTCAATGCTCTGATTGCGGCACTCGACTACCCCATTCTGTTGGGGAGAATAGGGGGCAGTCAGTTGCCGTTCCACTCCTTGCTCTGCACAGTATCGTCCAAACTCGATGGACGTGAATTCGCTGCCGCGGTCAGTACAGAGCACCTTCAGTTTTCTCCCTGTCTCCACTTTCGCAGCCGCTTGGAAGTTCTTGATCTATGTTGCCGCCTGATCTTTGCTAGATAGCAAACGAAGCCACATGTATCTGCTCAAGTCATCAACGAGCAGAAGAAAATACCTGTTGCCACTAGGTGTTGCCGGCTTGATCGGACCACATAAATCACCATGAATCAGGTCCAGTAGGTTCTCCGCTGGCCACTTTGCTTGTGCTTGGAATGGAGAGCGCCTCTGCTTGCCGACAAGACAACCATTGCACACCTGATCCACCGGATCAAGTTGTGGATGTCCGTGCACCATGCCTTGAGCAGATATTTTCCGAAGTGATGCAAAGCTGAGGTGCCTGAATCGGCTGTGCCAGCGCCAAGCACCTTCAGTGCACCGAGCCGCCAAGCAAACAGGACGCCCAATGTTAATCTTCAGGAAGTACAGGCGAGTAGTGGACCGCTTCACCTTCGCGAGGAGCTGATGGCGTTGGTCGCGGATATGCAACACCCCGCTACCGATGTCCACCATGCAGCCTGCCTCATCAAGTTGTCTGACGCTGATGATGTTTGCCTTGAGGCGAGGTATGAAGTACACCCCGGTGAGCGCCCTGTGTTCACCGTTCTTGCAGGTGAAGACGATTGTGCCGCGCCCCTTTATCTCCACCACAGAGCCGTCGCCGAAACGGACCTTGCCGAAGACGCCGGAGTCGAGCTCGGAGAAGACTCTCCTGGACCCTGTCATGTGATTCGTGGCGCCGGTGTCCAGAATCCTGGAGTGATCGTGTAGATCCTCCTCCGGGCCGAGCTCGGCGAAGAATTGCTGTTCTTGAATTTCAATGGCGCGCTGCGGAGAGATTTCAGCCCAAACAAGTGCCGCGGGGTTGACGACGACGGCCTGGGCCATCAGGAGAGCCTGCTCCTACTCCTTTCCCTGGGCCGCTTCACTTTGGGCCACATGGACCTTTTCCTCCTTAATACGCTTACGGCATTCATGGGCCCAATGCCCCTTCTTCCTGCAGTAGTTGCAGGTATCATCACGGGCCGCGCCGCTGGATGGCCCCTTTCCACGGCCTCCACTTCCGCGTCTTCTCCCGCGTGACCTCACTCCACCGCCCTGATGGCCGCCGGAATTTGAATCAGATCTCCCGCCGTCGCTAGCCTTGGAGCGCGCGAGCCATTCTTCCTCGGTGAGCAGGAGTCGGCCGCTGCCATCCTTCACAGGAGTCGCAGCTGGCTTCTTCCTTTGTTCGACAGCTCGCAGACGCCCTGCAGCCTCTTCGATTGTGATGTCGTCGAGGTCGAGGAGTGTCTCAATGGAGATCGCCACTTGTTTGAGGTAGTTTGGGGCGCAGTGGAGCAGCTTCTTGACCACTTCCTTCTCGGAGATGTCGTCGCCGAGGACGTGCAGCTGGTTCGCTAGTGTCGTAATGTGGAGGGTGAAGTCCTCAACACTTTCGCCAGACTTGAAGGTGATGCTGGCAAATTTTTGACGAAGTACCTTCGCATTCGCCTCTTTCACACGATCCACACCAACCCTCATTCTACGGATCGCCTCCCAAGCCTCCCTGGCTTAATTCTTCACTGCCGGCCCTGCGTGCATCTCGACGGGGACTGCACGCAGCAGTGCAGACAGCGCATTCCGATCATCACTGAAGTCCTCAGTGCCTGGATCAATGGCACTCCAGACACCTTGAACCTGCAGGTTAACCTTCATCATGAGCGACCACTCGGTGTAGTTCGTCCGATTGAGTACCAGATAGACTGCAGATGTCGAGCTCCTCTCAACGATCTGTTCCATCACCACTTCACGACCGCCATCCCGGCGTCGAGCTCGGCGAGGCGGTGGAGATGGCGAGTGTCGCCGTGGAGGAGGGGAACCTTGCTGCTGCTGCCTTCCTGGAGCCGACATGATCACCCTGGGTCACTCGCCCGCTCTGGTACCAATTGTTGGAGTACGCCGCGGTCTCGTCGCTGGCGATCACCTGAAAACAGAGCAAACTCACGGTGTTGAACACTTGGTTTGCGATGCGTGCAACTGGCAGCTTTTCTGGACGTTTTCATTGCTTATTTAACGACGGTAAAACAGAGTAGTGGCGGATTTCGGCCACCATGCCCGGCACGCATCCTCAACAGAACATGCCGTGTGACGTGCTCCGCACGGACTGAGCATGCGTTAAGCCCACAACACGCACAACGCGCTAGGAAGTTGCGCTCTCTAACTGATAGAACTGAAATAAACTTTGAACGGGAAACTAGCTACTGATAACTGGATAACTAAGTGAACGTGTGATGGAATATTCAACAGGCAGTGGCGCGGTGGGCGCGGTGGTAGGCATGAAGGACGGGGGCAGGGTGGAGGCAGGGGTGGCGTCACAGAATGTGCTGGCGCGGCGGCAGGGGCCAGCACGGAAGGAAGCAGAAGGTGTTCCAGAGAAGCTGGGGGAGGCCGATTCCATGTTGCAGTGTTAGAAGTGTGCCGGGAAGAATCGAGTCCGCTGGAGCCAGGTTCGAATCGAACTGTTTGGGTTGCTTTCTCGCTTATATCCTATGGAAGCTGCCTTGAATAGGTTCCAAACGGGGCGATAGCTTTTTCTTGGTCGAAGACTCGAAGTATCAAGGGAAACTGGTCCGTGTCCACCTTCAGAATCGTGTCTTCAACTTGAATTGCGTCCATCTCCTCCTGTCAGCATCCACCCCCATGCAACTTTGCCACCGACCAATGCATCATACAAATCCGGTTCGTAGCGTTGTGGCCACAAGAGCTGTCTCGTTTCCGAGCAAAGAGGACAGGAACAATCGCCATGGCCACCAGCTTCGTGAACCTGCTCCTCATGGAGGTGGCGGCCATCATCAGCATCGTGCTCCTTGTCATCCTCGTCGTGCTCAGCTCCTAGCGTCGCCGCTCCAGGCACCAGACCCTTCGCCTTTTCATCGGGGCCACCTCCATACTCTACCTTCCGCTCGCATCCTACGCTGTCTCGGCTGCGGCCAACTGGGACGCCGCACCCGTGCCGCTCCTCCTCGCCTGGACCGTCTTCCTACAGATTCTGCGCAACACCATCGACAGCGCCCGCTCCTCCTCGTCGACCATCAGCAGCAGAGGATCCAGCGGGAGCAAGTCCCCACCGCTGGTCGAGCAGCTGGGGAAGATGGGATGGATGGCGTTCCTCATCGCCAGCAGCGGTGGCGCGGCTGGAAGCCCGCAGCTCACCGGCGTTCTCCTGTGGCGTGGGTGCTGAGCCTGCTCAAGTTCATCCACCGGCTCTGTTAGCGACCTCGTCGCCGGTAGAGAGAGACATGCAGCAGAAGAACAGAGGAAGTAGGTGGGGAAGAGAGGAAGTAGATTAGTTTAGGGAAATGTTTATCCTTTTACATTGCTTGCCCTTCGTACAAGAAAGACTCGATACTTATACTACAGAGTTCAACTACTTTCCTCTCACCCATTCTGAACCTTGCGTTCGCACGCTAGCAGTTCTGGTCCGTGTACTCCGTCGTGGCTGAGCCTGAGATGTTGCCGAGTGAGCTTCAGTAGGCGTGCTCACATTCCCCTCCTCTTCGGATGCTGCTTGTCCCCAAGCAGGAGCTGCTGGAAAACGCTATCGCAATGCGTCTTCATCCTCCCAGGAAGCCAGTTCAGTGTCCATGTCCGACCAGGTGACCTTCACTTGAGCGATGCGAGAGCCACCACGGGTAATCATCCGAGGAGCAATAACCTGCAGTGGAATCTGAAGAGGTAAACTGAATTCAGGCAGGGCAGCAATCACCTGCTCTTGACAAGGCACATGAGCTTTAAGCTGTGATACATGAAAAACAGGATGTATACTGCTCGAGGTCGGAAGCTCCAACTTGTAGACGACCTGACCCAGTTTGGCAATGACTTTGTATGGACCAAAGAACTTGAAGCTGAGCTTGTGGTTGACACGGTCCGTCACAGACAATTGCACGTACGGCTGTAATTTGAGATAGACTAAATCACCAATCTGAAAACTGCGTTCGGAACGATGCTTGTCGGCTTGGTTCTTCATACGTTGCTGTGCGCGCAGTAGGTGCTGTTGAATGAGCTTAGTCATGCCTTCTCTTTCTTGCAACCACACTGCCAAATCACCGACTGGAGCGACATCAGCGTTGCTGACACCAAAATGGCGTAGGGGGTGGCCGTACACGCATGTGAGCGTTTGCACGTTTTTAATGGCTTCTATCTTCTTAGAATCTATCTCTATGCCCTTTTTACGAATAATGAAGCCTAAAAACTTTCCAACCGATACACCAAAAGTGCATTTTACTGGATTCATTTTTAAACTGAATCGACGCATTCGGTCCAAAGCAAGTCTCAAATTGGCTAGTGAGGATCTAAGGCAGCCGATTTGATCACCATATCATCTATATAAATCTCCATGATGACTCCAAGCAAATCATGAAAGATGAAATTCATGGCTCTTCGATACGTGGCTCACTCATTTTTTAACCCAAAAGTCATAACAACTCACTCAAACAAACCTATAAAGCTGGGACATCTAAACACGGTCTTAGCCATATCCTCTTCGGCCATGAAGATTTGATTGTAACCCGCATTCAAATCAAGAAAACTAATCACTTTATGGCTGAAAGCATCATTAATTAACATATCGGCTATAGGCATAGGATACTCGTTTTTAGAAGTGGCTCTATTCAAGTTTCTAAAGTCAATGCAAACCCTTATTTTACCCGTGTTTTTCTTCTCGACGGGTACGATGTTGGATATCCACTCTGCAAACCTACGTGGTCTTATAAAATTTGCATCAAGTAATTGGTTAATTTTTTCCTTGATCCGATCATCCATATTCGGATTAAATCTTCGCATCGGTTGTTTGAAAGGTCTAAAACCAGATTTGATGGGGAGCCGATGCTCAACTAGCTCGCGGCTCAATCCAAGCATTTCACCATAAGACCATGCAAAATAGTCCACATATACTTTTAGGAGCTCGATTAGCTTCACTTTGTAATTGGCTCTCAGATTTTTGTTTATAAATGTCGGCCTTGGACTACTATTATCTCCAAGATTAACCTCTTCTAAAGGATCGGCCGATGTGAAACCTTGTCCTAGTTTGTCCATATCTTCTATTTCCTCTATAGCCTCGCAGACATCATTCTTGCTAGACCGATAGTGTTCTACTCTCTTTTGCAACCAATCAAGATTGGACTCCATTAAATCACATTATATGATTGAGCCAATATTCCATCGGCTTTACATTGACCGGTACAAAACCACCTCTAGTGATACTAAGAAAATCATAATCCGTCAAGTCTAAACCGGTAAAGCACTTGACGGTATCATAAGGTAATGAATATGAATCGGCCATAGTAACACAAGCCGATACATCTGTCACATCCCAAAATTTCAAATTAAGAAAAAGGGTTAAAAAATGATAATAAAAATATTTGTAGAAATTCTTTTCTTTTTAGGTGAACCTAGTTTTTCTAGCCCCTTTTAAAAACTTTCGAAAAAAATAAAACTAAACTAGAGCAACATAGCAAAAAGGGAAATTTCAAAATTTAAAATTTAATTTGTCAAGTGTTTGATTTTTCCTGATTTCTAGCTTGGATCTTTTGGAATTTTTCTTGCTTGAAAGTTTGGAGTTTGGAAATCCTTAAGCATTTAGAAAACAAGAAAAAGGCCACACTGGGCCGGACGGCCTGCCGACTCCCCGGCCTCCTTCACGTGCGAAACGGGCGCGCGCGACGCCTTCTTCCTCGTCTCGCCCCCACACCGCAGGCCGCACTCGCCACCTGTACGGCGTCGGTCCGGCCACGCCGCGCTCTCAGCCGCCGTCGGCGCGCCGTCATCATCAGCCG
>BCLF01000054.1:1849198-1870148 GCA_001602275.1 Zoysia japonica | reverse complement strand
ACCGGAACGCGCCAGTGCGCGTCCGGAACGCGCCAGAGCGCGTCCGGACCGCGCCAGTGCGTGCCCGACACGCCTAGAGCACACCCAGGCCCCCACACTGCACTCATGTCCACGTCAAGGAATCACGCTTGGTCCTAGGTTCCCGGACAGGGACACGGCCACGTGTCCACCTTGGACACGGCCACGAACTCGTGTCCACGGTCACAGACACGGGTACGGACCCGGTCAAGTGTCCACGTGTCCACGGTCAGGGACACGGTCACGTGTCCACGGTCACGGACACGAGCACGGACACGGTCACGTGTCCCCGGTCCCGAACACGGGCACGGACAGGGTCACGTGTCCACGTGCCCCCGGTCCCGAACACGAGTACGAACACAGTCACGAGTCCACGTGTCCACGGTCACGGTCACGGGCACGGACACGGTCACGTGTCCGCGGTCACGGACACGGGTACGGACACAGCTCACGTGTCCCCGTGTCCCCGGACACAACCACAGTTCACGTGTCTACAGGCACGTCACAGCTCACGTGTCCACGGACACGTCACAGGTCACGTGTCCACGGACACAGCCACAGTTCACGTTCCACGAATCCCCAAACATTCAGGAAACCCCGATTTCGTGTCCACATCCGCGAAACCCCGATTTCGTGTACACATCTCCGAAACCCCGATTTCGTGTCCACATACGCGAAACCCCGATTTCGTGTCCACATCAGCGAAACCCCGATTTCGTGTCCACATCCATGATACCATGAGCCCAACCATCCTAGCCTATCCAAACTCCATATTTTTGCTTGGTGTCCCTTTTTTTTGTAGTTTTATAGCTTTTCTTTAGTAGTCTTATTGTGACTATTGTTTGTAGCTGAAGAAGAGCCCGAGTACGAGGAGGAACCCGAAAAGCCCGAGTACGAAAGAAGAACCCAAAGACGCCGCTGAAGGCAAGTCCTAACACCCCTGAACCACTTTGAACCTATTTTTACTGCTGCACTTATAGAAGCTAAATGCTTGCCTAGGTTTTAAAATGTGTTAAATGTTGTGTATATAGTACCTACTTGATTCTAGGTATTTATATTTATGTCAGTAACTTGCTGTGGTTAATATAAATACTACCTTGTTAACCGTAGGACTTCTGCTCTTTAAATGCTTTTAATGAACAGAAAGTTTCCTTGATTAGAAAAATGCTTAGGACCCCAATTGCGGTACCTCGTACCGCCACACCTTATATCACTCTTTTGCAAATGTGTTAAGACGTGTTTGGTGGTGTGAGTAAAATAAAATGGGCTGGGCGTAGTGAAACTGGAGTTAGGTGAAGAGGGTTATTCCGGTCGTGGGGTGGGGCTCACTTGAGGTGATGGTGATAAGTGTATAGGCTTCGGTGTAGTCCACCTGCCGTGGACAAGTCCGCCACCCCTGCCATATAAGGACCGGTTTGTTAGTCCTCGACTTAGCAATTTCGTGCAACCACAGAACCTATATATTTTGGGCGGGACTTATCCCCACTGTGTATGTTCTCCACATCGAGCCACTAGGAGGTCAAAGTGACACAAGAGGCCAGGAGCAAGGCATGAGATAACTCGCTGCCCGACTTTCGACCATGTAATTGCCTGCGTCATGGGACCGTAAGCCCATGGATATAGCCCCTGGTTTGGTAATACCCGGTGTTGTAGGGGACCAGGAAAAGACGTGACTGTGGTAAATCTTCAAGATCCGGCTCCAGGAATGTACCGTCACGTCATCGAGAGTGAAACCCCGACGGATAGCCCCTGGATGCGTCTTGGGTGGAATCTGTGGAAACCTATGTAGCTGTGGGGTAAGCGTTATGCAACTCTATTGATCAGAAATAGCATAACCTGTGGGTATAGTGTACAACCTCTGCAGAGTGTAAAATCCTTCTAGATAGGCCTTTGTCACGGTAATGACGTGCTATTTGTTCGGGTACCCTACGATTAGTTTTCTCTTATATCCTTGAGTGTGTGTGGGTGTAGACGCCCGTGTTTTGGACATGTGTTGGCTGTGTGCCGAGGGCCTGCATGGAAGCATGCTAGTGCCCATTTAAAATTTGAGAACTGATGGAGGGAGTGAAAGCCTTCCTCAGGTCCACCCTACTAAAATAGGACAAAGATGTTTTCTTTCGAGTTTAAAAATCTATCCATTAGGAAGCCCTTGCTGAAAAACTTGCTTTCCGCATAGAAATGAAAATCTCAAGCCTTCCCTTGTTTCGCTTCTGAGAACCCTAGCTCTCCTACCGTTAGGACTTGCTGAGTACCTTCGTACTCACCCCTCCCCCGCTGTTGTTTTGTTCAGAAGATGAAGACGATGAGGATGATGCCGACTACGAAGAATAGAAGTCCCGTCCTTCGCTCGAGTTTGCTGTGGTGTAGTGTTAGTCTCCTAGTAGTGTGATGTATGAATAAAGTCGCTGTGCCGACTTGATGGTTGTAATATAGACTATGTTTGTCAGACCTTTTTGAAAACTTGTAGTATGTCGAACCCGTACGTGTAATAATACTGCTTTGTTCTTAATGTGCGTACCAACTACCGGTCCAGGGATTGGTACTTGTGGCACAAAGATACTCCTTCCTGGAAGGGGGTCTCACAGAGTGGTATCACAACCATACTTGACCATAGGACGAGACCTTAGGATGCGACGCGTAACAGCATACGGTTAGAACGATACGTTTTCTTCGCGAAACTACGTTCTAGTGGGCCTTATGCCCACACGCGCTTATTTTTGCTTACGTACCTTTTATATTATGCTGTTTACTTGTGTACTTTGGTATACTGACCCTTTTGTTTACTATCACTTTGCAGATGGCCTCTGGAGGGTGGACTCCCCTTGGACCCGAGGTGAGCAGGGTCAACGGGTTTCCCGCGATCCTCGCCCGTACGCTCTCCCGGTTCGGGTACACGTACCTATGTCGTACTGCTGGAGGAGCCTGGAGTCCAGCGAGTACACCATGTTCGAGGCGGAGACCGCCTCGTGGCATACCCGCTGCCGACGTGGTCGATGCTGACCACCGGCCCCAGCTACGACTCCGCCTTACAGGCAGCAGCCTGTGAGGCCCTACTCCACGTGTGCACAGTGAACCTCGGCTTCACCGGAGCCACACCGGTGCGCTACTTTCCGGTGCTCGTCGCCGATGACCCGACGTGGGTGCACCGTTTGGGCACACTTGGAGGCCCTACCAGGACAGTGGAGGACCCCACACTTGTGGAGACGGCGCACTATGTGATAGCGCAGCACCGTCTTTGCGATGAGCTCCAAGGCTAGTGGATAGCGCAGTCCCTCCGCGCTTTCACTGCCGAGGGACAGTCCGCAGCCCTGCAGGTACAGCTCGAGACGGCCCACACTCAGCGGGACGTGGTCCAGACGCTGCTCGACGCTGCACTGGCGCAGCGTGACGCGCTCCAGCTGCAGGTCGGTGACGCGCAGGGGCAGCGCGACACTGCGCTGTTCCAGCTCGCCTCAGCTCGTGCTGCCCTCGACACAGCCAGGGCGAGTGAGGAGGGCCTGAAGAGGGCTCTCTCCGACCAGCACACCACACACCAGCAGGAGTTGGAAACGCTGCGACGCCAGCTGCAGTTCCCGTACCCTCCTACTCGCCGCACAGCGAGGAAGAGTGTGCCCGGGATTGCCGTGTCACTGAGAGGGAGGCTCCGTGACTCCCCCACGTCCGAGGAGAGTGCGCCTGCCCGGCAGGGAGCTCACACTAAGACCACGCCCCGCAAGCGTGCTCTAGTGCGCCTTTCCGACGGGAGGCCAGCACTACCACCCCACGCTCCGGTGCTGGACCAGCACACTCGCGATGCCATCTACACGCGAGTAGCACAGCTACCACGCCTCCAGGACGGCGTGGGTTGCAGCCGTGGAGAGTACCTCTCTAGCGTCCTCAGCTCGGGCGACAGCACCCCCCACGACGACACCGACGAGCCTCTGGAGGACGAGGCCGTGCCCGACTCCAGCGTGGATATCTTCGGGACTACCCCAGGCCGCACGCAAGCTTCCCACGGTGCAAGCACCACGGCCATGGAGGCCAAACCTGCAGTCGACGCAGGACTGCCGCAGCCCCGCAGCGATGCACAGTAGGACGACCTCGCTGCTGAATGCCGGCCTAGGAGAGATGCCGGCAAGGGAGTTCGAGCAGTCGTAGCTACTAGGGGATAGCTACTCTTTTGTACCTACTAGTGTAGCTAGGGAGACCTACCATCGTAGTGGTAGATGACGTTGTCTATGACAACGGATTTTGACTTGTAAAAAAAGAAACTCCCGTGCTGTAACCACCTAGTTGTATATCCCCAAAACCTTGGTTATGACCCAGCATCTTTGTAATATAACCATGTTTGTGTGCTATGTTTGATTTGCTTCTTTTCGTTATTTGATAGTGTGTATGTTGTGCTGTTTTTACAAACTTAAAAATCAAAATTCACTCCTAATAGTATACTTACTTACTAGCACCTAACCCCGCTGGTTTACTGTTTCTCTTTGGCAGGATGGCGCCAAAGAAATCAACTCGCTTTCAAGAATGCTAGGCACGTGAGCGCAACCTCAACGACATCAATGATGATGAGCGGGTTGCGCAGACCGCGAAAGCAAAAGCGGTCAGGAGAGGAGGGGCATCCTCTAATCCGCGCCGCTCCGCAGCATCTGCCCCCAGCGTTCAACACCAAGCTCACGAAGACGAGGCACAGTCTAGTCGCCACAATGAGAACGTGGTGGTCCGTTCCACTCCCGCGGCTACCGGTGCTGCTGCCGGTGCTAGTGCGCGAGGGGCTGCAAGAGCCCCATCTCAGGCTGTGACTGGAGATGGAGTCCCAATGGCGGGATGAGAAGAACTCCCCTTACCACCCACCACCCTCACTGATGTGATGGCAACACAAACCCAGCTACTACTCACGCTGGCACAAGGTTTGGGACAGCGAGGAGGTCCGAGCTCACAGAACCGGATGTCGGAGTTCATGCGACTTCGACCCCCTATTTTCGACAACACCGAAGATGAGCCACTTGCAGCCGATGATTGGCGGCGAGACATCAACAAGAAGCTTGACATCGTGGCCACAAGAGACCACGAAAGGGTGATGCTCGCTGCCCACCAACTGTTTGGAGCAGCCGGCGAGCGGTGGGATAACTACCGAGAAGCCGCCACCGACCCTTCTGCCATCACTTGGAATGAGTTCCAGCAGGCATTCCGAGCTTATCACATCCCAGCTGGCACAATGAAAATGAAAGCTGACGAGTTCCGGGCACTGAAGCAAGGAGCCATGACGGTCAACCAATACATCAAAAAGTTCATGAAGTTGGCCCGCTATGCCCCAGGAGAGGTGGACACCGACCAGAAGTAGCAGGATCGCTTTCTGGATGGGCTGAGTCACATCATGCTAGCACAGCTTGTGACTCACACCTTTCCGGATTTCAACACCATGATGAACAAGGCCATACTTCTAGAGAGAGCTCGTGCTGGGCTGGACTGGGAAAGAAAACATAAGTTTCAAGCAAAGAAGTCTCGGCAGCTTGAAAAGCGACAGCGGCCAAGGTTTGGGAAATTCCAGAAGCCATCATACCCTCCGACTATGCAGTACCGTACCATGACCGCTCAGCAGCAGCCACAGCAGTCTGCACCATCAGTCCGTCAACCTCCTCCACCCGCACCACGCGCCAACCCAAGTGCGGGTCAAGCCCCAAATGCTTCAAGAACGTGCTTCAACTGCCACAGCCAGGGGCATCTGGTTGCAAATTGCCCTCTGAAGCAGCAGCCTGCAGTAGCTCCTGCATACTCTCGGACACGACCTGCAGTGTCCGGAGCATCTCGTGGCGCACCAAGGACGGCTGCACCAACCCGGAGGACACCGCAATACGGACATGGACGGGTGAACCACATCCACGCTGAAACCGCAGAGGAAGCACCCGAAGTGGTACTCGGTGAGTACCTCATCCACTCCACTCTTGCAACCGTCTTATTCGATTCCGACGCTTCGCATTCTTTCGTTTCTTCAAGATTTGCGAAAAAGGGAAAACGGCCTATGGTTTTACTTAGGACTCCCATGTTGATTAAAACTCTAGGAGCCACTATAAAATGTGGTTTGGGTTGCATAGGAGTTAAAATCTATTTAAGTGGGGTAGAGTTCACAGCGGATTTGATAGTTCTCCAATCTGAGGGAATTGATGTCATACTAGGTATGGACTGGTTGAGGCGCCATAAAGGAGTTATATATTGCTCAAAGCGCATCGTGACAGCTATAAACCACAAGGGTGTTGCTGTGACATGTCAGCCAAAAGATCGAAAAGTCGGACCCCTAGTATTCAGCACAGAAGCCACTCCCCTAGAAGAGGTACCCGCAGTAAAAGATTATGCAGATGTCTTTTCGGAAGAGCTACCAGGAATGCCACCGGACCGAGACATCGAATTCCTTATCGACTTGGTCCCCGGTGCGACACCAATAGCTAAACGACCGTACCGGATAGCCGCTGATGAATTGGCTGAGTTGAAGGAACAGTTAACGGAATTACAAGAGAAAGGATACATCCGCCCAAGTGCATCACCTTGGGGTGCACCAGTACTGTTCGTGAAAAAGAAGGATGGCAGCCTAAGAATATGCATTGATTATCGAGCACTAAATGAGGTCACCATCAAAAACAAGTACCCACTACCCAGGATAGATGATCTCTTTGACCAATTGAAGGGAGCCAAGTACTTCTCAAAAATTGATTTGAGATCAGGGTACTATCAACTAAAGATCTGAGAGAGTGATATCAAGAAGACTGCTTTTGTCACTAGATATGGTCAGTACGAGTTTACGGTAATGCCATTTGGACTGACCAACGCTCCTACCTACTTCATGAATTTGATGAATAAAATATTCATGGAAGAGCAGGATAAGTTTGTGGTCGTATTCATTGATGAATACTTATCTACTCCCGAAGCGAGCATGAGCATGAAGCCCATCTGAGAGTGGTGTTGGAAAGATTGAGGAGGCATAGGTTGTATGCGAAGTTTAGTAAATGTGAGTTTTGGCTGCAAGAAGTTGCTTTCTTGGGACATATTGTATCAACCGAAGGGATAAAGGTTGACCCAGCCAAGGTAGAGGCAGTTATGGAATGAAAACAACCCATTAGCGCCACAGAAGTTAGAAGCTTTCTTGAGTTGGCAGGTTATTACCGATCATCAAAGACTTCTCCAAGATTGCGAAGCTGATGACCGAGCTGACCAAGAAGGATAAGAAGTTCGTGTGGACTGAAAAATGTGAACACAGCATCCAAACCTTGAAAACATTACTCACCTCGGCCCCAGTGCTCATATTACTGGATATCTACAAAGATTTCGTGGTATACTGCGATGCTTCCCGACAAGGATTGGGATGTGTCCTAATGCAAGAGGACCGGGTAGTGGCATATGCATCCCGACAATTGAAGAAGCATGAAAAGAATTACCCAACTCACGACTTAGAGCTTGCAGCCATGGTCCATGCCTTGAAAATATGGAGGCACTATCTGATTGGGAACAAGTGTCAGATTTACACGGATCACAAAAGCTTGAAGTATATCTTCACCCAACCAGAGCTAAATTTAAGGCAGAGAAGGTGGTTGGAATTGATTAAAGACTATAACCTAGAAGTGCAGTACCACCCGAGAAAGGCTAATGTGGTGGCCGATGCCCTAAGCCGCAAGAGACAGACTCAAGTCGTTGAAGAGTTGACCGACAACTCGAAGTTGCTTCAAGAAATGAACAATTTGAATCTGCATGTAGCCACTACGGGCAGCCTTTACACTTTGACAGTACAACCAACTCTCGACATTGAAGTCCAGCGTGCTCAAACCCGGGATCCCCAGCTGCAAAAGATAAAAGAACTCACAAAAACCGACGAAGCCTTAGGATTTCGGGTTGACGAACATGGAACGGTGAATTTGTATTCCCAACTCGCCGCGACTCGAGCAACTCATAATGAAAGAGGCTAATGAGTCTGCCTACTCCTTTCACCCCGGTACGACCAAGATGTACCTAGATCTGAGGCAGAAGTACTGGTGGTCGGCTATGAAAAGAGATATTGCTAAATATGTGGTGCACTGCGACATATGCCAAAGAGTTAAAGCTGAACATCAAAAACCAGCCGGATTGCTTCAGCCACTGAAAGTGCCTATGTGGAAGTGGGATGAAATATCGATGGATTTTGTTCAAAGTCTACCTCAAACCAAGAAAGGAAACAATTCGATATGGGTGATAGTCGATCGCTTCACCAAAGTAGCCCATTTCATTCCAGTGAAAATTAGTTACAGAGGCGCTAAACTGGCACTGATATATGTGGATAACATACTGAAACTGCATGGGGTTCCATCAAGGATAGTATCCGACAGGGGCTCCCAATTCACGTCACACTTCTAGAGGAGTCTACACAGCCTCCTAGGGACTCAATTGGATTTCAGCTTGGCATACCATCCGCAAACGGATGGGCAAACAGAACGGGTGAACCAGATCTTGGAAGACATGCTCCGAGCCTGTGTGTTGACTTACGGGAAAGATTGGGAGAATAGTCTAGCATTCGCGGAATTCTCGTATAACAACAGCTACCAAGCTAGCATTCAAATGGCACCGTTCGAAGCCTTATATGGTCGCAGATGCCGTACCCCGCTACTTTGGTCGAAAGTTGGAGAACGGTCGCTCTTTGGACCGGCCATCATCCGAGATGCAGAAGAACAAGTTGCTGAGGTCAGAGACAAGATTAGGACAGCGCAAAGCCGACAAAAGAGCTATGCAGATAACCCAAGACGCGAGTTGTCCTTCGACAAGGGAGAGTATGTATACCACAAGGTATCACCGATTCAAGGCACACGGAGATTTCAAATTTGTGGCAAACTGGCACCAAGGTATATTGCACCATACCGGATCCTCGCGAAAGTGGGCACTGTAGCTTACCATTTGGACCTCCCGGCAGAGCTATCTGACATTCACCCAGTGTTTCATGTATCGCAACTCAAAAAATGCTTAAAAGTGCCAAAGCAGCAAGTAGCCGTTGAGGAATTGGACTTGCAGCCCGATTTGAGGTACCAAGAGACCCTGATTCGCATTTTGGATGTGACCACCCGCTAGACTCGACGTAAAGCCATCAAATTTTACCGAGTACAGTGGAGCAACCACACAGAGGCGGAAGCCACTTGGGAACGAGAGGACGATCTCAAGAAAGAATTTCCTCAATTCTTCGAAGAGAACCGCCTGAATCTCGAGGACGAGATTCCATTTAAGTGGGGTAGGTCTGTCACATCCCAAAATTTCAAATTGAGAAAAAGGGTTAAAAATGATAATAAAAATATTTGTAGAAATTCTTTTCTTTTTAGGTGAACCTAATTTTTCTAGCCCCTTTTAAAAACTTTCGAAAAAAATAAAACTAAACTAGAGCAACATAGCAAAAAGGGAAATTTCAAAATTTAAAATTTCATTTGTCAAGTGTTTGATTTTTCTTGATTTCTAGCTTGGATCTTTTGGAATTTTTCTTGCTTGAAAATTTGGAGTTTGGAAATCCTTAAGTATTTAGAAAACAAGAAAAAGGCCACACTGGGCCGGACGGCCTGCCGACACCCCAGCCCACTTCACATGCGAAGCACGCGCGCGCGACGCCTTCTTCCTCGTCTCGTCCCCACACCGCAGGCCGCACTCGCTACCTGTACGGCGTCGCTCCGACCACGCCACGCTCTCAGCCGCCATCGGCGCGCCATCACCGTCAGCCGTCTTGCCGCCGTTGTGCCGCACACGGAAAACCGCCGCGCCCCTGGTTTCCACAGCCAGTTCGGCCAGATGGACGCATCACATGATGCGCTCCGCTGGACGTCGTCGAGCTGACGCGCCACTTGTACGAGACCCTTTTCGGTAGTGAAGCCACTCCCTCGCAGCCGCCACTACCCGAAGTGGACGCCGTCAAACCGAATCCACGCGCGCTCGCCCCGTCCCATCGGAGTTCAATGCCGACGGATTGATGCCGCTCGCCGCTGGTCCGAATTGCTGGCCGTGGCGCCGTCCGAGCACATCCACGTTCACTAAGGAACCATCGCCGGTTGCCACGGGGCAAGCCAGCTGTCCCCGCGCCGATTCACTTCGGTGCGCATTTACGCCGCCAGCAAAGCGCGCCGGGGAAAGCTCCCCTTTGCCGCCCGAACCATAAAAGGGAAGGGCCGCTGCGCGTGCGCCCCTTCCCCACGCCCCTGCTTTACCTAGGTCCGGCCTCCCTCTTGTCCTCATTGCGTCGATTTTTAGATTTTTATCCTTTCTTCCCCGTCGCCGGTCACCGGGCGCCGCCGTCGATTCTGCTCGAATCGACCAGCCGTTAACCCAACCACGCCCCCCCCAGCAGCACCACCTCACCGAGGCGAAGCTCGCTGAGCTGGCCGAGCAGCCCGACCCCCCCCCTCTCACTCTCCCCACAGGAGCCGCCGCCTGCCGCCGTGCGGCTCATGGCGCCGGTCACCGTGACGCCGCCTCGGGCCAATTTAAGCACGTCTCGAGACCCCCTAGGCCCGTGCGCAGCTTCCCGGCCGAAGAGGGACCCTCCTACCGCGGCCTACGTTCCCCCACATCGACACCACCACCGGCGTGCCTATGGCGTCGCCGCCGCCACTACTCCGGCTCACTGCCGGCCATGGTGAGCTCCACACCGCCGTCCTCTTGTTTGGCACACGCGAAGCCTCGCCCACCGCCCTTGGCCACGCTGCCCGCTCACGCACAGCATTGGAACGCGCCAGGGCGCGTCCGGACCGCGTCAGTGCGCACCCCACGCGCCCAAAGCACGCCCAGGCCCACACACGTGCACTCACGTCCACGTCAAGGAATCACGCTTGGCCCTAGGTCCCCGGACATGGACACGGCCACGTGTCCACCTTGGACACGCCCACGAACTCGTGTCCACGGTCACGGGCACAGGTACGGACCCGGTCACATGTCCACGGACACGGGCACGGACTCGGTCACGTCTCCACGTGTCCACGGTCATAGACACGGGCACGGACACGGTCACGTGTCCACGTGTCCACGGTCACGGACACGGGCACGAACACGGTCACGTGTCCATGATCACGGACAGGGGTACGAACACGGTCATGTGTCCACGTGTCCACGGTCACGGACACGGGTACGGACACAGCTCCTGTGTCCACGTGTCCACGGACACAGCCACAGGTCACGTGTCCACGGACACGTCACAGCTCACGTGTCCACATATCCACGGACACAGCCACAGATCACGTGTCCACGAATCCCCGAACATCCACAAAACCCCGATTTCGTGTTCACATCCACGAAACCCCGATTTCGTGTCCACATCCACGATACCATGAGCCCAACCATCCTAGCCTATCCAAACTCCATATTTTTGCTTGGTGTCCCTTTCTTTTGTAGTTCTATAACTTTTCTTTAGTAGCCTTATTGTGACTATTGTTTGTAGCTGAAGAAGAGCCTGAGTACGAGGAGGAACCCAAAGAGACCGAGTACGAAGAAGAACCTGAAGACGCCGCTAAAGGCAAGTCCTAACACCCCCGTTGAACCACTTTGAACCTATTTTTACTGCTGCACCTATAGAAGCTAAATGCTTGCCTACGTTTTAAAATGTGTTAAACATTGTGTAGTATAGTACCTACTTGATTCTAGGTATTTATATTTATTTCAGTAACTTGCTGTGGTTAATATAAATACTACCTTGTTAGCCAATTGATGACGCACCCTTGTTAACCGTAGGACTTCCGTTCTTTAAGTACTTTTAATGAACGGAAAGTTGCCATGATTAGAAAAATGCTTAGGACCCCAATTGCGGTACCTCACCTTATATCACTCTTTTGCAAATGTGTTAAGACGTGTTTGGTGGTGTGAGTAAAATAAAATGGGCTGGGCATAGTGAAACTGGTGTTAGATGAAGAGGGTTATTCCGGTCGTGGGGTGGGGCTCACTTGAGGTGCTGGTGATAAGTGTATAGGCTTCGGTGTAGTCCACCTACCGTGGACGAGTCCGTCACCCCTGCCATATAAGGACCGGTTCGTTAGTCCTCGACTTAGCAATTTCGTGCAACCACAGAACCTGTATATTTTGGGCGGAACTTATCCCCGCTATGTAGGTTCAGCATATCGAGCCACTAGGAGGTCGAAGTGACACAAGAGGCCAGGAGCAAGACGTGAGATAACTCGCTGCCCGGCTTTCGACCATGTAATTGCCCGTGTCATGGGACCGTAAGCCTACGGATATAGCTCCTGGTTTGGTAATACCTAGTGTTGTAGGGGACCAGTAAAAGACGTGACTGTGGTAAATCTTCACGATCCGGCTCCGAGAATATACCATCGTGTCATCGGGAGTGAAACCCCAATGGATAGCCCCTAGATGCATCTTGGGTGAAGTCTGTGGAAACCTATGTAGCTGTGGGGTAAGCGTTATGCAACTCTGTTGATCAGAAGTAGCATAACCTGTGGGTACAGTGTACAACCTCTGCAGAGTGTAAAATCTTTCCCTATAGGCCGTTGTCACGATAATGGCAAGCTATTTGTTCGGGTACCCTACGATTAGTTTTCTCTTATATGCTTGACGTGTGAGTGGGTGTAGATGCCCGTGTTTTGGACATGTGTTGGCTGTGTGCCAAGGGCCTCCATGGAAGCGTGCTAGTGCCCATTTAAAATTTGGGAATTGATGGAGGGAGTGAAAGCCTTCCTCAGGTCCACCCTACTAAAATAGGACAAAAGATGTTTTCTTTTGAGTTTAAAAATCTATCCATTAGGAAGCCCTTGCTGAAAAACTTGCTTTCCGCATAGAAATGAAAACCTCAAGCCTTCCCTTGTTTCGCTTCTGGGAACCCTAGCTCTCCTACCGTTAGGACTTGGTGAGTACCTTCGTACTCACCCCTCCCCCGCTGTTGTTTTGTTCACAAGATGAAGACGATGAGGATGATGCCGACTACGAAGAATAGAAGTCCCGTCCTTCGCTCGAGTTTGCCTGTGGTGTAGTGTTAGTCTCCTAGTAGTGTGATGTATGAATAAAGTTGCTACGCCGACTTGATGGTTGTAATATAGACTATGTTTGTCAGACCTTTTCAAAAACTTGTAGTATGTCGAACCCGTATGTGTAATAATACCGCTTTGTTCTTAATGTGCGTACCAACTACCGGTCCAGGGATTGGTACTTGTGGCACAAAGATACTCCTTCCTAGAAGGGGGTCTCACAACATCCGCATGAACAACCTCTACATCGTCACCAACCCATTGTATCAAGAATTGATGCAATGTAGAAGGTACACACTGGTTAGCATGAATCCAATCACATCTTAAGATCAAACTATTGCCACCTCGCACATCAGCAACAAAGAAAGCGGTGGCCATGGTCTTGCTCCCGACGGTGAGCTCCATAGAAGCGACGCCTTTGGCCTCGATAGGATCTCCTCCTGCCACACGGTTCAATGTCATGTTGGTCCGGATGAGCTCGTCATCGGTCTTACCTACCTTCTTAAACAAAGAATATGGCATTAGATTAACAATAGCATGGCCATCTACAAGCATACAAGAAATCGGTGTACCATTGATATGGCCTTTCACGTAGAGAGGCTTCAGATTGTTGTCCGATTCTTTACGCTTTTCAAAAACAGCACTTTTCGGCCCAAAATCGAATTGTGCCATAACTTTCTCTTCTTCTTCTACAAGAGAATAATCGGAAAGAGATAAACAAATAGTGCTAATTTCTATACAAGAGAATAATTCCGATTGGACCCGTCGACGGAAAACATTGCAATCATTAGTGGCATGAGAATAAGAATTGTGCCACTTATAATACGCTCTACATTTTTGTTCATCCGCCGGTGGCAAAGTGTATGCAATCTTAATATATTCACCTTTGTGCAATTTATCAAAAATCTTATCGCATTTAGCTACATCAAAGGTGTACTTTACATCGTCTTTCTTATTTTTGTGAATCGGTTTGAGCAAATCACATGCGAGTGATTTGGCCTTAAATGGCCAAACAAATTCAGCAGCGAGAATATCATTAGAATCATCATCGGAGCTATCTGAATCACACTCCACAATATGCACATTGTGGTGGGTCTTATGCTCATGTTTCACTTCTTTACTTCGGCTTTCTTGTGCCGAAGCTTTTTGTTGGAGGTGAGTGAGTGTAAAAAAGTCACCCTTCCAACTTCTCTCTAAGGTAAGACCACAAACCACTAAACACCAAGTCTGCTAAATCTTTTTTGAAAATTGTCAAATTAAAGCATCGGTTCTTAACATCTCTAAACCTCTGAATATAATCGACAACGGGTTCATCTCTCCCTTGCCTAACCGATGTTAAATGTGACAATTTTAGCTCATTATCTCGGAATAAAAATGATCATGAAATCTACGTTCTAACGACTCCCATGTGTGAATGGAGCCTGAGGACAATGATGAAAACCACGAGAAGGCGGTTTCGGTTAGTGACAAAGAAAACAACCGCACTTTTAATGCATCACTAGAACCTGCCTCTCCTAATTGAGCAATATATTGACTAATGTGCTCCCAAGTGGTCTTACTATCTTTGCCATTGAATTTGATGAAGTTGGGAACACGCCACCCGCTAGGATACGAAACCGAATCAAAATATGTGGGGTATGGTTTTTGGTATATCCAGTCTCTCCCCTTAAGGTCTACCCCTAGCGTCTCATGAAATTGATTATTTAAATCCTCTTTAATACGAGTCATGCACTCCTGTATGTTGGTGACGGGTGGCCTATGTGAAGTGCCTTGTGACGAAGGGTGCATGTTTATTTTCATGGCATTAAATTGCTCGTTGGGTATAGGGCCATGAGGAATACCGGTACCGCTAGGTGGGATAGGTAGTGTGCTATACGCAACGCTACGGTAAGGGGAATGAAATTTGCCAATTCATTCAATCGGCTTGTGGCCGGATTGGGGATGCTAGTAATTGGCTCTATAGTAGTGGGAGGCACTACCAATGCATTGGTTTGCACATGAGACGGGAAGCTAGTTTGTTCGCTAAAAGAATTCAATGGCATGCCATAAAATGGTTGGTCTACATTAGATGCCTCAGGCGCCGATGAACTACTAGAGGGTCCTACATGTGCGACATGAGTAGCAGATGATGCAACACAAATGTTCTTTAATGACTTAGACAAGTTATCTTGAACTATTTGTTGCATGTCATTAGTCAAGATCTTTTTCATATAAGAGAAATAATATGAAAGATCTTCAAAAGTAACAAGGGGGTGCGGAGGTGTTCTCACATTGGCAGCACCCATGGCTGCGTCGTCGACGACGGTCGGAAAAACGGTTTCCTTCACTTGAGAGATCGCACCTTGACGATCCTTCTTGAAGCACGCAAGGAAGTCTTTAAGCTCCTGATCTTTTCGCGCCTTATGCTGCTCCTCGGTGGCCATTTGACACTCTAAGAACGCCTTTCGAGCCTCCTCGGGCAGCTCCTCCAACGACGGCATAATGATGTTTGATGTTGAAAGCTCGGAAGACATACTATGAGAACGATGATTCGGTTTGGTGTAACCGGAACCTCTCGTCCCCAGCGAAGTCGCCAAAAAGTGTGTTGACGCTTGGATCGGGCCAACACATGCGCACACATCCATGTGCGGAAGCAGAACGGAGAGATCGCGAAAACTGGATGTTTCGGTTTGGCAGAATCACAGCAGCACCTGGTTATTGACGTCCGAGAGGGACCCCATGTGGACGAAGACTTCCTAGAGTTGGTCTAGGCTCGGTCAGGCCAGGTAGACCCTCTCCACCGCCGCCAGGACGGGACTAGAAGAGAATTAGGGTTTAAGAGAGGGGCTAGGTTTAAGAAATGCAAAACATGTAAAGTAGATTGATAATGTCGATTGGGATGCCCTCAATCAGCCGCGAGCCACTCTTTATATAGAGGTGGGGTGGACTGTCCCCGTGGAGAGCCGGTGACTCTAACAAATCCGCAAGAAATCAAATTTGAAACACTTTCCTCAAAACAGGCAAAACCAGAACTTCCGAAATGCAAAACCAGAACTTCCGGTTTTCTCGGGGCAGCCTGCGTGCATCTTGAAACCCTCGTAACTCCTTCGTCCAGGCTTCAAATCAGATCATCCATATATCCATTTCGATCATCTCGACGAGGGTTACATCTTGGAACATTCAAATCATGAATTGAACTTCGTCTTCTCCTATCTTTATGTGACACCCCAAAATTCAACCATTTTCAAATATTAAAATTTTGAAATTTAAATGCATTTCACAATTAGAATGAAATATTTTTTTAATAAATTGCTAAGGTGCATCATATCATTACATGTCATTGCATATCATTTAAATAATTATTGAGTGAACAAATAATTGATCAAGAATTTTAGAATTAAAGAAAAGGATTAAAAAGGAATAAAGAAAAGAAATAAAAAGAAAACCCCAAACTCCCACATGGGCCCCTTTTTCCTCTCCCCCTCTCCTCCCCGCCGGCCCAGCCTCCCTCTCTCCTCCCTCTCGCGCGGCCCAGCCCAGCAGCCCACTCCACACTTGCTTAATAGGAAATGTGAGTCTCTAATGTGTACTTTTATGCAATTAAACCCTATATTGCCTGTTACTTGATAATTGCCACATGTCATATACTTTCCACACTTGCTGAGTACATCCTGTACTCAACCTTGCCTTTATAATTGCTGCTCAGTAGAGGGAGAACCTTGGAAGAACATTGAAGACCCTGGAACCGACGTCTAGACGAGCAATTCGGTCAACTGCCTATGGAGCCCAAGAAGCTTCCGTTTCGTTTCCGCTGTTTGGTTTGTAATTTAATAAGACTCTTGGTCTATTTGTGTAATAGTCTAGATCACTCGAGACATTGTTCTGTTTTACCATTTACGAAGTCACTTTATGTGTGAAACTTATTCCTGGGCACACATAAAGAGTCATTCGGTTTAGCCATAAAACCGGGTGTGACAAAAGTGGTATCAGAGCCATGTTGACTGTAGAATGCAAGCCTAGAGTAGAACGGACGTCTAGGATCAATTTCAAAACTAGTTGCCAAAATTGTTTGCAAATATTCATTTATTCCTTATCTTAAATCCATCTGTTTTCTAACCCATGTGTTTCTAAAATTTTAGATGGCGAGAACAAGATATACAGCAAGGAAGGCCACAACACCGAACAGAAGGCCAATGGGACCGATAGCAAGGAGGTTTGCAAGAAGGTCAACGCCAGTTCCACCACCCGTTGAGCTAGAAGACGGACCCGAAGTGCAGCCAATGCAAGGGAGAGCCTTCCTCAGTGACTTCGAGGGAGAAGAACGTCACGAGCCGAACGTCCACAACAAGCAAGGCACCTCTCAAGCACCTTCAGTGGCACTGGAAGAGTCTGAACCAAAAGAAGAGGAACCCATGGAAGAAGAACTAGTGGAGGAAGAGCCACAAGAGGAGGAGCCGCAAGAAGAAGAACCACAGGAGGAGCCACAGGAGCAAGAGTACACCCGATCTCCGTCCCCAAGGACGCAAGAGGAGGAGGAAGGACCGTGGCGTCGCATGTGCAGGAAGTTCCACACCAATGGAGAGCTTGGAGGACAAGCCACCGAGGATTTCAAGGCAATGATGGACAAGATTGGCCTGCAGACGGTGCTATCCTTCACCCATCAAGTCATCCCCATGCCAAACTGGGGTGAGTGGATGGTTGAGTTGAAGATCTACGACGGGAACTACGAATTCAGCAGTCACGTCAGCCCAGTCCCGAGGATCAGTGAACAAGAAGCAGTTGCGGATGTGATATGGGCTGCCACTACTAGCATGGCTAATCGGTACCGGCACAAGCTCCACCACTCGAGGTTTCGCCACTTCCCCTGTAGGACATCGGGTTCGAGGAAGATTCTGGGATTCGTGAAGGAAGATCCAAATGCCAGCACAGCTCAACTGAAGAAGGACGAAGCGATGCTAAGGGTATGCCGACAGTACCGCGTTGCGTTGGATGAGATCGACTATCTTCGTGCGGAGCTTGAAGAAGCACTTGGTGTGACTGACGAACACTGGACCAACTCTTCACCACCACCAAGTCCTTCGCAGCCAGTCACCACTACCAGTTTCCAGCTTTCAGTTGTGCCGCTGCCTCAGTGCTTTATTCGAGACTAGGAGTATAGAGTCTTTTGCCTTAAGATGTAATAGAAATTCCCTTGTTAGGAGTCTTCAGGTTCGATTAAAATCGGTTAATTCATAGGAGTGTGCTTTGTGTTAGTGTGCTTGTGTAGATTTTGTTAGTGTGCTCGTGTAAGTTTTGTTAGTGTGTGATGTGAGCTATGAAATGCTTCGGCACTTATTCATGGCCTCATCTTTTTCTCAGTTGAGTAAATCCTTGGTTATCATGTCACTTTGATGCATATAGTTGGGATTCTTTATTCTTTCTTCTATCTTGATCACCCATCGCCTCTCTCCTCTTCGCTACACCAAATGGTTTACACCAGACGCACTGCAGCTGAACAGGGAGGTTCCTCCAGCCAGAACAACCAGAGCAACCAGAATAGCCAGAACAACCAGGTTCTCCCGAACAACTAAGGTGGCAACAACAACAACAACAATGATGGACTTGTGGGACCATTTGCTCAGATCCTAGCCATGCAGACTCAGCTGATGTAGAATATGATGCAGACTCTCACTCAGATGCAGCAAAATCAGGGTGCAGTACCACAAGGTCAGGACTAATACAAGTTGGCCGAGTTTCTAAGGACTCGGCCACCCACTTTCTCTCAAGCCAAAAATCCCTTGGAAGCTGATGACTGGCTCAAATCGACTGAGAAGAAGCTTGACATAGTGCAGTGCAGTGACCGTGAGAAGGTTCTCTTCGCAGCACATCAGTTGACTGGAGCTGCCGCAGACTGGTGGGATGTTTATTGCGGTGCTCACGCTAATACCGCAGGCATCACCTGGAATGAGTTCAAAACCAACTTTCGCTATCACTACGTGCCAGCTGGGACCATCAGACTGAAGAAGGAGTTCCAGAATCTGAAGCAAGGTGGAATGTCAGTGAGTGAGTACCTCAACAAGTTCACTCAACTGTCAAGGTATGCCCCAGAGGATGTGAACACAGATGAGAAGAAGCAGGAGCTGTTTCTTGATGGCTTGAACTATGAACTCCAGTACCAGCTCATGAGTAATGCATACATGAACTTTCAGGAGCTAGTTGACAAAGCCATTGTTCTTGAGAATAAGAAGATCGAGATTGATCGTGAGAGAAAGAGGAAGATGTCATTCAATGGACAGTCTTCTAATGCCAATGTTCGCCCTCGTATGATGCTGCCACAGAGACCGATGTACCATCTATCATATGCTGGGAAGCCACAGATACAGACACCACGCCCTAACTTTCAGATACAGGCGCAGAAGCCAAACTTTTAGGCAACTCGTCCCAATCCACCTTAGATGCCTCATACTGAGAATCAATCAGCACCGCGTCCTACAGTGCCAGCTCAGCAGAACAATAACAAGCCAGTTACTAGAGCTAATGTAGTCGGTGTTCGAGGGACATGCTTCAAGTGTGGTATGCCGGGACACTATGCTAATTCCTGTCCGAGCAAAGCTGTTGCACCACCAGTGGGAAATGCTCAGAAGCCCAATCAGAGAAATAATCAAGGCCAGTCCAACTACATCTATGGCAAGGTGAATCATGTGACCAGTGAAGAAGCACAGCAAGCTCCAGAAGTTGTGATGGGTACGATCCTTACAAACTCTAAACCTGCTACTGTTTTATTTGATTCTGGAGCATCGCATTCATTCATAGCATCAAGTTTTGTTGCAAAATCTGGGATTCCTATAATCCTTATGACTCGCGCTATGCTGGTTAGTTCTCCTGGAGGAGAAATGAGGAGTAGACACTTATGCCCAAACGTAAGTTTGGAAATAAGGGGGGTAGAATTCATAGCCAACCTTATTATTCTGGAATCAAAGGGGATAGATATCATCCTTGGAATGGATTGGTTGAGGAAGTATGATGGAGTGATTCAGTGTGCTAGAAGGACAGTACAGTTGACCAGTAAGGAGGGGATCAAAGTTGAATTTGTAGCAGCCGGAACAGCGGGACCAACATGTGTGATCAACCAGATGTAAGGCAGAATGATTGAGGAGATACGAGTTGTTCGCGACTATCTAAATGTGTTTCCGAAAGAATTGCCAGGTATGCCACCTGACCGTGATATTGAATTCTTGATTGATCTATTGCCTGGGACAGCGCTTATATCTAAGAGGCCATATAGGATGCCCGTTAATGAACTAGTAGAGCTTAAGAAGCAAATCACAGAGCTTCAAGAAAAAGGATTCATTCGTCCTAGCTCATCGCCATGGGGAGCGCCAGTACTCTTTGTGAAGGAGAAGGATGGAACTCAAAGGATGTGTGTGGATTATAGATCCTTAAACGAGGTTACTATCAAGAACAAGTACCTCTGCCTAGGATTGAGGATCTGTTTGATCAAATGAAAGAAGCGTCAGTGTTCTCAAAGATTGATCTGAGGTCAGGTTATCATCAACTGAAGATCAGAGAATCGGATATACCTAGGACTGCATTCAGAACCAGATATAGGTTGTATGAGTATACAGTCATGTCATTCGGATTGACCAATGCCCCTGCCTACTTCATGTACCTAATGAATAAGGTGTTCATGGAATACTTGGATAAGTTCGTGGTAGTGTTTATTGACGACATCTTGGTATTCTCCAAGAATGAAGCAGAACATGAGCAACACCTAAAGCTAGTTCTTGAAAAGATTAGAGAAAATAAGCTGTATGCTAAGTTCAATAAGTGTGAGTTTTGGATAGAGCAAGTCTCTTTTCTTGGGCATATTATATCCTCAGGAGGAGTAGCAGTTGATCCAAGCAAAGTTAAAGAGGTAGTGAATTGGATGCCACCAAAGAATGTGTCAGAAATTCGCAGTTTCCTTGGATTGGCAGGATACTACCGCAGGTTTATAAAGGATTTCTCAAAAATAGCCAAACCGATGACTAGAT
>BCLF01000054.1:1835581-1846484 GCA_001602275.1 Zoysia japonica | reverse complement strand
CGTGCCAACCTTCTCTACGCTGCGCCGCCCCCGCCCAACCATTTCACGTCGAGCGCCGCCGCCCGGAGAAGCCCCGCGACGCCGCCGAAGTTCTGAACCGCCACCTCACCGATGAGAACCACCGTGCGGCCACCCCCGACCTCCCCGACCCCACCAAGGTGAGCCCCTCGTTCCCCTCGTCATTTTGAGCCGCTCCACGCCGAGATCCGGGCCCCAGTGAGCCCGGGCGAGCTCACCGGAGGTCGTCGGCCATGGCCCCGCCACGCGGGTCGACCGAGCCGAGCCGAGCCAAGCCTCGACCGTACGATTCAAATCGGACAGATCAGATCGGCCCCCATCCTTTTAATAAGATCCATCAATTCTCGGCCGCCCAATCTAAATCCAAGCATCCGTAATGTGCCACGTCGCCAAATGATCTCATCCATCCGATCCAAATCTGACACCCCACATTAAGCCATGTCACCTAAATTATCAGATCCGTTCAATTTGAAATCAACGGCCTAGATTAATTCCCGAATTAGAAATAAAAATAAATTAGATTTCTTATTGCGTCAGCACGACATCAGCATGACGTCAGCACACCCGATTAATTAAAATTAATTAGATATTAGGTTAATTAATTGCAGATTAACCAATAATTATATAATTAATAATATTATCAATTTAGAAAATAATTATAATAATTATTTAATAATTTATTTAATAATAATTAATTATAATAGTTATTTAATAATTAATTACATTAATTGTTTAATAATTAATTATGACCATTTTGCAGAAAAGCCCCTACACTTAATTTTAATTATAAATTAGTCCCTGCCGAGTGACGAATTTACATTTTAGCCCCTGAACTTTTCGGTAATTACATTTTAGTCCTCCAATAATTTTGCAATTTACAGTTAAGCCCCCAGTAATTAATTATTAATTACATATTAGTCCCTGAACCTTATAAATGCCATAACTTTTGATCCGTAACTCCGATTCCAGCAAATAATATATCAAAACGATCGTACCGAAATAATCTATGCATTCATGACATCATCATACTGATTTTGTTCTGTTTTGTTGCAATTGATTGATTGTTTGTGTTCTCGTGCGTTAGACGACTTCGTTCCGGAGCTGCAGTTCGTCGAAGACTTCCAACAGCAATTGTTCGAGACCGTCGTCTTTTACTCCCACGAGCAACAAGCCAAGTGTCCTTAACCATCTTGTGCCTATTTTTTAAAAAACATCTATCTTGTAGATTGCATGCTTGTGTCAAATTGACTGCGTACCTAGTAATAGAATTCCTAGTTTTCCACATTATGTCTTGTCGCCTTAGTTTACTTACTGTTGGGTAGATCACATGCTTAGATTGCTACTGTCGAGTTGGGTGTATTTAAATGGATCTTTATACATACTTCACGAGGATTAATGGGAGATTAATAGCAACTTAGATAGTGATGATTTGGACGATATGGTTGGTGTAGGACTGTGTGCAGGGTTACTGGCACTGTTCCTTGGTAAGTTATCTTTCCAAATCTAAGGACCGGTTCGTGGAGCGACCACCCATGTGTTTCCGTACAGTCACGATGCCAAGAATGGGCGCGGCCTGGCGTAGTAAGTGATGAAAACCAGTTCTGTGCGTGTCAAACGGTGGAGCGGGAAAAGCGGGTTACGCCTGGATCCGCCTAGAGAAGGATGTGTGAGAAAGGGAGGGTTACTCCTGGGAACCATTCGGCACAAGAGGGGGCCTCTCGGATTCCGGTTAGTGTCCGACGGGTGAAACCTTAGTGGGCACGTACAAGCTGACGGAAGTCATGGAAAAGCCTTGTAGTGATCTCTTGGCCCTCACACCAAAGGAAGTGTGCGAGTGCGACGGCACAGGCATAATGGAGATTCTTTTTAGTCACCTGGCAACAGGGGATAAAATCACTATTCGTGGGGAAATTTGTACAACCTCTACAGAGTGTAAAACTGTCATGGCAGCCGTGCTCACGGTCACGAGCATTGCATGGACCCTCACATGATTAGCGGGTATTGGTATTGGTATTGGTATTGGTATTGGTATTGGTATGGGTTTGGTTTGGTGAATCACAGTGGGAGACTATGATTTGGTTTTGTTACTTATACTATTGGTTATAGGTGCGATATCATTCACTTAGTAAACAGGTGCTTAATAGGAAATGTGTGTCTCTAATGTGTGCTTTTATGCAATTAAACCCTATATTGCCTGTTACTTGATAATTGCCACATGTCATATACTTTCCACACTTGCTGAGTACATCCTGTACTCAACCTTGCCTTTATAATTACTGCTCAGTAGAGGGAGAACCTTGGGAGAACATTGAAGACCCTGGAATCGACGTCTAGGCGAGCTATTCGGTCAACTGCCTGTGGAGCCCAAGAAGCTTCCGTTTCATTTCCGCTATTTGGTTTGTAATTTAATAAGACTCTTGGTCTATTTGTGTAATAGTCTAGATCACTCGAAACATTGTTCTGTTTTACCATTTATGAAGTCACTTTATGTGTAAAACTTGTTCCTGGGCACACATAAAGAGTCATTCGGTTTAGCCATAAAACCGGGTGTGACACTTTAACCGCTTCTTTGTTTCTCTTATGAAAATTGGTCAATATGCCCATTTGTAACTGAAAACATGTCTAAACACCAATCTTGTGAAATAATTAGAGTTTGCATTGATGTAGACAATTTTTCTCTTGGTGACCCTGTTTAACCAAAATCGGAACTTTCGGTTTGCCAAATCGGAACTTCCGATTTTTATCTTCCGATTTTTATCTCCGGCAAATGGCCAGAGACTTCGGTAGCCGAAACCTCAGTTCCAGAGAAGGCTTGCCGGATATTCCGGTGACATGCCGAACACTCCGGAGAGAACTTAGCCATTTTTGCTATAATGAGGCTGCTAAAACCGGAACTTCCGGTTCGGCAAACTGAAACTTCCTATTTTTCCATAGTGCAATTTTTGGCTGTCAACAATGTGCTCCAGGCATGTGCTACTCTTCTCCGGTTGTCCCGGCCTTTGCTGCCACCATGACTCAAACACCCTTGTGGACCAAGTGGCTATGAACAGGCGTACCGCCCACCTCAGTGGGTGGTGGGCAGAACTACAATGGCAAAAACAAGAACAAGTTGAAGGGCAAGAAGAACGGATTGTCTGCTCCTGCACCTCACCCACCAGTCCTACTGGATCATAGTTCTGCTTCAACCCTGTCGCTGCCATGCAGCCTCAGATGGGCGGTCCTCGCTACTGGGCGCAGGGTCTTCTAGGAGGACCTCGTCCTACTCCTCAGGGACAAGCCTACACCGCTTCGCACTTGCGTTGTCCTCCAAGAAACCTGCATGGAACCAGGCCGGTCTCATTAATGCCATGACCCTTGAATCACCTGGAACTTGGGTCATGGACTCTAGAGCAGACTCACACATGGTTGCTAGCGATGGTAACTTTCTCTCTTCCAAACCTCTCTTTACTCCAACCCAAATTACCATCGACTATTCGCGTCGGCTATACATATCTTGCTATTCCTTCTTCCAACTTTGTCCTCTCTAATGTTCTTATTGTTCCTTCTTTAGTGCGCAATCTTATTTCTGTTCAGTCAATTTACTCATGATAACTTGTGCACTATTGAATTTGACCCTTTTGGTTTTTCTATCAAGGACCTCCAAACCCGATGCAAGATGCTTCGTTCCAATAGTTTGGGCGGTCTCTACCAATTTAATCCATGCAATGCAGTTGCCATCTTGCATGCCTTCTCAACGACGTCCATCCTCCACGCCACCTGGCACCGTTGTCTTGGACACCCTGGAACCAACATCATGTCTCGTCTCCATATTTACTCTTCAAATTCATGTAATAAAGCAGCAGCTCCTTATGTCATGCTTGTCAATTAGGCAAACATGTTCGGCTACCATTTAGCCCATCTAGATCACAGTCTACTGCCCTGTTTGAGCTTGTACATTGTGATTTATGAATGTCAACAGTTTTGAGCACTTCTGGCTTTTGTTATTATCGATGATTACTCACATTACTGGTCGTTACCCATCCGGCAAAAGTCAGAAGTCTTTTCTCTCATCCAAAAATTCTTCGCCTATGTCCACACCCAATTTCAACTCCCCCTCAAAGCCATTCAGGCAGACATTGGTTGCGAGTTGGAGTTAACATAGCTTGCTGTGACTTTCTTGATCGCCACGGCATCTCCCTTTGTCTCTCATGTCCATATACCTCATAGCAGAATGGAAAAGCTGAGCGCGGTATACGCACTACAAACAACGTCATTCACACTCTCCTTTTCCAATCACAGATGCCAGCTTCTTACTGGGCTGAGGCCCTGTCTGTTGCCACCTACGTCCTCAATTGACGTCCCTGCCAGCCAATTCAATTCAAAGCTCCGTTTGAGTTGTTATTTAACCAGCAGCCTGATCTCACGCATCTCCGGGTCTTCGGATCTCTCTGTTACCCAAACACCAGCTCCACAGCGCCAAACAAACTCTCACCTCGTTCTATAGCCTGTGTATTCATCGGTTACACCTCCTGCCACAAAGGATATCGCTGCCTGGATCGCTCAACTAACAGAGTAATTATATCACGTCATTTGGTATTTGATGAAAATGTTTTCCCGTTTGCCTAAGATTCCTTGCAGGAACAATCTGCCATGGATTTTTTCCTTCTTGGATGCATCCCTACAAAAAGGGTTTATCCCGACACCCCCTACTGAAAGTGCAGGCGGTTGACAACCGTCAACCGCATGTATTGGGAAATAGGTGGGTTGCACGAGGAGAACTGCCTGCACGGAAACCTTAGTGTAGGCGGCTGTCTTAAAGAACCGCCTGCACAAAAGCATATATTAGAGCAGACGGTTACTTATGACGACCGCCTGCGCTAAAGGTCTCTGTACAAGTAGTTCTCTTAGTCAGCTGCCTGCAGTAAGGAGATTAGTGCAGGCGGCAGCATAAGAGAACCGCTTCTCTGGAGCTCGGTGTCATTGTGCAATAGGCGCATGCATGTATCACTGAAACTACACAGGACCATGCAGCTGCCGTGGACTCGCTTCTGCGTGCGACTTCCTCAGCAGGTGCGGCATCTGCTCCGGGCTCGGCACACTCCTAAGGTGCTCCAGTCCTGGACACACCTCATCATCAGGTTGGCGACATCAACTCGTCGCCACCTGCACCGCTTGGTACGCAGCACACTACGTCATCATTGTAGGAACTAATTTCACATAATTATCAACTAAAGCCCAAGATCTACAACTAGCCTCATGCATAACCACCAAGAGGGAGATGGGGAATGATGTATATCATCTCCAGATGAAGCCATAGGGGCCGGCAAAGTCCCATAACAACATGATGTAGGTATGGTGGCGGGTCTCGCAGGGTAACGGCGTCCTTCGAGGCGCCACCAACACTACCCTTGTACGGAAGACATCGTCGTCCTGCAAACGGAGGTGGCCTTCTCTTCGTTAGCAGCACCCTTAGGATCGTTCTAGGTTTCTGAAAATGTGGAAGGGAGGTCGTCCTCTCTGGGTTGTTGGATGCCAGAGAGGGTCAGCTCCCTACTGTTTATATAGCGCTGCTACGAGAGGGTGCCGCAACCAATGGATTTGATTGCGCCTCCGATCAAGGCGCATGTTTCCTTATTTACATGATTTCATTCCCTTTATTCACATTCATTTTATTTACCTTTCCATTATTCACGAAGGAATCAAGGCCTGGTGATCACATTTCAACATTCTCTCACTTGATCGTTAGGCTAAATTCATAAGCCCACCTTGGACAAAAATTGATACACCGGAGTAAAGCGTTCCATTAGCCAGTTAAGTGCTGTTGCAGCTACAGAACTCATAGTACACCTTTCTTTATCCGAAATGGAGAACTTTATTTCTTTAGGAGTTGGTTGCTTTATTGGCCCTTTATTCCAAAATCAGAGGCTTCCCAATAATCCCATGCCGGCTACAAGATCATGAAAAATATTGTGTGGTAAGCCTTTAGTTAGCGGATCTGAAAGGATTAGCTTGGTACTTATATGCTCAACCTTAATGGTTTGATCTTGGACTCTATCTTTCACAACATGATACTTAATGTCGATGTGTTTGGTAGCAGTACTAGAATTGTTGTTACTGGAAAAAAAAAACTGCCAATTGATTATCACAGTAAAATATTAGTGGTCTAGATATGTTATCTACCACTCGAAATCTAGGTATAAATTTCTTTAGCCATACAGCCTGCCCAGTGGCCTCATAACATGCTATAAACTCAGCTTGTATTGTCGCCGATGTAGTAATAGTTTGCTTAGAGCTTTTCTACGAGCTCCTCCTGCTAGTGTGAAGATATAACTTGACATGGATTTTTTAGACTCCACACATCCCGCAACGTCTGCATCAGAATATCCCATGGCCTCAAGTTTATCAGACTTCTTATATGTTAGCATTTAATGCTTAGTGCCATGCATATAACACAATGCTTTCTTAATGGCCTTCCAGTGGTTCGGTCTTGGATTTGAGTGAAATCTACCAAGCATCCCAGTAATAAAAGCTAAGTCAGGGCGAGTACATACTTCAGCATACATGATACTTTCGACAGCAAAAGCATAAGGGATTGACTTCATCTGATCAGATTCAAATTGATTCTTTGGACATTGAAATGTCCCAAACTTATCGCCCTTGACAACAGGAGCAGGTGAGGCAGAGCACATATGCATATTATATCTCTTAAGTACTCTATCTATGTATGCCTTTTGTGATAATCCTAATACTCCTTCGGACCAATCTTGGTGGATTTCTATGCCCAGGACATAAGAGGCATCACCAAGATCCTTCATATCAAAATTAGAGGAGAGAAAACTTTTGGTCTCTTTTAATATATTCTTATTGCTGCAGGCCAAAAGTATATCATCAACATAAAGAATTAGAATGAAAAAATCATTCTCTTTAAACTTCATATATATACAATTGTCCACCTTATTTTCGTTAAAGCAAAATTTTCTTATTACTTCATCAAACTTTAAGTACCATTGTCTTGAGGCCTGTTTTAATTCATAAAGTGACTTCTTAAGTTTGCATCCCATATGTTCCTTGCCTTCCACAACAAAACCTTCCGGTTGAGCCATGTATCCATTTTTTTGCAAGTCACCATTCAAGAATGCAGTCTTAGCATCCATTTGATGCAATTCTAAATTATAGTGTGCTACAAGCGCCATTATTATCCAAAAGCAATCTTTGCTAGACACAGAAGAGAAAGTTTCGTTGAAATCAATCCCCTCTCTTTGTGTAAAGCCCTTTGCCACAAGTATGGCTTAAATCTCTCAATATTCCCTTTGAAGTCATATTTTGTTTTGTAGACCAATTTACAGCTCACTATGTTGGCTCCATTAGGAATTTCAGCTAAGTCCCATACATCATTTGCTCTCATAGACTTCATTTCATTCCTCATGGCATCGAGCCACATAGATGATTTCTTACACTTTATTGCCTCATTATATGACGTAGGATCATCCTCATTTCCTAATCATTTATATCCTCATACATACATACCTCATAATCATTAGAGATGGTTGGTCTTCGAACTAGCTGTGATCTTCTAAGAGGCTCACTGTTTTCTTCATTTTGTATGATAGGAGGTTATTGTAACTCATCATCATTAGTAGATTCCTCTGCCTAAGGAACAACCACAACGGGATCCGCTGCAGGTGCTGCCTTATGTGGTGCCATATCTAATGGAACAACCATAGAAGGTACATCTACTAGAGGTGCAACCACTGTGGGTGTGACTAAAGGTGGCATAGGAGGAACAATCTCTCGGATCACAGGGTTTGGAACGTACACTCGTTTCTCCTCAAGATCAATCTTCCTAGGAATTTCGCTTCCACTGATTTCATCATTCTCTAAAAACACAGCGTGTCATGTTTCCACAAACTTAGTAATATTATTTGGACAATAAAACCGGTATCCCTTTGATCTGTCAGGATATCCAATAAAGCGACAACTTACAGTCTTAGGGTCTAATTTTCCAGCATTACGATTAAAGGCTTTAGCTTCAGCGGGACAGGCCCATACACGTAAGTGCCTAATACTTGGTTTTTTCCCAGTTCATAATGCATAAGATGTCTTAGGTACAGATTTACTGGGAACCGATTTAATATATGCACGGCTGTCGTAAGTGCTTCCATCCATAATTTTACCCGTAAATTGGAGTAACTTAACATGCTTCTAACCATATCTATAAGAGTGCGATTACGCTTTTTAGCTACCCCATTTTGCCGAGATTCACCTGGTGTGGAATACTGGGCTGCTATGCCATTTTCCTGAAGGTACTTAGCAAAAGGACCCAGAATTTGGCCATAAGGTGCATGTTTGTCATAATATTGTCCTACTCAATCTGATTTTACTACTTTAATCTTTACATTGTGCTTATTTTCAGTCTCAGCCTTAAATATTTTGAACTTATCAAGTGACTCAGACCAATGTTTTATTAGATAAATTTAGCCATATCTTAAGAAACCATCCGTGAATGTAATGAAAGAATCAAAACCATCCATAGACACGATAGGAAAAGGGCCACAAATATCCATATGAATTAATTTTAAAAGTCCTGTACTTCTAACAACTCTTTTCTTAATTTGTTTTGCAAATTTTCCTTTGATGCAATCGATACATTGATCAAAGTTCCTAAAGTCTATTGGGTAAAGAATATCATCTCGAATGAGACGCTCAATTCTTCCCCCTTGAAATATGGCCTAAATGATAGTGCCACAATTTCGATGAAGTCTCATTCTTACTAGTGCGCTTGCTTGAATCAAAATCACATGTAGTCATAACATATGATTTATCAAGAGAGAGCAAATAAAGTTGGTCTGTAAACGTGCAAGACCCACATCACAATTATCATACTTAACCAAACATTTATTGTACCCGAAATGAAAATTGTAACCATCATGATTCAATAACAAAACAGAAATTAAGTTTCTTCTCAAACTAGGAACATAAGAACATTATTAATATGAAGTCTAAAGCCGCCATCTAAGTGAAGCGCCATTGATCCAATGGCTTGAACTTCAGCATCCTTTCCATTAGCGACTTTTAGGCTTCGCTCCCCCTTTTTTACTCTTGTCTTCATAACGAATCCCTGTAAAGAATTACATATGTGCACAGTGTCACCAGATTCAATCCACCAAGAATTGGGAAAATAATTAACATAATGGGATTCATCAACAAAAGTAACAACATCATTACCCTTCTTAGCAAGCCTCTTCAAAAAACAGACACAGTCCTTCTGAAAGTGAGAGCGATTACCATAGAAATGACATCAATCACCTTTGCCCTTAGAAGAGTGCCCTTAGAAGAGTGATTAGGGCGAGAAACTCCCGCCTTATCACGTCCTTCATGGGACTTATGCTTCTTTCTACCACCATTGTTACCATCATGAAACTTCCTCTTATGAGAGCCAACTTGATTGACTTGATCTTTCTTGTCAGTTTTAAGTCTATCCTCTTCTTGGACAGCATAAGCAATCAACTCATCAATAATCCATTTGTCCCTTGTGGTGTTGTAAGAAATCACAAGGACTTCATACTCAAAAGAGTTGATGCAAATAAGGACAAGAAAAGGGTCGTCAAAACCCATGTTCATAGCCTTCAGCTTAGTACTTATATCACAAATATGTAGAATGTGCTCTCTAATGCTGCCAACACAGTCAAACGTGTTGCTAAAGAGCTTACGAACCAAGCAAAGAGCATAAGGCTTATCATTGCCCTTAAACTTTTCCTCAATTGAGGCCCTGAAGATCTTAGCATCATCGGATTCAGGGATCCCTCCTTTTATCCCTTCACTCATGGTCCTCTTCATTATCTTAAGCCTCAACCAGTTAGAGCACTCCCACTTAGAACAAGCTTCTTCATATTCTTTTTTTTTTTCTCATCAGAATCCTCCACACAAGTGGTGGCAGAAACAGGAGCGTCATTCTCAAAAGCATAATCAAGCTCAAGGCAACCAAGGGCTATCTCGACATTGGCCTTCCAGGTGGCGAAATTGTTTCCATTAAGTTTCTCAATGCCGCTGATAGCGGCCAAAATGTTCGGAGCTGAATAACAAAAGAAAACATTAGGAAGAAACATAAGTATTAATATGCATCAAAATAACCCAATGTTAGTTTGGTTAAAATAATGCACATTAAATAATTTCACAGCACCATTGGGTAGAAGTAAAAAATACAACATGTAAATTATGACATGTAATTAACAACAATGTTAGAAATTAATTACAAGGCATCGAAATAAAATACTAAATAATATCCTCTAAATAAATATTCTGTTGGTTCAACTTAATTTAGAGAATAATACATAGCAGAAAACATAATCATAATTATCAAGCACTTAATTATCTAATAATATAAATGTTAGCATAATAAACAGAATAAATAAAAGTCTGATAAATACGTTAGTTTGGCCAAAAACGGCATAGCCCATACTGTGCAGCCCATAATAAATTTATCCCCTGTCGGCCTGCAAAAACCAGCCCATAAGGTAAATGATCCACGAAAGTCCCATAAGCTAAACTTATGATCAGGCCAGAAAAATGCTTAAACTAACCAGACCGGGCCAATAGAAGTCCGATCTGCTAACACTCACCTGCGCCGAGCTTTTTGGAATTATGCCCGTGCTCACTTGCGCCCTCGCCGGAATACTCGCCGAGAGAGCACCACAGCCAAAATACCCACAGAGATGCGTCGCGGCCGCCAGAATACCCACAGGGCTTCTTGTGGACAGAAATACCCCTCAGCTCCGCTTGCCGGCGACCTTCGGCCGCTCCGCCGCCATCCTCCGGCCGCTGTGCCCTGCCCTGCTGCTGCGCCCCGCCCTGCTACCGGCTCGCACTGATCGCCGGCGACCACCCACCGTGTCTGGCCGCCTCGCGC
>BCLF01000054.1:1817480-1834992 GCA_001602275.1 Zoysia japonica | reverse complement strand
TAGCGTCCTTCGTCGCCCGCACCGCTGCCCACCCGCACCGCCCTCGTGGCGCCTGACATGCCGGAGCCGAAGACGAACGTCCCGTCGTCTTCACCAACCGCGTCCTGCGGCTCCCATGCAGCGACTCCGACGCGGGCGCAGCGAGCAGCAGCGGCGCGCATGCGGCAGGGCAACGGGCCACGGCAGAAGCACGGGCAACAGTACGACGCGAGTAGCGGTCGGCGGCAGGACGGGTGCAGGCGCCGGCACCGGCAAGGGAGGGAACGAGGGCATTTGTGTCCACGGGAAGCTTCGTGGGCATTCTGACGGCTGCGATGCGTCTCTGTGGGCATTCTGGCTGTGGCGTTCTCTCGACGGGTATTCTAGCGAGGGCACAAGTGAGCACGGCCATAATTTCAAAAAGCTCCCCCGCACCCTAGCATTTTTGGCCCGGTCCAAAATGCGAGGGTACAACAAATCTGAGCCGTGCATCCAAATCCAACGGTGAAGAATGAACATGCGGTATATAAAAACCGGAATTCTTGCCCGGAACATGTACCCTAAAACATTTGCACCGAAAAAATTCGCGCAGCTGTGAGAGCAATATGGCGGCGCGCTTCATCAGATCCATCCGGCCTGAGGCCAGTCGGCATCAGGGCGCGCGCGGGGAGAGACCCGAGGCCTCTAGCGCGTGGTGCATGAGAGTGAGCAGCCGGCCCAACCTATGCACGAGCCCCGCAACTTCTGAGGTGCGGACAAGCCTGCACAAGCGGCGCGCGGCGCCAAACGCCCAACGCGTGGTTGAGCGGAGCCGGTGGCGCACAGTGAACCCATGACAAAAAGGTTAGATCTACTCGATATGGTTTGGATTTGGGGATTTCCTTTGGGGTACAGCTCGGCTAAGTAAAATTGACGTTTTTGGTTTGGTTTTCCCTTGATTTTGTTCTAATCCCCTTGAAAACTAAACACTAATCACCACATCCAAGCCTTAATCAAGCCTAATCCAAACCGAAACGGTCTTAGAAGTCATGTAAAGACTAGATCGGCAAATGATACCAAATGTAGGAACTATTTTCGCATCATTATCAACTAAATTCTAAGATCTACATCTAGCCTCATGCATAACCACTAAGAGGGAGATGGGGAAAGGGGTATACATCTCCATACGAAGACATAGGGGCCAGCGAAGTCCCATGCATCTGTGATGAAGGCGTGGTGCTGGGTCTCGCGGGGTAGCGGCATCCTTCGGGGCATCACCTACACTGCCCCTGTGTTGCTCGGGCATCGCCAGCACCGAGTCATTTGGAATTATGCACATCCTCAGTGGAGGACTCACTGGAATTCCCACCAAGAGTGCCCACGCCAGAATGGCCGCCGTCACCCGTGTCGCTCGCCGTCATGCCTTGGGCTTCTTTCGGACACAATTGCCCCTCGCCGTCGTCCTCACCGACACCGGCGACACCGCTTGCCCAGCAACGCCGTGCGCAGCACTTCGTTACTGGCCACAGTGCTCGCCAGTGCGCCGCCTGGCCCCACTGTCTTGCAGCTGTGCCCCGCTGCCCCACCACGCCGCACGCCACTCCCGGCGCCGCCCATCCGCACCGCCTTGCCACTGCACTTTGCCGCACCGCACCTGGACCACTGCCACTATGCCACGCGCCGCCCTGCCGCGGCATGATGGGGCGGCGGGGCAGGTGCGGCGCAGCAGGGCGCAGTGGCAATGCGGGAAAAGCACAGCCGGGTGGCGGCGGTGCACGGCGTGGCGGGCGCAATGGCAAGGTGGCATGGCTGGACTGGCGGTGTTGCCGGCACCGGCGTGTGCCGGCGAGGGGCAATTGTGTCCGAAAAAAGCCTAATAGGTATTTCGGTGAGCGACGTGGGTGACGGCGGGCATTCTGGCGTGGCCATTCTCTCGGTGGGCATTTCAGCGAGAGTTCTCCATAAGGATGTGCATAATTCCAAATGACACACCATCGCATCTCCTGGAGCTGCTGCCAGCTAATGTCGCTCGCTCACCGCATCGTAGGTTTCGATCCAGATGGGGTGAGGTGCGGATCGATTCCAAGCTGTCGACACCCAAAAATCACAGGGCCACCGGAGTATCCGGCACGTTGCCGGAGTGTCCAGTGAGCCCTCTTGGGTTTGGGCACTCGGCCCACCGAAGTGTCCGGCACATCGCCGGAGTGTCCGGTGAGCCCTCTCAGGTTCAGGCACTCAGCCCATCGGAGTGTCCGGCACGTTGCCGGAGTGTCCGGTGAGCCCTTTCGGGTTCGGGGAATTACACGACGGAACCTCCGGCACTTTACCGGAGACTACGGTCACTAGAGTGTCCGGCACTTTACCGGACACTCCGGTAATACTGATTTAGGAAAGTTTTCAGCTGATTGATTCTAGTTTCTTTCTTAACTCGTGGGATTAGTTGCCCTGCGGGATCAGACCATCCCTCCTCTATAAAACAGAGGCCCATGGCCAGTTAAAGAGCTTCCCAATCGATCAAATCAATTTACTTTTACATTTCGTTCTTCTCCAAACCCTAATCCCCTTACTCGACCCTCGTGCTGTTCTTCCTTCGTCCCGGTGACATTTGAAGGCGATCCGGCTGGCCTGACCGAGCCCGGATCATTCCTAAGACGATCCTCCTCCGACGGGGTCCCTCCTGAGGCGGGATTGTCTAGGTGCTGCCCCAAACCCGGCGTTGAAGAAACGTTGACGTTCCCGCACACGAACATACAAGCGGTGTGTTGGCCCGGACCCGATTTCGGTGTCAACACACTTTTTTACGACTCCATTGGGGACGAGTGATTCCGGTTGCACAAACTGAATTATCCCACCAAGACCTCCGAGATCTCCACGACGAACATCGTCATGCCATCCTTGGAGGAGTTGCCCGAGGAGCCGCGCAAGGCGTTCTTGAACGCCGGAGGGCCTCCGAAGAGGCGTGCAAGGCGCGCGAGGAGCGGGAGCTACAGGAGTACTTGGCTGTTTCAAGAAGGACCGCCAAGGTGCGATCTCACAAGTAAAGGAGCCCGTTCTTCCGGCCGTCGACGACGACGCGGCCATGGGTGCTACCAATGTAAGGACATCTTCGCACCCTCCCGTTATTTTTAAAGACCATTAGTATTACTTTGCCCATATGAAAAAGGTCTTAACGAATGATATGCAATACATGATCCAAAAAACTTGTCTAAGTCTAAACATGTTATTATTGCATCATCTTCTCATGTTGCGCATGTTGATCCTACTACTAGTGCATCGGCGCCTACTACGTCAAATGTAGAACAATCTCCATATGATATGCCGTTGAACTCATTTAGTGAGCAAACTAGTTTTCCGTCTCATGCGCAAACTAGTGCTTTGGTAGTGTCTCCCGCTAGCATAGAGCCAATTACTAGCATCCCTAATCCGGCCACTAGCCTTGAATGACTTGGCTAATTTTGTTCCTCCTTACCGTACCGTCGCGTATAGTACACCAACTATCCCACCTAGCGGCACGGGTATTCCTCATGGCTCTGTTCCTAATGAATTGTTTAGTGCCATGAAAACGAGCACACATCCCTCGCCACCGGGCACATTCACTAGGCCACCCGTAGCAAACATAGAGGAGTGTATGGCTCGCATTAAGGAGGACTTAAATAAACAATTTTGTGAGATGCTAGGGGTAAACCTCAAGGGAAGGGACCGGATTTATCAAAAACCATACCCCGCATACTTTAATTCGGTCTCATATACCGTTGGATGGCTTGTTCCCGACTTCACCAAATTCAATGCGAAGATAGCAAAACCACTTGGGAACACGTTAGCCAATATGTAGCATAACTAGGAGAAGCGAGTTTTAGTGAGGCTTTAAAAGTACAATTGTTTTCTTTATCACTAACTGAAACCGCTTTCTCTTGGTTTTCATCATTGTCCCAAAGGTCCATATACACGTGGGAGTCTTTAGAACACAAGTTTCATGACCACTTTTATTCCGGAGACAACAATTGAAGTTGTCACACTTGACATCGGTTCGGCGAGGGAAAGAGGAACCCGTCGTTGACTATCTTCGACGGTTTAGAGATATTAAGAACTGATGCTTTAATTTAACAATTTCTGAAAAAGACTTAGTCGACCTAGCTTTTAGTGATTTACAGTCACGTCTTAGAGAAAAGTTGGAGGGATACGATTTTCTTACACTCACCCACCTTCAACAAAGGGCTTCGGCTCAAGAAAGCCGAAGCAAAGAAATAAAACATGACTACAAGACCCGTCGTAGCGTATACGTCGTAGAATGTGATTTAGATAGCTCCGATGATGATTCCAATGACATTTGGCTGCTGAGTTTGTTTGGCCCTCGGGACAAGCCGATGCAGGGAGGGTTCTGGGCAGTGGCGACAGAGGACATCGGGGATGTGCAAGAGGGACGGGGACGCCGGGGATGTGCAAGAGGGGCAGGGACGCCGGGGATGGAGGGAGGGGCGGGAACCGAGATTGAGGGCTTCGTTAATTTTTTTTAAATGGGCGGAAGGCTTTTCTATTTTATTTTTGTTAGCTCACTCCTCCGTGCACCTAGTGCTACTGGTGATCCAAACAATTTCATTTGTTGGATTTGAAGGAGATAGTTAAGCATGTATCTCATCCGTTAGATCTGTAAGAGGGATAATTCTGAGTGTATTTTTCTGTGTGCACATAGTCTAATTTGTGTCTATTGAGGACATTTTACCAGATGTACGTAGAAAAAAAAACTGTGCTTTTAAAAAAGTAGAGATTAGATCCACTGTTAAAAGCAGAGAGGTACTTAGTAAAGGTACTTTAAGTTGTGAACTTGTACTAAAAATGGTAGGCATTGTACTAATTTTAAAAATCAATAGCTAAGATTAATTGAGGAGGCAGAGGAAACTTGGGTACTCTCAAGTGGATTTTTTCAAATAATATATTTTCCCAGTAATTACTGAAATAATACATAAAATAAGTACATTTTAAAAAAATACTCTCTCATGAAACCAATGTTCGACTTTAAAGAAATCGAATGAGGAAGACTCAGTCCAGCGAAGGAGTCGCTGGAAGTCCTATTCAATTCGTTGTCATCTGATGGTAGCACAAAGGCTTATGGGCCAAGATTCGATCTAAATTGTAACTCGACTTTTTTTTTAATAAATCCTACCCTTATCGATCTAAATTTGTCATTTCAAATCTGATTGAGCTCTTTATAAAATAAGATTTGATCGTATCCTAATCCGTTTGAAGGATTTGGGCGATCAAATAATAATATAATATGTTTGGCGCATGGGCTTATACCTCTTGATAAGGACATCTAAACCTGAAAATGGGCCGAATGGGTCAGAGGACCGAACGGGTCTCGTAACATTTGGGCTGAATTTTTAGGTATCATTATGGATTGTTGCATAGGAAGGATCAGATTGAGTTGGATCGTGATTTAAAAAAATCAGATTTTGATTATGGCCCGTTTAGAAATAGTCCATAGTCCACGGATCATATTCATTCTAATGCTGCAAGAGCCTCCTGCATTGTCCATGTGTATTAAATCTAGTCCCTTAAATCTAATAAAAGAGGTAGAGAAATATAGCAGCCTATGGATCAAATAAATAGTATTATTATTGAACCGGTTCTAATACTTTAAACGGGTTAGGTTCTGATTGGATCTTATTTTTAAAAGGCTAAACAGAATTGGATTTGATATCACAAATTTGGATTGGATAAAAGTAAGATTTATTAGAAAAAAATAAAAGATCGAGTTAGAGTTCAGATCGAATATCAGTCCATTTTCAACCTACAAAGATTCATCAGGAGTACACCTAGAGCCTATCACCTGTCCTCTTGTGCTGTAATAAAGCGGCAGCGTCAGATTTTAAAACGGCGTGGTCTCACGAGGCGGGTTCATTGAGGCTGCTGGATTAGGCGACGGTAATGACTCACTGCTATTTCACCTACAGTGCCGTAGCAGAGGAATTAGTTCAGGTTCTTTTGCTCTTTGTGCGTGTGGGAAGCACGGAGGGTATTATCAGGGGTGAAAACAGACAGAAAAAAAATAAACTAAAAATAGTGAGATGGTCGAACTAAATTTCTATTCATTTTTGAATTAAAATTAAATAAAACCGAAATAATTTGTGAAATGATCCGGAGGCCGAGCTTTTTTTCACCCCTACACACAACTGAAATGGCTTAGCAGTAGGTGACTTCTATGAGCACTGTCTAACCATGCAAATTTAATCAATTCAGTGCTTATGTCTGTAGTATCAGGCTATCGGCAAATTTTTTGAAGTGTTGCTTAAGTCTTAAGTATCAGGCTATCAAAATTTTTGAAGTGTTATGTTTCTGTCTATAGTATCAGGCTATCAATTTCTGCCCAACCGAACAACATTTTACAGACTCGGCAATCTACAAGATACTCTAGTAAATGTCATTGTTGTTGATTACAGACTTGGGTATCTTGCTTTCTTTGTTGAACTAGAAAAAATTAAACCTGTTTTTAAACTAGAACGTGTTCTATTCTAGTATTCTTTTTTAACATTAGAATAAGAAAAAAATTACTAATCATTGTTGTTTATTCTTTTTTTTTTAATTGCTCTGTTTCAATTTCTGTGGCTGGCATTATTGACAAGTTTTCAAATTGTTCTGATTGTTGATGACTGAATAAACAAGTTTTTTTAATTGTTCTGTTTTCTGTTTATGTGGCTGACATAACTAAATACTGAAGATGCGCCTAATTCTGCGTTGATTTCAGTATACATCACTGAAAACTTCAGTTTGGTTCAACTCTTAAATCATTACTGAACTGAAGTTTGGTTCCTGCCCAAACAAGCAGGTGTACGAGTTTCAAAATACTGATATTTGCTAAAGTTTAGTTCAGTTTTGTTCTGTCCTTAAATCAGAAGTGAACCGAAGTTTATTTCAGTTAATTCAGCTCCTAAATCAGTAGCGAACTAAAGGTCTTTCAGTTTCAGAACTAGCCACTGTGATGTCAGTGCTCTACGTTTTTACTACCAGCTTGATAAATGTTAAAACTCATATCTGTTGCCGTGTTATTCCGGCCATACTTTAGCACGGGTTCACTCGTTCTAAGAAACAAAACCAACATTGTAATCAATCCCCAACAGCCGAACGAAGCCTCAAGGGGGACCAGTACACCTTCACAAAATAGAACGTGTCTAGCTCAAGCTCCCGCGGCTACTACCAGTCAGACGCCTTCACTGTAGGCGGCCACCAGACATCACAGTGAGCAAGGTATTCTACCGCTTCCTCGAGCACCTGAGCAAGGTAGACAGTTATGTCCAGGTGAGGATCTCGTGCGCTGCTGGACAAGTCTGGTGAGTCTAGGGCTGTGAACCAGCAGCGGGCCGAAGTGCTCGAATCTGAATTTTTAATGAGCCTCATCTCTAGTCCCTAATATTTAGGTACAAAACTCAAATTGCAGAATACGTAACATATTTGAACGGAGAATTTTACACCGCCTAAATAGCATCTACATGTAATTGCTACACTTCTCAAAATGGCTCTCTCATTTGGATCGATATATTTACAATGTTATTTTTCTAAAGTTTTACTTACACTGAATAAGGGGAAACAACACAACACAACACAAGTAATTTTACGACACAAAAAAATTGATTACATATATCAAAGATAAAGAAGATAAAGAAATTGGAACGATAAAATGAGAGAACAATGACAAAACTATACACAATAGAATTGAAATGAACAAAGCATCTACCATAGCTTGTTACTTGTGTCATGTCCAATAGCTCCTCAGTAATAGAATTGTAATAACATGTCTCCCAAAAAAGATATTAGAAGAGCTCTTCTGAGTTGAATTTGTTCCATGCTTCCTGGTTTGCATCACAGTAAAAGGGTATAAGAAATTTTCTAACAAAATGCTTGCAATCCATGAAAATATTTCACATCATAACAATAAGGTAGCATTCAAAGCACTGCTGCATAAAGGAGCAAAAATATATAGCAGCTGAAATGCAGGGTACAGTTAAATTTAACTGGTCATAAGGCAACTGAAATCTGCATTGACATCATGGGACTAATCATACCTTAAGGAGATCAAACACCTTTTCTGCAATGTATCTGTGTTGAAGATTTGCACCCTTCTGCTGCACCTTATCAGGATGAATGCACAATGTTGCTTTTCGGTACTCTTTCTTGACAGATGCAGCTGTAACCAAATCAGTAAATGATACAGGTCGCCACCCACATTCAGGCCAAAGAATCTGCACAAGGATTAATAAAAATATATGAACAGAAAGGATAAGGACAAAAGGCTAGGAGAGCTAAATTTCTAGCCCTTCTGTCATGCTTCAGCACTTTTTCCCAGGAAAAGCACTATAGTTTTAGAAAGGTTTAGACAATAGTAAAATGCTGCCATGAGAGAACTGCTCTGATGTTAATTACATGTATTCTGATTTAGTCATGTGGTAGGAAGACATTTTTTATGGGAATATGCTCCAACCATTGCGTCGCCAGGAATCCGAATCGAGCAAAGAACTCCTGGATGCATTTCCTCAAATCATCAGTAGTGACTGACTTCTTTCTTTAGAACTCAGAATCACATAATGTTCCCAGGACTTCACAGAAGGGGAGCCCTGGCACAGCGGTAAAGCTGTTGTTGCCTTGTGACCCTATGGTCACAGGTTTGAGTCCCAGAAACAGCCTCTAGCAGAAATGCAAAGGGCTGCTTACAAAAGTCCCAAAGCGGTCGAACAAAATACCAGTATTAAAAACAGGATACTAACATATTGCAATGTTGATAGCAATGCTCGAATGTTGCCTTCCTTCCCAACAGCCCATCTTCTTATTTCAATATCAAGCATTTCACCAATTCTCTGTAAAAGGAGAAATATAGCGTAACTTCGCAAATGAATTGGATGATTATTTACTCGTATATCAAAATTGACAGGAATTGCCAAAAGCTCAGAAGCACAATAATATAATATAGAGCTTACATATCGCTCTTCCTGCTCGCGCTGAGCTCGCAAGTCACGCTCATTTTTTTCAGCAAGAGCTTTTGCCTGAATTATCATACACATAGCAATATAATTGCCATCTGTCATAAGTCATACAGCTCTTAGAAATTACCAAATAAAAGAATGTAGGGCTTGTAGGTTAGTATACCGCACGCTCCATTATCCTTTGTTCCCGCTCCAATCCTGGCTTCCTTCTTTCTTCCCTCTCTCCACCAAACTCTTAAAAGGTAGCAGATGAAGAAGATGCAATGTATGAAGAATATTAAATCATAATCTGGATAATTGCATATACCCAAAATAAAGCAAGAATAATATTTTTCTACTAAAAATTAAAAAATAAAACATGTTAAATTCTGTTGGGGATCTGATTTGTAGCCACCCAGTCCACTACTGGAAGCAACAATACTGATTATCGCAAATCAGTCCTAAGATAGTAGAGACTTTACTAACAATGATAGTTTTGACATACATATTAATTAGTACCTCCAAGTATAGAAGACAGATCATCCATAAGATTGCTTGATGCAGGCTGCATGAAGGGAGAAACTGAACCCGAAGATGCAGTTCTCACTGTACCAGAACCAGAACTGCCTTGAGGATGAACATCGAAAGGATTCTAAAAAAAATCAAATCAGATGAAGAAAAATACAAGGTTAAACAAGGAAATTAAACAAAATCAACTCTTACAGCTGCTCAATGCTCACCGTTGTTGTGGTTTGTGACCTTGGAGCACTGCTTGATACAGAAGGCATACCAAAGAATGACTCAAGATCGGGTTGTGCTGTTGCTGTTTTCTGCTGATTTTCTCTTGCCCGCGCTTCAGCTGCAGCCCTTTCCTTAGCTTCAATAGCAGCCCTTTGTCGAACTTCAGCAGCAATCCTCTCAAAAGCTGCTCTTTCAGCCCTCCTTCGAGCTTCTGCTGCAGCTTTCTCCACAGCAGCCCGCTCAGCTTTTGCTCGAGCTTCTGCAGCAGCTTTCTCCTGAGATTCTGCCGCTGCTTTTTCCATGGCTTCGGCAGCAGCCCTTTCCCCAGCATCTTCAGTTGCTTTTTCCTTAATTTCCGCAGCGGATTTTGCAGCCCTTTCCCTTGCCTCCACTGCAGCTCTCTCACGAGCTTCAGCTGCTGCTTTCTGAACTGCAGCTCGTTCTACCCTTCGGCATGCCTCAATCTCAGCTTGCATGCGCGCTTCAACAGCTGCCCTATCACGCGCCTCCCGAATGGCCTTCTCAACAGCTTCTGCAGCAGCTTCCTCAACAGCAGCTCGCTCGGCTTTTGCCCGAGCATCTGCAGCAGCTTTCTCCTGTGATTCTGCCGCTAATTTTTCCCTGGCTTCGGCAGAAGCCATTTCCCTAGCCTCTTCAGTTGCTCTTTCCTTAGCTTCCGAAGCACATTTTGCAGCTCTTTCCCTTGCCTCCACTGCAGCTCTCTCACGAGCTTCTGATGCTGCCTTCTGTACTGCAGCACGTTCTGCCCTTCGGCGCGCCTCACTCTCAGCTCGCTTGCGTGCTTCAACAGCTGCTCTTTCACGTGCCTCCCAAATAGCCTTCTCTACAGCCTTCCTAGCCTCTCTCTCTTTTTCACACCTCTTCAGTTCCTCTTGCTCCCTTTGTCTCACCTTTTCTCTTTCGCGCTCAAGCTCTTCTATCCTCTCCCTTTCTGCTTTTCTTTGTTCCTCATCATGTTCTCTTTGTTTTCGCTCATTCTCTAATCTCCCTTTTTCATTTATCTTTTCCATTTCATGAACACAGAATTCTGGGTTCTCATCTATTTCTTCCTGTCGATACTGACTGCTAGTGAACAAAGAACCAAAATCCCCCTGGTCTATGCCTTTAGAGTCTCTCAGGTTAGACTGACGCATGAAATTTGCAGTACCTGTAGATGAGTACTGTTCTGTTCCTTCATGATTTAGAACCCTTGGATGTCCATTGGCAAACTTAGCAGGCATTGCCATGAAAAAATATTCCAGATCATCATTTTGAGATGATTTAAGACTATCTGCAGAGCCTAAAGAATGATGGTAACCTTGATTATGATAGTGACGATAAGTTTCAGTTGTGACAGACTCGGTTGGCAATTGCTTGGTAACAAGTGGAGGAGGAGGCCGAGAAGGAGGTGGGGCACTTGTAGGTTGTGTCACTAGAATAATATCTGAGACAGTGAGCCACACATCATCTGGCATTTTTGAAGACTTGTTCTTCTCTGGCAGTCTGTCATCCCTAGCAAATGGGTTTAAAGTCTGGAAATCAGTGACGATAGGTACCTTATGGATAACGAATGGCTCAGAGACGTTCATTTCAGGCAATATATTGGCAGTTGCATCTGTTGAACCTTGTTGGACGGGCATATGATTAGACTGACCCTTGCTATATATGCTGTCAGCAGATCTTCCAGTTGTGTTACTCTCTTTTTCAGATGCAAATGAAAAGGATGGCATGGCTTTTGGAAACCCAGCAAACCTATCAGAACCCTGAAACCTCCCACTATTATTAGCAGCAAAATCAACCTTTGTGTTCTCTGTCTTCGCAGGCATGCCAATGTTATTCACAAAATCTGAAAACAATCCAAAAGATGAATATTCCGATTTGGGTGTAGCACCTAAAATGCCAAAAGGGTCCTCTGACAGGCTCACACTCGTTTTACTGGATGACATTTGTTCTTGTTCCTGTCTTCTCATAGGATTATCCCTGTACAGATTTCATTCAGTGATGATCATCAAAGAAGCAAACAATGTAGTTATCAAAAACTGTTTTGCACTAGTCTTAAACTTCAGACAAACAGCTAATATACAATGTGAATGAATAAAATCAGACAGGTTACTAGAACAGATTACTTTCAAAATATCAACTATGTAAACTCATGTGCCACCAAGAAGGTAAAAAGAGATAGAAAGTAATCCAAAGAAAAATCAGAATTGCATAATTACGGAGCTCTGATGACGCTAAAGAAATTGCTCGCTTCTGAATGATAAGTAAATAAAAAATTTATATAAAAGACCAATATTTGTGTTCTTAAAAAAGGTATCTAATGAGTAATGACAGGCCACACTGGCAGAAGAACAAGTTTTGCTGCAGTTCCAAGTTTAAGCTGCCTCCAGGATGCCAAATAAACTTTTCTTCCATTCATAAAAATGCACCAATAGGGGTTCTTGAAACAAAATATGAGCTACCAGGCACATCGTGTAAACATCTAACACAGTCAAAGACTAATCATTCATAATGGTCAACAACATAATTACAGAATTCAATTGACTACATTTGCATAAGTATGATATGTTCATTAGAAACTTTTTGCAGGTTTATGTGAATAAGAAGATCAATAATTATGACATGTTTATTCAGCATTTTGAAGAGTAAAGTTGTAACATGCTTATTCATATTTATTCTGTAAAAAATGTAGGAACAAGATAAGCTCTTTTTATTTTAATATAGACCTCGGATATGATCCTAAGACCAGAAAGGCATAACCATATCATTTTAACATCCATAAACTAATACACGACCTATCAACATTCAGAAAACAGCATACAAAAGAACAGAAACTCCAAATGCAACAAATAAACCTTCAAATCAGTGGACTAGTGATTCATGTTTTCAAGTAGTCGGACTCCCACGATTAATCATGATTAGTCATCCTGATCGGTTCCAAGGCTACTAGGGTCTACTATTACAATCAAGCCAACTAATCGCGATTAGACGTGCTGGTTGGTCCCATGGTGACTAGGATTGACTAGATGACTTGTAAGCATTGCCTGTGAACAAGAGAGTACAGAATATCTATACGTGTTTCATACACAGCCGAAATGATTATAAAAATCTTTTATTCATCAGGAAGTAATGGCTCAAAAGAAGATTAACATTGTCTTGTCATGCAGTTATATTTAGTGGAAATGAGTGCTATAGACCATCAAAGCATAATCCACATTGGCATATATCACATTCCTTATTGTTACCCAATGTTTGAATCAGGCTGCTACCTCTGGCATTGCATCAGGAAATCCACTAGCCACCATATAACATTAATAAATGACCTCTACTTCCATTTCAGCAATGGAGCATAACTTACTAATAATAGCTGGAGCAGCAGAACTCAAACTTCAGCAATCCACCCTCACCTTCTACCTGATAATCTAATTTTATAGACAAAACAATAGAAACAAAATTGGAAATCCGGAGCAGAAAACTACCAGACGGTCCAGACCTTTCCATATCGTGCTGGTTTGTGCTCCCACCGAACCCAGGGGTGACACCATCATCAGGGACTACCTCGTCAGGCTCCACTAGCGGCACTGGCTTCGCATCCCTCACCGGCTCCATCGACCTGGTGCTCCCACCAATTCCAGGGAATAACTCGTCATCAAACCCCAGAGTCTTCTGATCCCTTTCGTCCTTTGATTTCTCCGCGCTTTTAAGTCCACCGAGGAAGTCTTCCTCCGTATCATCATCACCGCCGCCGCCGCTGCCAGCTCCAAACAAGGGGATCGCGTCAAAGGGGTCGATTGCGTCGGGGTCGTCATCGAAGACCGGCTTGTCGAATACGGGCGGCGGCGTCGAAGAGGAGGAGGAAGCCTTGGGCGATGGCTCCGGGTGGTCCGCCGCGCTGTTGAAGTACGATTCGAACATATCATCGTAGACGGAGGCCGGCGGCGGCTTGGAGGGGCGGAGGTCGTCCATGGCCGGATCGATCCCGCCTCCGTCCAGCGGCGGACTGTACTCGGCGGTCGCCGCCGGCTATCGCCGGAGTGAAAAGGAGGCAAAGGGTGAGGCCGTGAGGGGCGTGCGTCGGCTTTTGGAATTTTTGATGTTGATGGCTTCGCCGAAGAGACGGTGGGGAATGGGTTACAGCGCAGCGTGCGTTTGAAGAATTCAAGCTGTTTTTGGAAATTATTTGGGATAATACTCAATTTGATCCTCCAACTATGTTCAAAAGCTTATTTTTATCGAACGATTTTTAAAAAGGTCTATTTTAATCTTTGAACTTTGGTTAAAGCCTCCCTTTTGTCTTTGACATGTCGTGACAGCATATGTGGCACGCCACGTCAGCATATAACATGACATGTCAGCTTTAATTTTAAATTGTGATTTTTAAATCGATTTTTCTATCAAACATATCTCTGTTTTTTTAATCCGTTTGAACCATCGTGTTTCTTAAAGTTCATGCAAAATATAAGATCTTATATGATATAATTTTTCTCACTGTTTGGATTGTGTTAAGAATTATACATGGAAATTTCATTTATCCTTTGAAATATTTTGGTATTTTAAAATTTTCAAAACCTCAAAGAAATTGAATTATCCAAATTTTCTGTTGCATTCACAAGTTGGTGTTTCCTACATTTGGATTGCTTTAAGATTCAGTTTTGTTAATATGTGAAGCAGTTTAAAAAATATCAAAAATATATATAATATGTTAAAATTATTGAATTTTAAAATACAAATATAAAAATATATCTATATAGTTTTTTTGTTGTATTAATTCTAAGAAGCACAATGGTTTAAATAGCTCAAAAATAAAATTATGTTTTGAGACAAAAATCGATTTGAAATTTATAATCTAAAATTGAAGCTTATGTGACGTGTCACGTGATGATATGGCATGCCACGTATGCTGTCACATCAAATCAGAGATGAAAGTGAGGCTTTAATCAAAATTTAAAGACCAAATTAGACCTTTTGAAAGTTAAAGGATAAAATTGAACTTTGAAATATAGTTCACCACTATGTTGAGTATTATCCCAAATTATTTTGTCGTTTGCCCGGCGAGCTTGTTTTTATTCCGACATTAATATGATGGTGAATAAATGGACAAGGGCACCCAGAGATAAGTTTAGTTTTTGCAAGATCAGCGTTGAATCAGAGATAAGGCAAGCGAGCTCGACGTGGTGGTGGCAAGGTTTTTCAAAACCGATCGGTTTTTACGGTTTTTTATGAAACCAGTTCAGTCTGATTTTACTGATGACCAATTTTTTTAAAAAAATATAAAATAATTTGAAATTTTGAAAAATTTTAGAATATCAAAAACCAGTAAAACCCGTCAATAAAATGGTAAAACCGGTCCATAAACCGGTGAAACAGGTGGATTTTAAATTTTAAAATTTGAAACTGTAAAAACCAGAGAAATCGGTCGGTAAACCGGTAAACCGGTGAAACCGCTCGGTAAACCAGAAAAAACCAGCTAGTTTACTATAGCAATATAACGACCGAGAAATTTTCTTACCTTTCGATAAGTCTCGATCTTCTGTGACCTTACCAATCCCAAGAGTTTGGCAAGCACGACATCACAAACGATCAATCAAGAAACGATAACAGAAATATTAAACAAGAAACGAGAATAGAAAATAGTAGGTCAAAGCAAATTATTAGAATAAAATCCTCCAAAGGGGTCATCGGCACGTAGGCCGAAAATATCTCAAAGCAGATAGATCACTATCGAGAATCCAACAAGAACGACAGCAGAAGCATCAACATGACAGTAGTAGCGAACCTCCTCCACACAGCCTAGCTCGAGCGTAAGAGCGGACTTCACGGTTCGTCGGAGATGTAGTCGAAGTCGAAGCTGAGAGTATCCTCTGAAAAGAACAAATTAGAAAGCCGTGAGTACGAATATTTAGCAAACTGCGTACTACCTAACAATAATGTATGCATGCAAATGGTTTCAAGGGTAAAAGCATAGCTCAAGTGCTAAATGCAAGTTTAAAACATTTTATCTTATTTTAAAGATGCAAAAAAGCTTTATTTTAAAACTGTCAAATTTTATTATTTTGCCCCGCAGAGATCTCCGTTATCCCGGACGGGGGTTCATTTTAATGCCGATGTAATCTCCACACTCGACCACAGCTCAAAGCTCAAAGACCGGAGTCCAAAACATTTTGAAATAGGAGAGGAAGAAGAAAAACAAAACTACTCGACGAGGAGCACAACTTAAGGGGTGTCCTTCTAAAAGGACATAACAATACGCATTGACTAAAACTCTGCAGAGGTTATGCATCTGGACCCACAAAAAGCGTCATCGAGAACTACCGTCGTAGTCCCGACGAACACACAAGACCCGTCCACAAGCTTTAACTGGCGTCATCCGTCCTTCAGGATAAGGATCTCAAAAGACTACGCAATTGGGTCCTGGAGCTGTGAAGAGCCTACCACTGATCAGTAGGGTATCTCGATCTCATGTAGGGAGTCAGAGCTCTACACCACACTAACACAACACCGCCAACCCACGGGTAAACAACAAGTCTCGACAAACTTTAAGATCAAGCCAACTGCCCATACAGAGTAACGTAGTGTGCATGGTTGTCAACTGAACGTACAAGGCTCGAAGGACTCGGTCCTTAATTGCCGAAGCATGTACTGTCTCCAACCTCAACGCCAACAACAAGTCTCACGGAAAGATCCCAGTCCGGATCTTCTCGTTGTATCCGCAACATGTACGCCCACAGAGACTTTCCAAAAGGCCCTCAGCTCTCCTGCCCCCGCTAAATAGTTATGTATAGTTATTTACAAAACTCACACATTTGAATCACAGTTCAAAAGCATTTAACACAAATTCTATTTTTATAGTGATAGGTGTGAGATAAAAATAAATGCAACTAAGCATGGCTTAACATAAAAATAAAATAAATATTCTAAAGCAATCCTAAGGTTGATATTTGTGGAACAGTAAATAGGCATAGTTTAAAAATATTGCTAGCATATTTTAAAATAGTTGACATGCAAATTAGGGTTGCAAACAAAATATGCAGTTTAAAATATTGGGTACAAAGTGATCGAGGAACGCGGCTTGCCTGGCAACTCGAGATCGAAGTCGGGATCCAGGTTGTCGAACTAAGCGAGCTCACGGAACTCCTCTTCGGGATCAGCAGCTAATCACAACATGAACATGAGTCAGACACTAGGTACGCGACAATTAAAACCGAAAATTAAATTTAAATTAAAACTACTAGGCTAAACGTGCGCAAAACATTTCCCGGAACAATCCTACACGACAATCACGACGAGACCAAATTAATGCAATAATTTTGGGAATAATCGGAGATCAAACGGAGTTCTCCGAAAATTGTAGACGATCTAGACCACAAAGATTTAGATTAATCGCAGAATAATTAATCGTAAATAAATTAGCAATTAATCTAACAATTAATCGAAGAGGAAAAAGGAATTTAAGAGAGAGGAATTAATCTCACCGAGGATCTGGAAATTGAAGAGGAAATCCGGAGATTCGGAGACCGCACTGGAAAAGTCGGAGACGTAGAAACCAGAGAGCAGAGACGCGCGACAGAGGAGACCGATACTCGAACTCGGTCAGAACATCGTGGAAATTGGAGATGGTGATGGCGGGGTCGGTCCACGGCGCGGGAACCCACGCAGAGAAGAGGCTGGCGTGGCGACGCGGGGCAGATGACGACGCGCTTCGATTGACGGCGTCGGGGAAACTCGGCTGGAGACGCGGCGAGCGGTGACAGCGTCGGAGCAGGCGCGTGGACGAGGCAACGTCGGATGCGGCGCACGCAGAGAAAGGTCGACAGGCGCGAGAGACGAGGTGGAGCAGTGCGACGCGGTCTGGCGCGCGGCTG
>BCLF01000054.1:1806245-1817016 GCA_001602275.1 Zoysia japonica | reverse complement strand
CGTCTCGCTGAGCGTGCGACGAGGACAGGAATCGAGGACGGCTTGCGGCGCGCGACTGGATCCCGCGGACGGAGCGGCGCACTCAGAGATCGCGACGTGCGGCGGCGGGATCGAGGTGGAGCAGGAGAGGAGCGGCGCGTGGAGACGGTTACAAGATTTCCGGAGATTGAAAAGGGAAAGAGGAGGTGAGAGCGAGGATAAGAGAGAGAAAAGTTTTTATAGAGGGGATTCGATAAGGATTAGAGCCAAAATTAATCTCAGCCCAAAAACAAATCCGCGGGCCTAACTATTCCGACGTCCGAAAAATTAGAAGAAAATTTCGGAGCAAATTGGAATCAATTTCGAGACAAAAGATATTTGAACAGAACGAAAATTGAGACATATGATTTTTAATCAGAACAGAAATTGAGAAATGCGTCGCTTTATTAATTTGAAATTCGAGAGCAATTCGTTCAAATTTTAAATTTATGATTTAAAGCGATTTTAAACCGATTTTTATGATTTTTGTCAAATGGATTCCGACCCATTTGATCGGTTTAAACGAAATCATTGGGTGGTGGTCACAGTAGAGGGGCAGCCAGCGGAAGAGGTGTGAGCTCGCGTATCGACGCGGTTTAAACAAATCATAAACATTGGGTGTGGTCACAGCGGTGGGGCAGGCAGCGGAAAGAGGTGTGAGCTCACGTATCGACACGAAGAGGCGTGGTGCTAGCCTACAATGCTGCAAGTACCAACCGATGTGTTAGCATCTTCAAAAACTTCTTATTAATTCATTTTAAATTAAATTATAAAAAAATAGTGTAAAAATTCTCCCCCAATAGCTGCTCTAAAACTTTTTACTTTTGAGGGTTCTCAAAAATTCCTTGTCCAGAAGTAAATTTAGGAAACTTTCTAAAATCCTCAATCACATCTCCCATGCAACTAACCGTGAAACTGATTGTTCACTTGGAGATCTGTTAGAGAAGGTGATTAAAACAAACTCCGAAATTTTTTTGGCCGGCCCAAAAGATACCTTTTGTAGTTAATTTTTGAGAGAATTGTTAGAGATGCTCTAAGTACTCCTTTTGTTTCAATAAAAGCTTATTTCTAAGTTTTGTTGACTACAACTTTGACCAATAATTTCTATTGATTCGGTTAAATTTAAAAAGGGAAAATACTTATTTTAGTCCCTAAACTATGATCAAAAGTTCAATTTCATCATTAAACTTTTAAAAGGTTCAATTTAATCATTTAACTTTAGTTCGAGGCTCAGTTTCATCCTTTGTCTAATATGGCTGCACATGTGGCATGTCATGTCATCATATATCATGCCACGTCAACTTTAATTTTAAATTATTTAACTCGATTTTTCTCTCAAACTGTAACTCTGTTTTAGATGCATTTGAAACATGGTGTTTTTTAGAATTAATACAACAAATCATATTTTCATATGCGCTTGAAAATTCATATTTTTTGAGTTTTTCAATTTTAAAAATACCAAAATTCTTAACACAATCCGAACATTAAAAAAATTATATCCTTGTATGATCTTTTTCATTAATTTTAAAAACCACGATAGTTCAAACAGATAAAAAAGTTACAATTTGAGCGAAAAATCGATTTGAAATTTAGATTTAAAATTGAAGCTGACGTGTTATGGCCCGTGCTGATATGGCATGCCAGGTGGGCAACCACTTCAGATATGGGATGAAGCTGTGTCTCAAATAAAAGTTTAGAGATTAAATTGAATCTTTTGAAAGTTGATGGATGAAATTGAACTTTTGATGATAGTTGAGCGATAAAATTGAGTATTGTCCTATTTAAAAACCTCGTATTTGTACTTTTAAATTCATCACAAAAAATATTTTCATAATATAATAGAAATTTTCGTCAACTTTGGATGGAGATTTAGTAATAGAATCACTGTTTACTTCCCTTCATTGCCAGTGATTTTTTGTTAAATTTGTCATTCGGTTTGTGCTTGTAATAATGGCTGTAATCTCCTCGGAGATCAAAAGCTGGATTATTTGTAATTTTCCATTATCTAAAAATATATATATTATATTATTTAAATTAATTAAATTTATTAAAATTATTGGTTAAAATTGTAGTCAACAAAACTTAGAAATAAGCTTCTATTAGGACGGAGGAAGTAATAAAGATTCAGAGTGTTGAGCGTATCGGCTAATGTTTGCCGAGAATGTCACATCATATTGCATGTCTGTGTGAATGTCACATCATATTGTATGTCTCTGTGGATAGATCACCTCTAACTTCTTAGTGTTATTTACAATGTCATTGTAGTATGGATGATGAATGAATGAACTGATTCTAAAAAAAAATGAAATTATTTTCCCCTAGGTACAAGTTTAAAAATAGTTTAAAAAAGGGTTATATTATAAAAAAATAACAGTGGCGGTAGGTGACTGGGTAGCTCTGCTGATTAAAATCCAACCATTGTAAGAGGATTTTTGGTAGGCATTATGATTATTAAAATAATAGCTTACACTTTGGATTATTCATGAAAAATCACTTTTATCTATCTTATCTGTATAATCTATTTTTTATGTCAAAATTATTTATCCAAACAACTTATGCAATATGAATTATAGGTGGTGAGAAAGCAAAAGTTGTAAAAAAACTTACTTGTCATCGAGTTCACAAGTGTTTTTCTCTTTTAGTTGTCATTCTCGCTTCTCAATACATATTTCTCTATTTTCAATAATCTCTATCTCTATCCCTCCTCATTTTAAACACATCCCACTTTTTCTAACATCTTAATCTTTAATCCTTGTGCAAGCAAGCATTCTACAAGGACATGGAAAAAAGAACAGTATTTGTAGTTTAGATGTTTAGTAAAAAATGTAAGTGATTACAAGTGATTATAGACATAATCACATGAGTTTTAAGTAGAGGTGAGATTATAATATAAACCAAACAGATGCTGCTTTTCGAAGTTTAAAAAGCCTGATACTGTAGCTGTAGAGCCTACAACAATATTACGTATAAGTTAGTTTTCTTCTGTGCCTTTGATGTGCCGTTGGATTGCGAATGGATGCCCCAGACCAACAATTTATTCGCCTTGTTACTTTACATTCTACTACTACTAGTTCAAAGCCCATGCTTCGCTACGAGCGAAAGGCAACATGATGGCAACACACCGTTTTGTTTAAACTATTTATATTGTAATTGTTCACACTACCCAACCAACAAATAGATGTATGTCATATGGTAAACTTATTCATAAAAATTCTCATTAAGTGCTTGAATACCATTTACAAAGGCTTAAAAAAACAAGAACCAGGTGATTACAACATGTCCATAGGTCATAACAGTAAATAAAAGACAAATTTAGGATTACCAAGCATACAAGTGACGCTCATGATGGGCCTGTTCGGCTGCCCAACTTTATGCTGCTGCTGTTGGCTGCAGCTGCATTTTTTTCTCTCTTACTGTAGATAACCAGCAGCTGCAGCTAAAAATAAAAATCTAACGAACAGGCCCGATGTAGTATGGACACGTGACTGTATACTCTAACCAGGCCCCTCCTCCGAACAAAATTGATGTCATAAAACTTCTCAATGAGTTTTCAAACTTCAATTTCCTAAAATTTTTGTAGAATGCATCTGTAGTTTCTTAAGAATATCCTGGACACTTGACGCCTTAACTTCAGGTAACCTGCAATACTTTTACCGTCCAGAGCCAACTACAGCAATAGATAGATCCAAGACCACAAGAACCGAGTAATCAACACAATCATAGATCTCAAAACAATCGCGTTCTTAATTTGAGGACTCAGAAGATTCATTAAATCACTCCAGTTTGCTTGCAGCTGTCAGATCTTGTTCGCCACATTCAGCTGCTGGAGGTTGAGCAACAGGTCGTGTGTTTCCCTGTTGAATGGGGTCAAAATAGCATGGGAGATCTCCCTCGCAGCTTCAATATGCCTGAGGGTAAGGAAAGAAGTATTGTTTGCAATGGCCTGAACAATCAGCTCTGCACCCTTAGCCTCACCCTGTTCACAACAGAGATCAAAGCACAGTTGTCTTAGAGCAAGCTTCAGATAAAAAAATACATCCACTTGATATCGTAAAATATAAGGAAAAGAGTACTCATGCATGTCTGGCTCAGCTAGGACATGACGACACTATTACTTAGTTGAACCACATGCATGAGGTGACCGTAACTAAGGTGCATTTTTAGCCACAGAAAAACCTTTTGAAATCATGAAATGGCAACGGTGACCTACACTTACCATGAACTATTCAGCCCTCAAATTCAGTACTTCCTTAGCAGTTCTCCTCCGGAAGTAACGCATGTGTTTCTACAAAAGACATCCAATTCAAATAACATCCAATCTTGTTTCAAATCATGCATAATAACATAACAGATGGGGAATGCAAGATACAATTTATTACCTGGCCAAAGAAAAGGTCCATGTCTCTGCTGTAGAAATCTATGTATTTGAGCATGAACATGCCACAATCCCATCTAGGGTCAAGGACAACTCAGTTAGTTCACATGGCGACTTAACAACAATCACGAATAAAGCTTTAAGAAACTAAAAGTTTCACAATGATGATGCCACCCGGCCTTTTCTTAAGGAAAGGACATTGGTACATTACTCAACGCACAAGGCCAGAAGGCCAAGCAACAAAAAAAAAAGAAGCTACCATGCTAGGAATAAGGATGAGAAAAATACCCATTTTCCTGCAAAGGAAGGTTTTGTACACCTTCCTGCTTCCACGAAAGGGCATCAATCTGTTGGCCACTTTTGTCTTTCACCTCGTCAACAAGATATCTGGCCTGGTAAAGAAGGGGCAAGTTTAAATCGCAAAAAAAAAAAAGGCAGACCGGTGCATGTAGCTTCACTTGTGCAGGGTCTGGGGAAAGTTTAAAACAAAATTATAAAATATTCACAATCATCAAACATAGAAAATACACAACATTATATTGAGAGCAATTTTTTTAAGGCGGTGATGTGAGACCTGGCGAGTCGGAAACAAATTCTAAGAGACCTGGTTTCTCACAAATCAAGAAAGACCTTATTCTGCATGTGACACGTGTCCTATCATAATTACAAATTAACTTACAAGTTTGAGAAAAAAAAAGCTGACTTCCAGTTAGAAAAGGACACATGTCACATGCAGAATAAGGTCTTTCTTGATTGTGAGAGAACAAGTCTCATAATTTATTTCCCGGCGATTCACCCCCTCCCAACAACCTAGACAATGCCAAGCCAAGCCAAGGTAAGCTTTACCAGCGAACAATAACAATACAAATACATGGATGAGAGAAAAGGGAAAAAAAAGGAAAGGGGGGAAAAAAAAAGAGAAGATGTCGTTAAAAGTAAGGAGGATGGCCCATAAACCAGCCCATATATGCTAGGTTACATTTCCTCAACCTCAATTGATATTCCCTGTCAATCTAGCCAGTGCCACTGCCGCTGTCTCCCTCCCTCAGCCGCTCACTTCCTCATTTTGCTGCTGCTCCCCACCGCAAGTCCTCCTGACTGCTTTCTGGCTCTCCTGCTCCCGAAACTCTGCCCTCTGATTCACACTGCCATCACCCCCCATGTTGATTGCCGGTCAACCCAGATCTAGGCCAGCAATAGGTGTCTGTACCAGAAGGGATGGCAGTGGTGGCGGCTGCTTGGCCTTCTTGGTGAATTACCCTCCCGGTCCTCTCCCTCCTTCCCTCTCCTCACTTTGGCTGTTTTTTCGTAAGGTGACCAGGATGTCACAGGGTCCCAGCTCGCCTGGACGACATGGCAATGCCACATCGTCACCTAGCCGATGCCTTGAAAACTATGATGGAGAGAAAAACAATGCAATCTGGCATTTCTATTTCTGCATGCACTAATACCACTACACTACTACTTTGCAGGACGAGGGAGGGCATTCCACTTACCAAGTTTCTCAAAACCTTCATGTCCATGCTGCCAAGTGAATCCAGATATTGAAACTTTTTGTCCCTTATGTTGATGACTGCCAGACACCAATGAACTTCTTTGTGTATGGGAACAAAAATCTGGACATAAAACATGTTTCCATAAGATGCAAAATAAACCCTGGCTGAATCAAATAATGAAAAAGGAAAATCAAAGAAGCTTTTTACCTTATCACACTCCATTAGACTGTACCCTAGCTTTCTTTTTGTGGTCCATCTTCTAACAGCTTTATAATCGTATCCATCAGAACTCAACTATTAAACAAGAGAATAACTAGAGGTCAATTAACTTGGTCTTGGCCAAAAAAAATCACTTATCATGAGTCATGACTACTGTACACATTGCTCAAATAAAAAAAAAAACAATATCAGCATGTCACAACATATTATAAAATGGGAGCAACAAGATAGTTGATACTATGGCTATAGAATGATTAAACTGAACCAAGACTATACTACAACTCAAATACTATTCAAATTCTCAAACTACAAATATGTAGGAATGATGTAAGCACTAAGCATGGAGAAAAGTTATAGAAGTTAGAGTCATGAGGTATTTGATCAAATAGAGTATGAGTTATGGTAAATAGGATTGGACACTGCTACCCATCAAAATTTTATCACTTTGCTTGTAAGCACAACCACTCACCAAGGCCTTTCATCTGGCTTTGGGGCTCCAAATACAGCAATAAATTGGTAGTATCTACCTGGCTATTGCTCATGGATAGACTCGACACAAGAAATTCGCTATGGAGAAAGAACTACAAAACTAAGGGGAATAACTATTAACTGTGTCCCGTGCCAACAACAGACAGAAGAAACTGCATTCCATCTCTATTTCTCCTCTGATTTCAGTATGGAATGCTGGCAACATCTCAATATTAATCGGGACCATGCACCGGAGTTGTACTCAATGTTGGATCTAGCAAAGGCAGAAGCATAACACACATTTTTCATGGAGATCTTCATCATCGAAGCCTGGTAGATATGGAAATAAAGGAATAACTACATCTTTGACAGAGGCAATCCTTCATTTCTGGACGGGAAATTCATCTTCCTCAAGGAAGCTTCTCTCCAAGCCAATAGACACCATCCGCCCAAACAACAACTCTTCTGTAATTTACTATAAATGTACAGATAGCGTTTCTCAGTTCGTTGGTTGTACAGTTTGCTTTGGTGGGGCTCCTGTTCTGGTGTGTTGTACAGTTTGCTTATTTTGCAACATTGCTGTATTCCAACCAACATAGGAACACCACCTCTAAGAGATGGCAGTGCATGCAAATTAATAAAGACGATGAGCTGCTGGGTATATTTTGATCCATATATTAGTAATTTACATATGCATCAGGGTAATGGTGTGATCCTATTTGCTTGCATCCGGAAACTTTCGTGACTTTATCTATCCACTAGATTCATTCACCTCCCTTCCAAAATAGATGTTGTTGAGGGATGCATGCAGTGAAACTTAACGAACTTTGACTACTTATACACCATACTTTCATTGCAGAAAATACTTCATGGTTATATTTTCAACACATTTAAAATTAAACAACAAACAATTAGAAAAAGCAACAGTCAAAAGTACATATTGGAAACCGTCTTACAAGTGAATTGGAGGTTGCAATAGCCAATAGGTACTGTGTGCTGAACACAATCACGTTTCAAGCAAAGACTGCCTCAAAATATGAAGATTCACGAAAACAATCAAGTTCTAACGCGCTTTATCAGAGTGGCATACCTTCTTGTAGAAAAAGGTGCTGAAAAAATGGCATTTTAGGAACTTGCTAGGTTCTCTTTGTTCCCTCTCTTTTAGCAGATCAAGATACAAATTGATGACCTGAAATAGTAAAAGAAAGTAAATACGCTGCAATATAATATACTAATTGCACAAAATATAATGAAATGAAATACGCAGCAAATACTTCATCGTTTAGCCACTCTTTGTCATTCAAGCACTTCAAGATCTCTGTTGTTATCACAATATTTGAAGCTTCATGCACCGCTAATTTCTCATGTCTGCAAAAAGGACACTTTTAGATGCTGCTAGTTATGCAGCTGCTTCTTGACAAAAGCAGATATCAAGCAAAACCTATTCCTGCCATGAAGAGCATGGCGAACTATGTCTTCATCTTCGTTCGTAAGAGGAATGAAAGGTTCAGGCACCTCCTGGAAGAAATATGACTATGTGAGGATTTTTAGTAACTAATATACCTAGAATTACAAAAGTAGTGATTCCAGCTGCAAATTTTTAAAATAGTAAAGACGCTCTTCTTAATAACAACGGCTATGGTTATAATGAAGAACTTTTCTTGCTACAAGCAATTTAACTAGGAAGACACTTTCTATATATATGCTAGTATTGTATCATACGTATTCAAGCTATACCACTTTCTACACTATTGCTCGTAAGTCTAACGAATTGAGCCAAAAAAAACTCTACATATTAATGTCAATCCTACTCAGACCTGTTAATCTTATCAGATGACAATATTGAAAAGAATATATTTCCAATACATGCCTTGGCTCGGTTTTGGTATAGTTGAAATACAGTCTTCAGGAACAACATAAGCGTATACTGTTTTATTGGATTATAGTGACCAGACAATCCTTAAGAGTGGCCCTGTTATACTTGCAGGGATGAGTCTCAGCTCCATAAATCATGTGTGGTACCATTATCCACCTATCAATGAGAGATTTCAATCCTTACCATCCAATACGTACGCCTTTCAATCCTTAACGATCTACATTTTTTCCATTCAAAACGTACCATTTCACTCCTTTTTGTCCCCGGCTGCCCGCCGCCAGCGGTGGGTCAGTCACCGCATCAGTGCTTGCGTCAGGTGGCGGCGACGCACGCCCACCAGTGCGAGGCATCCCTGCCCCACGCTCGCTCACCCTGCTGCTACACCATGTGCACCAGCCCTGCTGCTGCCCCACATGTGTTCGCCCACCCTGCTGCTTCCCTGCATGTGCTAGCCTGTCCTACTGTCCTGGCCACGCGCCCGCCAGCTCGAGCCAGCCCTGCTGCTGCCCCGTGTGAGCCCACCTGCCCTATTACTGCCTCGTGTGAGCTTGCCCGCCTACACTCGCCACACATGCCAGCCCGCCTACATGAGCCCCATACGCACAACCTCACCGCATCTGGAGGGAGGGGAGGTGCTGCCGCTGCTGGCAACCGTCCCACGCTGGTGTACGCGCAAGGGATGAAGTAGTGAAATGGTATGTTTTGAAGGGAGAAACATATTGATTGCTAAGAATTGAAAGGCTTACAAATTGAAAGTTAAGGATTGAAAGGGCTACGTATCGGATGGTAAGAATTGAATTCTCTCCCTATTAACAAGGGCATGAGCATTTTGGGTACATGCAGCCTGTCGTTATTTAGAATAGCAAAGCATTCTGATTGTGTATTCAGCTAAGCTCAATTCGGTGCAAACTACCAATACACTTTAGGCAAGAGAAAACACCTTGGTCCACAATCTGCTCGACTCATCAGAAAGCAAACAGAAGAAGATCAACGCAAGACATACCTCCTTCTTCGGGGTGATCCGAGGGAGGACCTCCGCGAGCCGCTCAAGGCCAAGGCGGCCCTCCTCTGCTAGGCGCACCTCGAACTCGAGCGCCCTAAGCCTGGCATCCCGCTTCCGGCTGGATGCCTCGTACAGCTCTTTGTACAGCGGCACCCTCCTGGCCGCCAGGCTACCCGTCACCACCACGTCGTCCTGTTCCTTGGTAACTTCCCCATCCTCCTCGACGGTTACTACCTCGATGGGAGCTGCATCCACCTTCCTCGCCGCATCGGGGGTGGGTGGCGGAGGCTGAGAGACGCTATTGACGAGCTCGACATACCGCTCGAGGCCGAGAGACCGGGGCGGCGGGGAGGAGGGTGGGGAGGACCACGAGGGTGCGGATTCAGGCCGTGCGGGGCCGAGGCGGAATGCACGGAGGACGCGCTGCGGCCCGTGGACGGGGCGCTGGTTCGGCGTAGGCGGCGGGAGGCGGCGCCGGTGCGGAAGTGGGGCGGAGTCGGTGGTGGACGAGGTGAAGGAGGAAAGGCCCGGTGCGTTTGAGGATGTGGAGGCTGCGGCGCCGGCAGCTGAGGGGATATGAGGAGGCGGCGGAGCTGGCTGAGTGGGATTGAGGGAGGGAAAGGGCACAAGCTTGGGGCGCTTGGAGGGAGGGGGAGGGGACGGCGGCTGGAACGGGGGCAACGGGAGGCGATGGTCGGCGGAGAGGCGCTTCCGGCTGTCCGTGAGGGCGCCCATCGCCGGCGGCTGTGGCGGCAAAGCCAGAAACCCTAGCTCGTCACAGATCGGTGGCTCGAGCGAGCGGGCGGTGTTGCGAGGAAACGGGAAGACAGAGCTCCTTTCCCTTTTTTTTCCCTTTCCCTATTATTTCTCCTCGATTTTCTAGATTTCCTTGTTTATTTTTTTAGTATTTTCCCTGTTTAATTTTTGGCGGCTCTCATTGCGTTCAGTGCGCTCGCGGGTAAAAAGCTCGCCAACTCGACTAAGGGACTAATATTTGTTTAGAATTTTGCTTTTCTAAAAACAACTTTTAGCTATTACTTTTTGAGTATGTGCTTTTTGAAAAGTTCTTTTTTAGAAGAAGGGGTGTTTGGCAACTTTGCTTCTGACCATTGCTATGTCCAGTGCGGCGTTCCCGGATGCAACGGCCCAACACACAAGAGCTCAGGAGGTGGCAGCGGGACGCGCGCGCTCCGAACGTGCGACGAAGCGCGAGCTTCGTCGTCGACGGCGCTTCGTCGTCGACGGTGGTGGTGTGGTGCGAGCCCTCGATGAGGCAGCGGTGGCCTGACGCAGGTGACCTCGACGGTGGCGGCCGG
>BCLF01000054.1:1775334-1805766 GCA_001602275.1 Zoysia japonica | reverse complement strand
GGCGGTCCAACGCAGGTGACCGTGGGCAGCACCGGCCTGACTCAGGCAACCTCGGCAGCGGCGGCTTGGCGCGAGCGAGCATGGCGGCAGCAGCTTGGCGCGGACGACCTCGACGATGGCGGCTCAGTGTGGGAGACCGTGGGTGGCGACAAGGCAGATCGATGTGCAGGCGGGCTTGACACATGCGAGCTCAGTGGTGGTGGCGGCCCAATGCAGGTGCCTCGCCTCTCTCTTTCTCGGATGGGGGTGAAAAGCTGAATAGCACACATAACTTTTGGAGAAGCCGTGCTTTTGGACACATGTTGATTTGGACTTCTCCGTCAACTTGCTTTTGGAGAAGCACAAATGAAAAGAAGCCTATTTGTTTGGGCTTTTGCTTTTCTGGTTGAAAAGCAGGTTGAGAAGCCCAAACAAACAGGTCCTAATGATCCTTTTGGTGCAACTTATATGACTTTAGTTGACTCCTGCAAAAATATTATTGCAACAGTGTAGTACAAAGCTGTTTTTCTCTCTCTGTCCAAAATGAAATAGGAAATGAAATAAGCCACATAAACTACCTTGAGATAGCTCATCCAGCTCATGTGTCAGAGCAAAAGCCGGTAGGCGTGAGCTGTGCCAAACGGCCTCTAAGGAACTATTTGTTTCAAGATATCTAATATTCTAAAACCACCTGGTTTCTCCTCAAAATAGACTATCACGTCATCTGGAAATTGCAAAGTCATCGGATTGCTCCTCCTTTAAGCAACGTGAGCCGTTAGATGCTTGATTCAGACAACTTTCATCTAGATCTTTCCCGAAAAATGAAATAAGGCAACATCATAGTTGGGTCCTCTCAACTATTTAGACCCTTCCATGCATTGACCCCATGTGGGAGAGCCTCTAACCGCCGCCGACCTCCAGCACCGCCCCGCAGCCGCTGCCGGCGGAAGGGCGCAGGAGACCCCTCAGCACAATGGGTATCGAAGTGACACTCAATATAGTAGTAGGAGTTATTTACTATTTTCACAAGTGTTGATGAATTGTTGTATGTAGGTGATTTATACTTGGAATGAGGAAAAGCACAAACAACCAAAGGAGGAAATTCAACAATATTAAGTGAGAAAATATTCCAACATGGCGAAAGTGAACAAACTGACGGACGGTGCTATATGGAAAGAAGTCAACTCTTGGAGCTAGAAAGAATATAGAAAAAGATTTCCACAGAGGAAAGACAAAAGATAGCTTGGTGGGCTCCACTTCTGTCGGAGCCCTTTGACCTGCGGAGTCTTGGTGTGCCCGCCAAGTTGTTCCCCTGCACATGCCGGCGAATATTCCATCAGAAAACCACCTTTGGCTGGCTATAAAAGGTGGGCCACCTGCCCCACTTCAAGATACAGCACAAGAGAAGACAAAGAGCTCTATTGCCGAGGCTTAGCACTAGTTATTAGTGTTTAGAAGATAGGGAGAGAGTGAAGGTATCAAAGAGAAGTGTCGGCCTAGTCGGCATCTTCTTCATGCTTGTAACCCGATGAGTGTCTTCGAGGATCGTCCAGAGAAGAGGTGGGCCTATCCATGTCTTCTTCAATATTGTACTCTGGTGCTACTTCTGAGAGGTGCGATGACGAGTGTCGGGTCTGTTGATATCATCTTCAAGTTTGTACTAAGTATTTGTGATTCTCATGCAAGTTTTTATAGTCTATTTATTTAATAAGATCAAGTTCCTACTGCTTACGGATTCATCGCTCTATGTGATAGAGTACCTTAGTCCTTTATTGCTAGCGGGGTTAAGATAGTAACTTCGTAGATGTGATGTCTAGGATAGTGGTTACTTTTATTTATTGCATACTCCACGGTCTATAGAGGTAGCCAGCAGACGGTGACAACTTTGTCCGTCCTTTTAAATTCTTCACGTTCGGGTACGTAGTAGTGCTGGAAGCCGGAACAACCTGGGGATGCAGGAGGAAACCGATGCCATTAGTAAGTTTTGACCCTTTAACCACGCTCCACATTGCAACAACTATAATTTTATTGCAATACATAAATGTTATTGTCACAGTTTCTAGATTTGATGGTAATAGTAGAAAATATTACTACGATTGTATTTGCATTGAGATTTCCATGAAAATCGTGGCGATATGCCACAAATTATAGTTTGATTACAAGTGGTTATTAATATTGCCATAAAATAATAAGGTTGTCATAACAATTATTTTAGTTGCAATATCTAAGAGGTATGGCAACAATTTTGATAATCATTGCAATTACCTATCAATCTTGCAACTTGTATAATGCGTTAGTAGCATCGGTTTTCATGGTGGGCTGCACAAGGAAAATAATGTTAAAAATGGATGTTTCATAGGATTTCATGGTGGGCCACCCAACCACCCGACCATTCCGCCAGTGCAAACAACGCAATGCTGAAACAGCCTAACATTTATAAAATTTAAAATATTTGACTTTCAATTTGTTTAATTGCATCTCACCTTTTAGCATTGGATAAAATTATTTTGTAGATTAAGATTTTTTATCTCCAATCAAGCCACAAACAAACTGGCCACAAAAGGGTTCTAAACGCCATTCGCGCAGGGGTGATAAGGGGGCTTGGCCTGCCGGCGCATTCACAAACTAAATCAATCCTTATTAAATTTTAATTCAATAATAAATAGAATTTTAACCTATCCTAATCCGATTTGTCCCCCTCAATATTTAATTCATTTTCTTTGGCCATTTTGGAGGCCTACATACGCCATGTCATGTATACATAGGATCTAGATAGGAATGATTAGGCTTAACCAAGAAAATATCTCTTAATTAATACTAGTCACTCATACCATATTGAATGTCCAATGCTGCATATATTTAGAACGCTGAGAAAAATCTTAGAAAAATATAGGCCATGGCTGTGGGTAATATTTAGGAATATTTGTGAAAACTGTACTAGTAGCTATGTGCGAGCAATTATCCTGCAAATTAGAAACCTTCATTATTTACTCCTTCGATCTCACAGTAAGTATGTGTCTGAGTTTAGTCAAAAATATCTCTGACCAATTATTTCCATAAATATAAATTAATTTTAATATATATAAAAATATTATGAAAATATTTCTTACAACGAATTTAAAAGTACAAATACTAGATTTTTAAGTTAACCAAATTTATAGAAATCTTGGTCAAACAAGATGACATGAAACCCAAACTAATTAAAATTTTTTTGTTCAACTCAGATCTATTTCTATGTGGATGCTGGGAGACGCCTTGTAGTGAATCAGGTTTATTTAGACAGTAGCAAATCATGTTGAAGCGTTTCGAAAAACAAATGGCCGCAGTGTTTTTTTTTAAAAAAAAAACATGAGCTGTTGCGGCAGAGGAAACCAGAAATATCCTACAAATCAACAAACCAGAAATTTCCTACAAATCAGCACCGGATTTTCAACTCCAACTCGATCCCAACTGCCTTTTCCCTGCCTCAAACAAACTCTAGCCGAGCTGCTATGGAATGGCTCAACTTTTGGAGAGATCGCAAAATCTCCTCAACTTAGCCGCCGTCACCATTGCCAAAAAATTGGAGACCTCCGGTGAGCTTCGCTTCAATTTCTTCAGCCTAGAGCACCTCTGAGACTTGTTGATCAGCTCGAAATTCTTATCGTTTAAGGAATTTGGAGAAATCGCAGCCGCCATTGCCGCCCTGTTCTTCTGCCGCCACCCTATTCTCCGGCGATGCCATCAATGGCGACCTGCTCGGCATCAGCAGGATCCTGCAGCTTTGAACTTTCCCAGTTAACATCCAGGGGCAGAGGCGACCCTGTTCCCGTTCAGTTCCCCACGCTACTCTGGCGACCGGCGGATCTAGGACTCCGGGACTTCTCTGTGCCTTCGCGAGGCTCGCGGAGTGCACTTTCTATACTCGATTGTTCTCCTGCACCCGGTTTGTGTCTTCCTTTCCGTTCTCCGTTGCTGCGGCTCGGGGTGACTACGGGGTGAACTTAGCTTCGCTGCTCACCCTTGGCTGCTGGCTACGTGAAGGAGGGGGGAAGGAAGCCTGGAACACTTGTTCTGAGGGAGGGACAGTAGATTCACCTCACTCTTTGGCATCTATGGAAGCAGAAGGGGGCGCCAGATCAGGTTCCAATGTTACAGAACTGATGGGGCGTCTCAAAATGACAGCAGAAGAGAGTGATGCATTAGCTGTGGATGATGTTGCTATTGATGGATTGGCGACCTCGGATTTGGCTATCATCGGTAAGGTCCTTTCGCCAAATGTGCTCCACATTCAGACTATCATGGCGGCACTTAGGCCGGCATGGGGAAATCCGCGAGGGTTAGAGGTAAAATCTGTTGAAGATAACATCTTCGTTGCGGAGTTTAGTTCTAAACATGATTGGGAGTGTGTATTAGATGGATCTCCATGGAATGTGAGCAACAAAGCAGTGTTAGTTCAACAATTTGATCCAAGTCTCAGACCATCAGAAGTGATTTTTGATAAGATGGCTCTTTGGATTAGGATTTATGATGTGCCATTTGGGCTTATGAACAACAGATGGGGCTGGGAGTTAGCTAAGAAAGTTGGGTCTGTGATAAAGCTTGAAGTAGATGCACAGAGGAGAGCTTGGGGCCCTTTTCTGAGAGCTAAGGTTTAGATTGACTTATCGAAGCCTCACCTCCGTTGTGTCTCTATCTTTTCTGAGAAGAGACAAACAACAGAACATTTCCATGTGAAATATGAGAAGCTACCAAATTATTGCTACTCATGTGGATTAATTGGACATTCATCCATTATTTGTCCGACACCAGCAGAGAGGGATGAGAAAGGCTTATTACCGTATGGAAGGGATTTACGGGTAACCGATGACAATAAATTGAGGAGGGGACCACAGGAGAAACAAGCTAATTCATCAGGAGGTAGTCTTGGCTCTGGAGGGCAACAGGGTTCTTGTGAAGGAAAACAAGATTCTCAAGCTCAATGCTCTGATGGTAGGGGGCAGCGCGGTTCCTCATCAGATTTGAAAGACAAAGGTGGACAAGTGGGGGAGGAAAAGCTTTCTTCACACAGGAAAGGGCAGATAAGGAAAGGAAAGAAAGCAATGGGGGAGTGTGAAGAGAGAGGAGTAGGTAATGAGCTCTCTCTGAACCCTCCAAAAAGCCATGGTTTAAAGCGCAAGCAAGTAAGAAACTTACAGCCACAAGATGTCTTTACTGAACACAAAGTGAAAGGAGATAATCAAAATACTATGGCATTGGTTATAGCAAAATCTTCAGTGCAGCAGGTTCCTGAAGAAAATTTAATAAGTGCAGAAATAGAACTTGATGAGAAGATTGAAGAGATGAGCAGAAGAATGAAGAAGTCAAAAATCCCTTTTGAAGGAAAATCGGCGGAGGCTGCTATGCAGCCCCGCCGGGAGCCATGAATCTCATCAGTTGGAACTGTCGAGGATTGGATCGGGACTCGACAGTTAGAGAGCTTCGCTGGTTAGTGAAGCAATACCGACCCTCCCTCCTATTTTTATCAGAAACCAAAATGAGGGAACAAAAAGTCAAGCGCTTTATGTGGTCACTAGGTTTTAATGGATGTTTTGCAGTTAATTGTGAAGGAAGGAGTGGAGGCTTGGTACTGTTCTGGTCCGCAAACCTATGTGTGAGTTTACAATCTTTTTGCCAAAGTTTTATCGATGTGAAGGTCCAAGAAAACTCGGGTCCCATTTGGCGAGTTACCTTTGTTTATGGGGAACCCAAAGTGGATAAAAGACATATTTTTTGGAACCGAATGCGTTTTCTTAAGGCACAATGGAAGGGACCATGGTTGTGCATTGGAGACTTGAATGAAGTTCTGTATCAGGACGAACACTTGGGGCATGGGGTCAGAGCGCAATCACAAATGAGCCAATTTCAGGAGTGTTTAGAAGACTGACAGCTATTCGATCTAGGTTTTAATGGACCAAAATTCACCTGGAACAATAGACAGAGGGGCCAGAACAATATTAAAGTGAGACTTGACAGGGCAGTTGCAAATGGAGACTTTTCTCAACTTTTTGCTGATGCTCATGTTGGGAACCTCATTACAACATCGTTGGACCACTTTGCTGTTCTCATAACCTTGTCATGCCACAACAGAAGGACGGGGGTAGGGAGTCATCATAATTTCAAATATGAAGCAGCATGGTGTAGAGAAGCAAGTTATCAAGAAACTGTAGAGAAGATATGGGTAAAGGGATCAGAGGGGCCAAGGAGCTTACAAGAAACCTGGAGTAACCTAAATAAAATGGCAAGCTCACTATCAGTTTGGAGCAGAGACTTTTATAGGTCCCCTCATAAAGAAATCAAGAAGCTGGAAAAGCGTTTGTCAAGGCTCCGGACCACTAATACTACAAGGATTTATTCTCAGGAGGAGCATGATATTGAAGCAAGGCTATGTGAGCTGTTTGAGCGACAAGAAATCATGGCTCGACAACGCTCTAGAGTGGACTGGCTTCAGGCAGGAGACTGCAATACAGCTTTCTTTCATGCACGTGCCACAGCCAGAAGAAGAACAAATAAAATAAAGTACTTGCTAAAAGAAGATGGAAGTAAATGTGAGAATCAAGAAGAGATAATGGCGATGGTGAGGTCCTTCTGTACCAATCTATATTCATCTGAGCCTCTAACAAACGTTGAACAAGTGTTGGAAACTATACGTGTACGCATAAATCAGGAAACAAATGAGGTATTATGCAAACCATATTCCAATGAAGAGATCAAGGAAGCATTGTTCCAAATGGGTCCAACAAAAGTCCCAGGATCAGATGGCTTTCCAGCCTTATTCTATCAAAAACATTGGGTCATATTGGAATAGGATATCTGCCATGCTGTTAGAAGTTTTTTGCAGGGTAGGCCTATTCCAGAAGGCCTCTATGATACAATCATAGTCCTCATACCTAAGGTATCAAAACCTGAGCATTTAACAAATTTTAGGCCTATCAGTCTTTGTAATGTCTTGTATAAAATTGCCTCCAAAATCCTTGCTAATAGGTTAAAGGTAGTAATGCCGAATATCATAGCTAAAGAACAAAGTGCTTTTGTCCCAGGGAGGTTGATCACACACAATGTGCTTATAGCTTATGAGTGTATGCACACTATTAAACGCCAGCATGCAAAAACTCCCTTCTTTGCCTTGAAAATCAATATGATGAAGGCGTATGATAGGGTTGAGTGGGACTATCTAGAAGGAGTGCTTAAAAAATTTGGGTTCTCACAAAGTTGGATTAGCAGTGTCATGCGTTGTGTTGCTTCAGTCCGATATTTTATTAAAGTAAACGGGGACCTTTTTGAACCTTTCACTCCTACTAGAGGACTGAGGCAAGGGGATCCTATAAGTCCTTGTTTTTAATTTTGTGTAGAGGGGCTCTCGTGCTTATTAAAGAAGGAGGAGCTAGCTGGTCGCCTGAAAGGGGTGAGAAATGGCAGAATGGGGGCCGACTATCTCACACTTGCTTTTTGCAGATGATAGCATTTTTTTTTCACAAGGGCAGATGTGAAGTGTATTAATAGTCTAAAATCTGTCTTGCAGAAGTACAGTGAAGGATCAGGTCAGAGAATTAATTTGCAAAAATCTTCATTATTCTTTGGAAACCATTGTTCAGAACATGTCAAATAGAGGGTGATGGACTCGCTGGATGTACATAATGAAGCTCTCCAGACAACTTATCTTGGGATGCCAACTTTTGTAGGTCAATCTAGGGTGACTGCTTTTAATTTTCTCCCAGAAAGTATGTGGAGAAGAATGCAAGGCTGGAGCGATAGGCCATTGTCAAGAGCAGGAAAAGAAATAATGCTTAAATCTGTGGCTCAGGCTATTCCCACCTATGTGATGAGCTGTTTTCAACTTCCTGATGATATTTGCGAGAAGATGAGGCTGACAGTGTCTAACCATTGGTGGGGGTTTGAAGGGGGGGGAGAAGAAAATGCAATGGAGATCTTGGAACTGGTTGACAACCCCAAAATTCTTGGGGGGCATGGGGTTCAGAGACATGAAATTGTTTAATCAAGCTATGTTGGCCAGACAGTGTTGGAGATTGCTGATGGAGCCCAACTCTCTATGTGCAAAAGTTTTAAAAGGAAGATACTTTCCGAATTGCTCCTTCATGGATTTGAGCCCGACAAAATCATGCTCTTACACATGGCGAAGTTTGATGTTTGGCAAAGAATTACTGGAGAAAGGTATTTTATGGCGAGTTGAAAATGGACAAGATATCAGAATTGTTAAAGATAGATGGATCCCAGACACACCATGCCACCCAGTATCTCCTATGGTTTATATCCCAGATGATCTTCGAGTGAGTGCCCTTATTGATTCCTCTAGCAGACAATGGAATATTGAGCTCATACAAGCTTGTTTTGCCCCACCTGATGCAGAAAGAATAATAAATATTCCTTTGAGCTACAATGAAACATAAGATTATGTCTCCTGGCCTCTAACCAAATCAGAACTCTATAGAGTGAAATCAGGATATGTGATGAAGAAGTTTGAGCTCATCCATTTAAAAACAAGTGCTAAAGGGAAGGGGGAGACCTCAGACCAGGAAAGAACAGCAAAGGAATGGAGAAGACTCTGGGCCGTTAAGGCGCCACCTAAAATGAAAATTCTGCTTTGGAGGTTCGTGCACAACAACTGAAAAATAGGAACATAACAACATTGGTTGCTTGCTGTCATTGTGGTAGAACAGAAACTTTGGCTCATACGTTTCTAGCATGTCAGTATGTTGCTGTAATTTGGAAGGAAGTTAAGAAAAGGTGTGGTTGCAATATAAAGCAGGACATTCTCTTTTCAAAACAACATTGGTTACTTGATAATTTGTGCTGAAGTTCTGATAGGGAGGCCACGATACTAGCTATTACTCTTTGGCACATTTGGGAGGCCAGGAATGCTGTGCCGAATGGAGAAGCTGAAGTGCATCCTCTTTTTGTGGCAGAGAAAATTCTAGCATATATTGACATGGTTCGACAACAAGGTTATCAGATGAATACTTTCAATAGACGTGATCTGAATTGGACAAATAGATGGGCTCCACCTCTGGAAGGATGGGTAATGATAAATGTGGATGCTGCTGTGTTTCAAGATTCAAACAGAATGGGAGTGGGTATTGTGGTTAGAGATCACAATAGAAATTTTTTAGCTGCTTGCAGGTAAAGTATAGACATGATCACAATCCCGGAGTTGGCGGAGACAATTGCTTTTAGGCAGGCTATTCTCTTCGCTTTGAGGCTTCCATACAACCAGGTACTGCTAGCATCTGACTGTCTCCCACTTATCAACAAGCTTCACTCATGCACCTTGGACGTTCGCACACCGGGATTATAGTCCAGGATATCAAGATGGTGAAGCAAGCTTCTTCTATTGACTTTCGTTTTGTACACACTAGAAGACAGTGTAATGAGGTAGCTCACTTTCTAGCAAAATCTGTAGGCGAAGTTGAAAATTCTATCTGGCTTGATGTGCCACCAGAATTTCTGTGTGTATCTCTTTGTAACGACCAATGTTAATCAACGATAAGCTACCCTTTACTCTAAAAAAAAAAACATCCAGGGGCGGAGCTACCTGTGTTCACAGGGTCAGTTAACCCTGATAAAATTTAGCAAAATCAAGGTAAATTACGGCTAGAAGCACTGAATGACCCCAACCCTCCAGCGGCTGACACTGATCATTAGCTGCCCTAGCTCAGGGTTTATGATTTCGTTTAAACCGCTAAAACCGGTTGGTATCGGTTCGACGAAAATCGCGAAAATCGATACAAATCGAAAATCCAAAATTTAAATGAACTGCTACAGTAACTCTACCGGTTTCTTCGGTTTTTACGGTTTCAGATTTTAAAATTTGAAACCCACCGGTTAGCCGACCGGTTTTACCGGTTTATCGACCGGTTTTTATCGGTTTTCGGTATTTTGAATTTTTTCAAATTTTCAATTTTTTTTAAAATTTTTAAAACGAAAACCGGTCGTTCGATGAAACCGGACCAGACCGATTTCACCGAAAACTGCGAAAATCGATCGGTTTTGAACAGTTTTGTAAACCTTGCCCTAGCTTCGCCCCTGTAAACATCTCGTGGCAGACTGCGGGAAGACATTCAGGACTGTCCGCAATTGAGGTTAGTGGATATTGGGTCCGACCATTTGCACATACCCACTGTACGGCAATTTGCTGGAGTCCACGTAGAAGCTATTCACATGCTTACTTGTACTTAGCTTTGTAATTGCTACAAATATTTTTTTTGAGAATCAATTGCTAGAAACAACTGGAACGTACGCTGCATTGATGCTATTTTGGCTTGCAGTGATGAACTTGAACCTATCAAAGAAACTTGTGAAATTTTATTGTATTCATTCATATTATATACATTTGTGATGTCTAATTGATTTGATACTTTTTTGTTGTATTTCTGTATTTTAGAAAATTCAAATTTGTTTGAATTTAAACCCAAAAAATTAGGAATTTCGGTTTTATGGGCAGCTTCCGATTTTTTTGTCTACCTGAAATTTTTTCCTAGGCTGCGCCACTCTGAAAAACCTGTGTCCATATGTCTTTTTCATCCTGGATCAATTAGTCATAAGTAAAGTAATATATTTGTAGTTGTACCTTGTTACATTTAATTTTAGTTAACTGCAAATTTATTTGGGTGTGATTATTTATGTTATAAAATTTAGAAGGTAATACTTCAAAATAATGCTAACCAATACAGTGATAATTCAGGTAGTGTTATTGCTCTTTGTTGGAAAGCATGTCACATCGGGACCGAAGTTGGATGTGCAGAGATAAGTCAACGGCTGAGTGGCAAGAGCGTTTCAAGAAATTTGTTGACCATACATTTGAAGGCACAAGTGAAGGAGAAAATGTAGCTTGTCAATGTTCAAGGTGCAGCGGCATGTTATTCAGACAAAAAAAGGATTTTCAGGTTGACTGTTGATGAGAGGGTTTGATGAAAGTTTCATCCAAGAAGATGAACCTCTAGCTGATCATGATGATGCAATACATGATAGGCCTTCTGTGAATAATCTAGTTACATCACTAATTAGTGGGTGCTATATATGGAGAAATCGAAGGAACTAACAGCCAAATGAGGGTGCCAGAAAATTCTTTAATTTATTAAAAGAGGCGCAGAAGGAACTGTATCCAAGTTACAAGGAGGCCATTAAGGGATCTTTTATTGTTAGGCTCTTTTAGATTAAGTGTATGTTTGGTCTGAGTAATAGTGCCATGGAGGCAATATTTCTGTTATTCTCACTTGTGCTACCTGAAGGCCATTGTATCCCAAACACCTTGGACAAAGTGCAGAGGGTGGTTTGAGATCTTGGACTCGACTACAAAAAGATTCATGCATGTGTCAACGATTGGGTGCTGTTCCGGGAGGAGTTTGCTAACATTGATGCATGCCCAACATGTGGTGAGTCTCAATGGAAAACAAAAGATTGTGCTGAAAATGTTGATGGTAGTGGCACGGGAGGAAAGAAGCGCGTTCCTTATAAAATTCTACAGGTTATTCTTCGACTTCAAAGATTATATATGGGAGAGGAATTATCATCACATATGCGGTGGCACAAGGAAGAATTGGTCAGTAATGGGAAAAGCAGCACCCGGCTAACTCCTTGGCATGGAAACAAGTGATCGATAAATATAAGGAATTTGCAATGGATTGCTCGGATAGGTTAGAATCCGTTAGACACAAGGTTTAATGGCATGAAGCTCAACAATTTCTTTGGTTACTCTTGTGGAGTTTGTGAATTCATATTGAACATGTAGTCACTTTGTCTAAGAGTAATGAAACAACCGAGATTTTTTTACCTTTCGATAAAACACGATCTCACGCACATTCGTCAATCCCAGGAGGTTGGCGAACACTTTTATCACAAGTGATCAATCAAGAAACCATAACAGAATAAATAAACAAGGATAAGATCAATTATTTCAATGAGATCATCTATAAAACTTAGTAAATATCTCAAGGTGGAACATAACTAACGAGAATCCAACAACACAAACAACACACGGAAGCAAACACCAAGATGACCCTCCTCCTCCACTAGCAACTCTAGTGTAGGAGCAAACCTCAATCGTCGTATGAAAATTAGCCATAGTTGAACTCTTGGCTGATCACAGAAAAAGGTGGATGTGAAAAGCCGTGAGTACGTAAATACTCAGAAAACCGCGCACTACCTACCAACAATATATGCATGAAAGAATAATTTCAAGGATGAAAGTTGGCTCAAGTGCTAAATGCAAGTTTAAACATTTTATTTGAAAGATGCAAGAAATTTTATTTTAAAACTGTCAAATCTTATTACCTTGTCACGTAGGAATCTCTGTTATTCCGAACGGTGGTTCATTTTAAATGTCGGTGTAATCTCCACATCCGGCTACAGCTCAATGCTGGAGTCCAAAACATTTCAAAATAGAAGTAGAGAGAAGAAAATAAAACTATTCATCGAGAAGCACAACTCAGGCTGTGTGACAGAACGCCCCGTGAAGAGACGATCCATCGACCTCCAGATTCTTATCGGGTGTCACTAGGTGAAGCGAGGACCAAAAGTACAACACAAGCACGATAAAATATATTACAAATTGTTGTTTATATTACAAGCCAAAGTTTTTAAAGCACAGAAGTGGTCACCTTATTTAAAACTCCTAGGGTTTCCTAGAGACTAAGCATAAGATAGCATCGAGCCTACACGATTCATCTTCTAGCAGCACACAAGCAAACTCAGCGCGGCGAGCAGGGCTCCCAATAGACAAAGTTGACCTCGAGGGTCGCACCTATCAGTTGGTCAAGAGGAGGGAAAGAGAGATCACCTGCAAAACAAAACCACAAAGAACAAAGCCTTGAGCATTCTAACGCTCAGCAAGTCTTACCCGTCAAAGTGGCCAACTACAGTCGAGTCCTAAGGTATGGCTATTTGCAAAAACTAGCGCTAATATAGTGGATCCTTATTTTCAAGTTTTAGCTATAAATTAAGTGTAAGAGAAATGTAAATTTAATTTGCACCATAAACTACTACAATCATTGTTGCCAAACAATTTAATAAATATATCAAACAAACCATATTCTCTTCCTCAACCACTTCTTCTTTCAGTTCTTACTACGATGTGACATAGCAAGACAAGCGGTACTCGTTACTGTGAGGGGCAGTGATTATAATCGATTTACATCGTGCAGGAGAAACCTAAATTATACGACACATACGCGTTTCTCAAAAGCCGCATGTGGCAACCTATCACGCAACCCATAGGGCCGGTCCAATAAGCGCTTCTCTCCCGAGAACATGGTCCCCATGCAATAACCCTCTGGGTCTATCCATGGCCAGCCTCAAGTCTCTCAACTCCAAACCAAGAGTGGGAGGGTTCGTCCATCCACTACAACATTGTGTTACATCGGTTTACTAGTGCCCATATCACTAGCATGTAATCAGTACTGTTCAAACTTACTCAACAGGGCCACACTCAACCGGTCCGTAACCGACACAAAAAGAGCTACCGCACACAGGACTCCTCTCCTGCTGCCATCCTATACTTCCTTGTCCGGTCTCACATTCAACATTTATGTGATAAGCTAAACCAACTTTATCCTTTCATGTCAAATTTCCCAAAACCAAAGTAACAACTTAAAGCTCGCAAGAGAAGTTTTTCATTCCCTCGACTTCTACCGTTAATTACGACTCATAGCCTAGCTCTACATCGAGTTACCTGTACCAAAGACACATAACATAGGTAAAGGTACTATCATGCACTCTACGTTTTCAATCGACTCCTAAAAACTTAATTCACAATACATTAACCATACACAGAGATAAAATATAAAAATAACTAAAATAGGGTTAATGCAACGTGGCTTGCCTTGGCCTTGCTCAAAGTTAGCTTCTTCGATAAGCGAAATCTCGTCAAACTCCTCCTCAGATGGTTCGGATCCTATTCACGAATGATATGCAAAGAAATAAGTTATGCTGATTTTTAAACTTCAAAGATTTGAATTTAACTCGCATTCTATGATAGCTTCTTATTTTCAAAAGAACACCGGAAAATATGGTTACAAAATTCCTTTAACAATATTTTTGGAAACTTAAAGTATAATTTGACTTTTCCATAAAAATAGAGAGATTATAAACTAATTTTTGACAATTTTTCAGAATTTATTGAAAATGGATTAATAATGAATTAAACACCACTTAAACACAATAAATTATGAAAATAAATACAAAACTTTCCTGAATCATCAAGTTTAGTTAAAGAACCAGAAAAGTGAATTTTACAATATCTTATGTAAAGGTAAGAAATATCGGTTTTTACATGTAACGCCTTCACCGTAGTTCTTATATGCAATGCATTGCAACAACAATCTAACTAATGCATGAAAGTAAATATGCCATGTGGATGCAAGCAAATTTATAAATATTGCATAAAAGGAAACCTATCCAATGTCAAAGTTTGATCCATCTAAAGCTTGTTCACTATGAGATTGCCTTAAGAGAGCCAAACCACCTATCCCTCTTCCCCCATGCTCATAGATATCATGAGATGGTAAGATATTGATTAATTTTTTATCTTTACCTTTATCTTTTTATACATGATACATGGTTATCAAACATCTAAGCCACGAAGGAGTCCTAACTACCATGCATGACAAGAAAAGAAACCTATTGTTCTAAGCTTCATGACCTTTCAAGTCCCCAAATGGTATGAATTGATTTTGGTGATTGAATGAACACCATAGGTAATGATTGTGATTGTAGGTACCACCTCACATATTCTACATCAACATGATGGGCTTTCTAGATGGATGACAAGGATAATCCCAAGATGAGGAGTTTCGAGCATCGGTGGACCAAGGCTAAGAACTAGCTAGAGAGTCCACGGGATCGTCGGTACTATTAAGGGGGGTCAAATCATTCATTCTCGGGTCATACAAGTGTTAGGAGGTATTCATGCTCTTAGATACCTCAGAATGCATTGAAAATGGCAGAGGAAGCAAAGCAAGCGAAGCCGAAGTCATGTCGATGACAAAGACCCAAAGTTTTAGTTGCAAAAGAGTCACCTACCAGTCTGGTGAAGGTATGCACCGGGCGGTTCGGTGTCACACGGAATGGATTCTAGAGAGTGTGTTTCGCTGGTCCACTGACAGAAGAAGTCACCAGACACTCCAGTGGTGCTCCGAACAGTTCGATGGGAGGAGTCACCGGACAGTTTAGTGACCGGTAAAAGTAGTCAGCTTTATGACATCATATTCCAACGGTTGTTTCTGGGCTTGGAGCCTATTTAAACCATGGAGGGGAGACGTTTTCCAGTGTGCCTGAGCTCTAAATTGCTGGAGCAAACTTGTGAGAGGCTAAGGGACACCAAGAAAAGAGCACAATCCAAGATTGGAGATCTCTGGTGCTAGTAGGAGAGTAAATAGGAGCATTCATACACTTCTAGAGCTTGTAGGGCTTTGAGAGGAGTGATCTTTGCCTATTACTCTTGGTTTGGTAACCTAGACCAGCTAAGAGTCGGTGTTTGAGCTTTCGAGGAGATTGTGCAAGACAACGTCAAATTTGTGAGCAGTTTCGAGTCCTCTGCTCAAAAGGGACACCAAGAGGGAGCGCCCGGAGCCTTGGAGGCTTACTCTAGCCTGAGGGTATTGTGTGCTATAGCCGGGCCGCCGATGACTTCACTCCAGGAAGTGGAGCATATCCTTCGGAGCACCATTTCGAAAATGGCGGGAGGGACCGATACTCCGACGGGAGTAGTCCAACAAGGATTAGGGGAAAATGCCAACCTTTCGAGACCTCGAGAAAAATCACTGAGCATTCTCTTCCACTCTCTCTTTACTTTCCGTATTTCATCTTGTTGAGTAGAGTTATAGGTTGCTTTAGGATTCCTCTTGGTAGCTATTGTGCTAGTGTTTGCTTATTGTCTTTATCTTATCACTAGCATTGTTAGTGGTCTTGACCTATTAGAATTGTGTAGGTTGATCTTGTTGTGATTGAGTCTTATAGTTTGAGTTTGTCATGAATCAAGTTCTATAAGTCTACCGATTCAGCCCCCTTCTCGGTATCCTTGATCCTTTTAAGTGGTATCAGAGAGTCAAGTAATTTTTTTCAGGCTTCACCACCTTGAAAGTAAGGATGCCGAATAGGTATGGAACATACACCCGTGTTTGATGGGGACGATTACTCGTATTAGAAAGCATGTATGCAAGCCTACATAGAGTCAATCGATGGGAAAGCGTGGCATGTGACCCAAAATGTTATAAATGCAAATGAGAGACTTGATCTTATCTTTATCAAGTAAAATGCAAAGGCCAAGAATGCCATCTTTGGGTGCATCTCTAAAAATGTCTTTTTTAGATCAATGCATCTTGCACCGCTAATGAAATTTGGTCTTAGTTGCCAAACATTCATGAGGGCTTCACCGAAGCTATGGAAGAGCATTATTATGTTCTTAAGAACAAATTTGACTCTGTCGCTATGTTGCCACATGAAAATGCTAACGTTGTTTACTCTCGTCTGCATGTTGTGGCAGAGGATATCAATACCTTGGGCCTCAAGAACAAAATTGAAGATATTGAAATAATGAGAAAGCTACTGAGAATGTTGCCATCAAGCTACAACTATATTGTCACGTGTCTCTTCCAAATCGATTTGGCAAATTCCTCTATTGATGTGATGCTCGAGAAGCTAATGGCATATGAGGGATACATGTTATGCACCTCCATTGACACTCAAGTACCCAAGAATCTTTCTCTCCAAATTAAAGAATCTCCAAATGGCAAGAGCAAGAAGAAGAAGAAGAAGATGGAGGATGATGACGATGATGAGAGCGACAATGAGAACCTTGCGCTCCAAATGAAGAAGCTATTTCGCAAAAAAAGATCTTCATCCTCAAAGCGCAATTCCAGATGCTTCAATTGTGGCAAGAAAGGCTATTTTGCTAAGGAGTGCCTCAAGCCCAAGAAGGAAAGCAAGAAGCAAGCCTCAAGTAAGTGATGATGAATAACAACCTCCCAAGAGAAAATTCATGAAGAATTTCTTTGTCAAAGAGAAGAGCAAGGGCAAAGAAAGGAGGAAGTCACCGCACAAAGCCTATATTGTTAGTGAATGACTCACCGATGATGACGATTCGGACTCCTCCTCTTCAAGTGAAGAAGAAGAACTCCTGGGTATTGCAATGACAAGCTACACCAACAAGTTGACACCACCGCCTCTATGCTTGATGGTTCAAAGTTGTGAGGGCTTAGATGAAGATGATGATCTTGAAGAAGAAAAGGAGGACTATGATGATGATGATGCACTAAGCTATGATAATCTAGTCCTCATCTTTGAGAAGGCTAGCAAGACCATCATCAAGGAGAACAAGAAGATTGAGGTGGTGACTAAGGAGCATGATGTTGCGGTATTCCGAGTTCGGGAGCTTGAGAGTGAGCTAAATGCCCGAAAGCAATCTCATGGTGCTCTTCGCGAATCCTATAAGTCTCTCATGGAAGCACATAAAGCTAAATGAGAAGCATATGGCATTGGTCCTCACCCATGAAGCTCTTGACTTTGACTCTCTCTTTAACTCTTCTAAGCATTTAAATAAAGCTTCTACTTCTTGTGATCTAACCCTTTACAAGGAGATATCTTAAGCTGGAACCTTGTCGACAACCACAACCACAAGGGTTTAGGATCATATATATCCTTCCTCTATCAACATCATTGGCAACGAAAATAAGATCCCCGCGTGAGAAATGTTGCCTTGATGATCACCAAGCCAAGGATTGTTCCAAGGAGATCGAGCCTAAGATTATGCCTAACACTAACTTTTTCCATGAGGATGTGCACTTCAAGCTTTTTAGGGCCAAGGATGGAAAGGTGAAAGCAAAGCCGCTCGGACCCAAATTGCAAAAGGATAATCAAGAAGATTTGAATCCCCAAGGTGATCATGGATCGAGAGAGGAAGACCAAACTCTCTCGGGTTCCCAAGAAGAAGGGACCAACGTGGTGGACCGCAAAGCAAAATTGAAGATTCTAGAAGTCCACTACATGCATGTGATCGAGCTTCAACGCCAATTTACTCTTCAAGGAGATTTTCTCTTGTCTTAGTAGAGAAGATTTCTTTTCTTGTCTTGCATGGTAGTTAAGACTCCTTCGTGAACTAGATGTTTGCACAACCATGCATCATGTGTAAAAAGATAAAAGAAAAAACAAAAAAATTAGTCAATGCCTAACCATCTTCAGATATCCATAAGCATGGGGGAAGATGATGTGTACGTGGTTCTCGATCTTCCGTCAGGTCGTGATAATTCTCGATTTGGTAGAGATGCGACACACAATCGATCCGGTCTCAAATCAACACGATTTGAACTTCACAATCGCAGCATCACTTCTCCTCTAGTTGTCAACCATGCACACATGATTAACTTCACCAAGAAGGCTAATCCTAGCCTACGAATCGAATAATACAAGCAAGAACAAGAAAGAACACAACTCAATTGCGAAATCTGAATTAAATTACAAAGTTAGAAAACCAACAAACCGTCAAACGGTGAACTGTTTGGAAACAGATGAAAACTAATCAAAACCTATCTCTAATGATGTAGCTACTTTTTATATAGAGGTTAGGATGTTCTTAGGGGAAAACCCTAATACAAATGGGTCTAGGAAAGATAAAAGGCCCAAGAGCCAAAAGATGGTGTCACAGCACCCTAGCAGATTCTGGATGTCATATTATTTCGGTGATTATTGAAGATATAGGAAGTATTTTTGCACAGGATTAGATCCATTGGAAAACTTATCTACTTAACTTTGCATCCATATCTAGAACATCCAAAACGGATGTCGTATGCGACCGGAGCATCCGTTTTAGTGCAGGCTGCTCCTGGAGTCCGACTCAGACTCGAACCCAAGTTGGATTGGATCTCCTCCGTGGTTGAATGTGCCTTGCTGATCTTGATCATCTCCAAGTCCTTTTTCATGCTTCTTTTGACCCTCTCTAATGTTCCTAATCATGATAAAGTCATTAGGTAGCAATCTATTATCAAAAGAAGATATGTGATTAGGAACGAGCTCACCTCTAATCTTAACTGTCGTGCGTGAGTTTCATCAATACTAATTTGAGGAGTCTTGTGTATCTAAAGAAGTAATGTCCTGATCAGAAGAGCTTGAGAAGGTGGTTTGGTTATCTCAAGGCAAAGCGGTGGGCTTATGGTGACTAGGCTTGAGATGTGCCAAACTTGGCGTTGGATAGGTTTCTTTTATGCAATGTCCTTAATCTTGCTTACATCCACATGGTATATTTTTATTTCTTGCATTAGCTAGCTTGTTTGCCATGCATTGCATATAGGAATCACGAAAGAGGCGTTATTCTTAGAGAAAGTGACTGCATTGCCTATATGAATTCACACACTACACAAAGAATAAATAAAGCAATTGTGAGCTTCATGCCCATTGAATCTCGTATCTAACAGTCTCTAAGATTCTCACTTACATGGACTGTGAACATAGGTTCAGACATTCTCTTTTGGCTCCTTCTCGCTTTGGTTCTTTATCACTCAATTTTATTGCGATTTGCGAAAACTATAAACCCTTCGAGGCTTATCTATTTGCAAAGGAGTTCCTTTCTAGACAAGTGTTGTGTTTATTTGGTTCTTTGGTGAGGACACTTGAATTTTAGAAAGAAATTCTTTGATTCTGCAATTCTTGGAGGTCACCGAACATTTCGGCGCCTTCATCGAGCAGTTCAGTGATTGTATCTTTGTGATCAATCAGCACAGCAGAATCAGACAGACACCAAACATTCCGACGGGTTCACCGGATAGTCTCGTGACTGAAAGATGAAACGGTTGCTTCTTTGGAATTGGGTCTCGGCAATCACCAGACAGTCCAGCAATTTTGAGCCACCGGACATTTTTTTTGTAAGACTGGATAGGCCGGTGAGTTGGGGTTTTCGCGCGATCTCGGCCATCCATTCAAACTCCTTTCAATTCATGCCATTGATTCCTGTTTTAATCATTCACACATGGGGTCATCCTCGTCTCTCTTACACCCGAGCGTGTCTGACCGCCGAACCGCCTGACCGTTGTCGCCTTTCTCACCGACACCGTCAACCGTGCCTTGCCGCCGTGCATCCTCATCGTCGCACTCGCCGCCGCCGCAAGCCTGCCACCACCTCGTCGAGTCGCAGACCCTTGCTCACGCCTTCGTCCGCGCTTGCTTCCTACGCCCCGCTCACGCACCGCTCGAGTTCGAGCCCGTGCTATCCTGTCTTGTGTGCCGCCGCCTTACTGTCGGTTGCCTGTGCCACCTCACCAAGCTTCGCACCACTCTGCCCTAGACTCTTGAACAATCCCACTGTCACTTACTACACCCTTCCTAAAACCCTCAATAGGGTTTTGGCCAATCTGTGATCGGATGTGTTTCCGATGAGTTCTTTGGTGGTTTCCGACTTTCCTCTTCCGGGTGTATTCATGCCTTTCATCGGTTGTGCCCCACATTGCCTTCCTAGTTAATTAATTACAAAAATTGGCAAAATTTGATTTAAAAGTTTAACCTTTTATTGCTAATTGGAGTAATTAGTTGATATTTTCTAGTACTTAGTGCCATGTTGAGGTTCCTCTTTCATATTTTAATATGGCATTGAGTCTCTCTATCGCTAGTGTCACAATTTGAGTGTATTGCTTTTATTTAAATTGTGACATTAGTCCGTCGATTTTACTGTTGGTCATATTTGCTTTGTTTGATCAGTGATATGTCTTTGTTCCACTGCTAGAATTTATCTATGTGTGTCACTTATCTGCGATGCTTACAATCCTTTATCTATTTCTATGTGGTGCAGTGATAGTTTGGGCAGTGGATCAAGACAGCGAACAGGGTCAGTGGTCTCAGTGGCAGTCCAGATCGTTCTTGGACGGGTTAAGAGCCAAGCTCTTAATCCTATCTTGGCAGTGTTAGCTGGTCAATGGTGCTTGCAACGATAGTTGTTCTTGTAGTGACAACTTGATAGTATGGACCGACAGAGACCATCTGCAGAGAAGGAGGGGAAGGGCAAGACCTTAGAGCCTTAGAGGACGAAGAGGCAGAGGACAAGAGATTCGGATTGGGATCGTGTGCTTGCAGCAGCAGATGTGGATGTACCTCCTGAGAGGAGTGGTGCTTCGAGGATTACAGGTACAGAGGGATAGGGGGAGTAGAGGTCGAGCCGTCAGAGAGTGGTGACCACACCTCTAGTCGCAGAGGTGCAGCCGCGGAGAGCTCCTGCTAGTCGTTCTGGGCACTCGAGAACCTCGTTAGAAGAGGCAGTCCAACCAGCTTCACCGTCGAAGCCACAAAGGTGTCCTCATTCTAGAGCTAGGGTCCGCGCAGTTGCACAGCCAGAGATTAGAGAGCTCACCGGGCTATGGCCAGAGTGACTGAGGAGGAGATTGATCTGCTGAAGATCAAGGGCCTGACCATGAAGGCCAAGAAAAGAGTTGACTTCACTGTTTGGGTCCCTGCAGAGCGTTATGGAGATGCTGGCCAATTATGGATAGTTTTACAACGGAGGATATATGAGGCTCCCTGTCGATAGTTTGCCGCTAAAGGCAAGAGCTTAGTGTTTGCCGCATATCGTCACTGTTCGTTTGAGGCATTGAGCAGAGGAGTTGGGAGTGATATGGAGGGGCACATTAGCTTTCTGTTTGAAATTTTTGAGTTGGTCACCCAGCCCCTGAGGTACAGTGAGAAGGTTGTTCTACATTTCTACGCCTCTTTGTGAATCTCCCCTGACAGGTCACGTCTCTAGTTCTTATATCGAGGGGAGCCACATCTGTTTGAGAGATCCAATGTAATTGCTGCTTTGGAGTTCCTATCATCTGAGACACGAATCCACACTCTGGCTCATCCGAACTTCTTGCCACCCTATAGACTCTTTGGAGGGATGGAGCCGAGCGATGAGAGGTTGAGTGTTGCTTTCCGCCACCACATGGGAGCACTACTCGAGGCACCCTCTGAGGCTGACACACGAGGCTCGTGTCTTGAGAGGGTTGCTGGGCAAGTCTATTGCTCCGAGAGCTGGCTACAGTTGAGAGGGTTGCGGGTAGGTCTATTGCTCTGAGAGCTGGCTACAGAGAGCAAGTTATCATTCTTCATCAGTAGCTGCTGAAAGGATCAAGTGACCGAGAAGGGGTTGAATGGGCACTAACACTACTAGTTCTTTTTCTCGCTCTTCCTAACTTCTAGCAAACTAGCAACCAACTCCTAGCAAGAAAGGACTAAGCAAAAGAGCAACGAAGCTACTAGGCAACCAAACTCTAGAAGATAAAAAAAGAACAACCTATCAAGCTACCAAGCAATCAGACATGAGAGCCACCAAGAGATATAACCAAGCAACCCATCACACTACTCGCAAAAAGGCATGAGAGCCTTCCTCTAATTCTCGTTGGACCACTCCCGTCGGAGTCCTGGTCCCTCCCATCGTTCCCGGAACGAGGCTCACATGGGTACGCTTCTCTCTCGGAGTGAAGTCACCAGTGGTCCGACTGTAGCAAACAATACCCAAACGCTAGAGCAAGCCACCAAGGCTCGGACGCTCCCTCTTGGTGTTCCTTTCGAGTGGGGGACCCGAAATCGCTCACAAACTTGATTTCGTCTTCCACAAGTCTTCAGAAGCTCGGACAATGACGCCTAACCGGTCTAGGCTACCATAGATCAAGAGTAACAAGCCAAAGACACTACTCTCAGCTTTACAAGCTCTAGGAATGTATGGATGCTATTTGCTACTCTTCACTAGCACTAAAGATCTCACTAGATGCTTTTGTGTGCTCCACTTGTTGACTTTTGGTTTTCACAAATGATCTCCCAACTTCTCTGGCCGTAGATAACCTCCACAACAGCTCTCCCAACGATTAAAATAGGCCCCAACCATGAAAAACATGTTGCCAAAAAGCTGACTGCTTTTTGCAGTCACTAGACTGTCCGATGACTGGGACCACCGAACTGTCTAGTGACTCCTGGTCTTCGACTACAGAAACATCTTCTCTGGAATCCATCCATGTGACACCAGATTGTCCGGTTCATACCATCACCGGACTATCCAGTGACCTTCTCTTTTGTACTTCCAGAAACACCTCTTCAAGACTCCGACTACTGGCTCACCGGACTGTCTGGAGACGTCTTCACTCCAACTCTAAAGAGCACCTCTCTCTGGACTCCGACCTACAGCACTCACCAGACTGTCTGGTGACTCCCGCTGACTGTCCGGTGACTCCATCTGAGCTGCTACCAAAAAACTGCCTCTCTGGACTCCACACACCAGCACTCAGCAGACTGTCCGATGACAGCATTAGACTATCCGGTGACCTTCCAGATGCTGAAACTTGACACTTTCAAGAATTCGTGGTTTCCTGCTGCAACTCTTGACATCTTCAAGCTTCCACTGATCACTCAAGAGCCTCAGAGAACCCAGAGCATCCATACTCCCTAATTCTTGTCCAACCGAGACGAGTGATCCGACCTCTCTTAATAGTACCGGTGTTTTCTAAATAGACTCAAGACCTAAAACTAAGCCACACATGGCTCTATATTATCCTTAGCCTTGGACAAACTCCTTCCTTGAAAGCACACTGGGAATCTAAGCATCCTTGAAACAAGCAACTCGAAGAAGTGGAGAATAGCGTTGATAAACCTAAATCCAACGAGTTAGTTCATGGTTCTCATTCAATCACCAAAATGACTCATACCTTTGAGGAGCTTCAATGCTCATGAAGCTAACAATCTCTCCATTTTTTGTGATTGATGACAACCATGATGCAAATGATCGAGATGATACAAAAGATAGGAAGGAAAATATGAGACAACTCTAAAAGAAAAGAATAGGCACAAGTCTTACCATATTTTGTCAAGATGCCCACAAAATGCACGTGATTTCACAAGATTTGAGAAAATAGGAAACATTACTCCCTTTAATTTCTTAGTCAAATTCTTCTCCATAGGCCAATCTTATCATCAAACAATTCTTCTCAATCATCAATTCTTCTCTTCTTGATCATCAATTCTTCTCTTCTCGATCATCACCATCAATACTCATACTTCTCCCCCTTTGTCATCTATCAACAAAAAGAATACCACTGGAGGAGAGTGCAATGGACAAACCATATAGAGAATAAGTGAGTATGGAGCAATATTACCGAGTGATCACTAGTAATTCTATTCTTGTCCTTATATCTTTTCTTGACTCTTACTCCCCCTCGAAAGATGCTTCTCTTGACAAGTTTCTTTCCTAAAAGGATTTAACCAAGAAACTTCCTCTTCTTTCACATGGGAATGTATGAACCATAGTCTTTGAGCCGCGTAAGTAGAATTATCCTTAGAGCTCAAAAGATTGTCATTCAATGGCATGAAGCTCACAATTACTTTAAAGTATGTCTACGCGCAATAAACTTATATTTGATAATGAGCAACTCCCCTAGAATCGTGCTTGATGTCAAGACACTAGATGTAATGCATGAGATGCAAATGTATGCAAAGAGAGAAATGATAACAAACTTGCTCATGATGAAGGACTAGAAAACAATTACCCTCATCACATTGGAATCCTCTCGCAAGCTTACTCATAATGAACCCCATCTCCTAGCCTTGGGCACCCCATAAACATTCTTCCCAAGCTTTCCAAGATGCTAAGCTTTGGAGATTAATCAAGTGAAGTCTGAGAGATTGAGAATATTGAGCTCTCCCCTTAGCCTGTTAAAGTTCTTCTCACCAAGAGGCTTTGTGAATATATCAGCCAATTGATCATTATTTCTCACACTTATAAGATTAATATCCTTCTTAGCCACATGATGATGCTTGACTTCAATATGTTTGGCATGGCCATGACAACCCTTATGAAGAGCCATATTGATAGCACTCTCACTATCACGATATAGTGGAATTTGATTATATTTTAGTCTATAGTCCATCAGAGTTTGCTTCATATAGAGAAGTTGAGCATAACAAGCACCGGCAGCCATATATTCCACTTCGGCTTTTGAAAGATTCACGACATTTTGCTTCTTAGAGCACCAAGCAACTAAAGATCTTCCAAGAAATTGACATCCACTAGAGGTACTCTTTCGACTCACTTAGCATCTAGCAAAGTCCAAGTCGGAATAGCCAACAAGATCAAAGCCTCCATCCTTTGGATATCAAAGGCCCATGATTGGTGTATACTTGAGGTACCTAAGAATTCTATTGACAGCACTTAGATGTGATTCCTTAGGATTAGCTTGATAACGAGCACATAAGCATACACTAAACAAAATATCCGGACGAGAGGCAGTAAGATATAATAGAGAACCAATCATTGATCAATAAAGTTTTTTGTCAACTGATATACCACTCTCATCCGGGCCAAGAATACCATTTGTGGCCATAGGAGTCTTGATAGTCTTTGACTCTTCCATTCCAAAACATTTGAGGAGATCCCTTGTGTACTTCTCTTGATAAGTGAATGTCCCTCCTTTCATTTTCTTGACATGGAATCTGAGGAACAAGTGAAGCTCTCCTATCATGGACATCTCAAATTCTTTGGCCATTAGTTCTCAAAATTCTACATTATAAGCTTTATCAGTTGACCCAAAGATAATATCATACACATATATTTCACAAATAAAAAGGTCATTGTCAACATGTCTAGTGAAGAGAGTGTTATCGATACTCTCTAGTTTGAAGTCTTTACCAGTGAGGAAGTCTCTTAGCCACTCATACCACGCCCTCGAAGCTTGCTTGAGTCCATACAATGCTTTCTTCAGCTTGAAGATGTGGTCGGGGTGCTTGGGATCCTCGAAGTCAGGGGTTGCTCAACTAAAACTTGCTCATTAATATAGCCATTTAGAAATGCGCTCTTCACATCTATTTGATATAATCTAAAGTTAAGATGTGAAGCATAAGCAAGTGAGGTTTGAATTGACTCAAGTCGAGTCACGAGGGCAAAGGTCTCATCGAAGTCCACCCCATCATCTTGAGAGTAACCCTTGGCCTCGAGTCTTGCTTTGTTCCTCACAACATTCCCATTATCATCCTGCTTGTTCTTGAAATCCCATTTGGCACCAGTGATGTTCTTGTGCTTTGGCCTATTCACCAAGTCCCAAACTTGATTCCGCTTAAAGTTATTGAGCTCCTCTTGCATAGCCATCATCCACCGCTTCATCAATGTTCTTGGGCTCTATCAAAGACACAAAAGAGAAATTCTCACAAGCAATATTAGCAGCATCATCATTAGTATAATTTGATTTATATTGATTTCTGCTTGTCTTTAACCCTTGAGAGGGACTCCCAAGAATCAAGTCACTTCTGTGATCTCAATAAATGGGGTTGTGCCTTTTTGGAGCTTCTTGAGGCGGTGGAGCTTGTGGTGGAGAGACATCTTGTGCATCTTAAATGGCTTGCTCCTTAGAGATGACGGTATCTTGTTGTCAGAGCGGAGAGCTGCAATCTTCTTCACTTGATGTCTTTGTTGGGAATGGTGGTGTAGCAATTGGTGTAGGTGATCCTTGATTTCTCGAGGCAGTAGGTCTTGAGGTAGTTATCTTGGTGCTTGTACACTTGGTGATTCTTGAGCTTGATTTCTTGATGTAGTGATCTCTTGTTGGGTTGAGGAGGAAGCTTGCGGTGAAGGGGTAGATGGATCATCTTCTCTTGGTAGAACTTCTCCCACGGGCATCTTCCGCATTGCTTCCTCCAAAGGTCTATCATTATCTACATCACAACTATAAGTTCTTTGTTCTCTTGAGAACCATTAGTTTCATTAAATTGTACATCACATGATTCCTCTACAAACTGGTAGTTGCATTGAAAACACAATAAGCCTTAGAGTTACCGGAATACCCAACGAGAAATCCAATGTCAGTCCTCTTTTCAAACTTCCCTAGCCTCTTTCTTTTCTTGAAGATATAGCGCTTGCATCCAAAAACATGAAAGTAGGCCACATTGGGTTTTCTTCCCACCAAAAGCTCATATGGGGTTTTATTCAATAGACGATCTAAATAGACACGATTTGAAGTGTGGCATGCTGTATTGATAGCTTCAACCCAAAATCTCTCCAGAGTCTCATATTCATCCAATATAGCTCTAGCAAGAGTGATGAGAGTTCGATTCTCTCTCCACAACATCATTTTGCTCCGGGGTGTAAGTAGCCGAGAACTCATGCTTGATGCCAAGATCATCACAATATTTCTCATTGATCGTTCTTGAACTCGGTCCCATTATCACTTCTAACCTTCTTGATTTCATCTTCAAATTCATTTTGATCTCTCTTAGCAAACTTCTTGAAGTTGGTGATAGCTTGAGCTTTGTCTTCTAGAAATATAGTCCATGTGTACTGAGAGAAATCATCAACATTCACCACGCAATAAAGATTCCCATCAAGACTATTGTATGTTGTTGGTCCAAAAAGATAAATATGAAGAAGCTCAAGAGATCTTGATGTGAACATTACGGTCTTGTAAGGATAAAGAGAGGCCACTTGCTTTCCCGCTTGACAAGCACTACACAATTTGTCCTTCTCAAAAGTGACATCTTGAATTCCAAGAACCAAACCCTTCTTGGTGACCATCTTTAATTGGCCCATTCTAATATGGGCAAGCCTCCTATACCATAACCATCCTTTGGAGGACTGTGCAATAAGACAAGTTTACAGTGAAACTTCATTTGAAGATAAATGCACAATGTACAAATTGTTGTGCTAAAAGCCATTAAAAGTGAGGCCCAGAGATTTGTTGATCAATTCGGCACCCTTATCATCTACTATTTCTATATAAACGCAACCCACTAAGAGGCCTAATCTCAACCCACAGCAAGCCACAGCACCCTTTTTAATTGAACCGTTGGATCTCCAAAGCCTTCACATCCAGACTGTCGTTCTATTCATCATCCCTCATTAGTGCTATATTTAATCGGACGCTTCCTTTATCTCCCGGCAAATAATCTATAGTATCTATATAAAAATCACCACCCATAACATCCTAATCTCAAACCATAATCAACCATGTTATTTTTATTATTTGAACTGTCCGATGGCAGCCTCTCAATCTCATATACGTGCAGGGTCTCAGCTGGCAGTAGCTCACCACGCAGAGCCAAAGGTCATGGCCTCCTGGTTCCGTCACCCTCGCCGTCACATCCTTACAACAAATTTTGGCTAAAGAAACAAGTGCCGCCTTCTCCCAAATCAAGTACATCTCTCCACACTCAAGCCAATACCCCAAGGTGACTCACCGTTTTGTTTGCTAGATATGGGTCAGCATTAAAAATCTGATGGACTTTGAGTCACTCTTTTTTTGTAAAATTTGGTGATTTTTTATTCGATGCAGTAGTGAGAAGAACACCGGTGGGAATGGTAACGATATGTGTGACATTGACTTCTAGTCATGTTCATCTGCAACTATAGTACCTTTCATTTTTTTTGAGATAGTGGATACTTCGTTGATGTAGTTGTGGTTTTTGACAGGTGGGTTGTCATTCGGAACACAACTATCATTCCGACAAATTTGGCCGCTGCTACCATCATTTCTTCTTATGATTTTGTATTTGTGTGTTATGTTTAAGCAATTCAATGAAACTCTAACTTTTTCGCAATATTACACCTAATCCTTTTGCAGGGCAGACAAATTTTGAAGAGGTTGTAAAGGTAATTCCATCCGCTCTCTCTACAACTTCTGTGTGCTATATAGATAATTTTTTATCCTCACAAAAGCATCAGGAATTTTGTTAGAGAATATCTTAGAGTATTACCATTCAATCATCCATAAATTTCCGGAGCAATGCGCTAGGGAAATCATCTAAGTTGAAGAAACATGTGAAGCCAAGATCACATAATTGGGCAACCGAGAGAAGATTGAAGCTCAAGGATTCAACTAGCATAACATTTGATATGGGCAAGTCATTTGAGAAGGCGACTCTGTCCAATCCCTTTATTTTTCCTTTTGAATTATCCCCAAAAGTCACCTTGTCTTTATCTTCATCTTCTTGGATGGTGGTGAATATCTCACAATTTCCGATTATGTGTTGAGTGCATCCACTATCAAGAACCTAATGTTTGCCACCATTTTTGTAGTTTACCTTGCTAGAAGCCATAAAACAAGAGGTCTTAGTATCCAAAATGTTGCATAATTCACTTGTACTAACTTCAATGATAAGAGCAACTTCTTTTGATGAACTTTGACCTTTAGAGCGCTTAAGGTGACTTTTCCAAGCATCAACTTTCCTCTTGTTAGCTTCATCAATTGAGATATGACGCTTCCCATACGAATTGATCCATTCTATAAGTTTATCAATGCGAATACATACATCTTTTGGGGTTTCATTAGGAAGGGTAATGATATTGTCATACTCATCACATAGAACATCAAAGGAATCCTCTAACAAACTACAAGCAATAGAATTATCATCAAGAGGTAAGTGAGAGCTAGTAGAGATAGAGGTATTGCAAACCGATCGCTCAAGAATGTGGTGAGCATGAATTCTTTCAATCCCACTTGAGATAGAGGCATTTAGATCATCCGTGATTGATGAAGCTTCATGAGAGACAAGAGCACTAGTATTCTTGTTTGAGAGGAACTTCTCGATGGATTCTTCATGAGAAATTTTGAGTGCTCCTTCAAAAGAATCGATCTCTTCAACAAGATCATGCAATCGTTGCATAACAGCACCTATAGTTTCATCATCAAGAGTTTCAAAGTGAGTATAAGCATATATGAGCTCAAGATAAATAAAATTTTCAATCATAATAGCACTTAATGAGTTGCTAGATGAAGAGTTTGATGAGATGTTCATGTTAGCACTCAAATTCACCAGTTTTGTAGGATAAAGGTAGATTAGCAAGCGATTCTTCCATGAGCGACTACCGGACCCCGATAAAGAACATGTCTTAATCACTCCCAATCACTTTCTCAAGCCGATTAAGCCACGAAGTGAGCACTTGGCTCTGATACCACTTAAAAGGACGAAGTGACCGAGAATGGGGGGTCGAATCGGGCACTAACACTACTAGTTCTTTTTCTCGCTCTTCCTAACTTCTAGCAAGCTAGCAACTAACTCCTAGCAAGAAAGGAATATGCAAGAGAGCAACCAAGCAAGAAGGCAACCAAACTCTAGTAGATAAAGAAAGAACAACTTATCAAGCTACCAAGCAAGCAGGCATGAGAACCACCAAGAGATATAGCCAAGCAACATATCACACTACTCGCAATAAGGTAAATGCTTAAGTAAAGAGAAGGGTGAAAGAGATGTTCAGCGATTTTTCCCGAGGTCTCGAAAGGATGGCGCTTTCCCCTAATCCTTGTTGTACCACTCCTGTCGGAGTCCCGGTCTCTCCCGTCGTTCTTAGAACGATGCTCATATGGGTACGCTTTACTCTCAGAGTGAAGTCACCAGCGACCCAGCTGTAGCAAACAATATCCAAGCACTAGAGCAAGCTACCAAGGCTCGAGCGCTCCCTCTTGGTTTCCCTTTCGAGCGGAGGACTCGAAACCG
>BCLF01000054.1:1739954-1769358 GCA_001602275.1 Zoysia japonica | reverse complement strand
TTGTAGGGCTTTGAGAGGAGTGATCTTTTCCTATTACTCTTTGTTTGGCAGCCTGGACCAGCTAGGAATCGGTGTTGAGCTTCCAAGGAGATTGTGGAAGACGACGCCATTTCTGTGAGCGGCTTCGAGTTCCCCGCTCGAAAGGAACACCAAGAGGGGGCACTGGGAGCCTTGGAGGCTTGCTTTAGCGTGGGAGTATTGTGTGCTACAGCCGGGCCGCCGGTGACTTCACTCCAGGAAGTGGACGTACCGTTGGGAGCACCGTTTCGAAAATGACGGGAGGGACCGGTACTCCGACGGGGATGGCCCAACGAGGATTAAGGGAAGGTGCCGACCTTTCAAAACCTCGGTAAAAATCACTGAGCATTCTCTTGAATCTCTCTCTTTACTTTTCGCATTTTATTTTATTGAGTAGAGTTATATGTTGCTTTACGATTCCTCTTGGTGGCTATCATGCTAGTGTTTGCTTGTTGTCTTTATCTTATCACTAGCATCGTTAAAGGTCTTGGCCTAGTAGAATTGTGTAGGTTGCTCTTGTTTTGATTGAGTCTTATAGTTTGAGTTTATAGTGAATTAAGTTCTATAAGTTCACCGATTCAACTCTTTTTCTCCATGTCCTTGATCTTTTCAACTATGTACAAGATATAACCTCCTTGAAGAGTATATTGATGTTGAAGCTCGATCAAACATGTGGTGGATTTCTTGGAGTTCCAATCACGTTTTACGGTCCACCAACTTGGTCCCTTCACTTCTTCATGGAAACCTAAGAGAGTTTAGGCTTCCATAAGACAAAGAAGGACATTCAATTCCAAAAAGAGTTTGAATCCAACTTGGGTTTAAGTCCTTGTTGGACTGCAGGAGCAGCCTGCACTAAAATGGATGCCCAAGTTGCATACGAACTTCATTTTACACATTCTAAATATGGATGGAAAGCTAAGGAAATAAGCTTACTAACGGATCTAATCATGCGCCAAAATACTTCCAAGATCCTTAGGAATCACCAAAACAATACGACATATAGAATCTGTCAGGGTGCTGTGATACTATCTTTTGGCCCTTGGACCGTGTATCTTTTTTAGGCCCATTAGTATTAGGTTTGCATCCTAAGGATGCCCTAACCTCTATATAAATAGTAGCCACTATCATTAGACTTAGATTTTGCTTAAATTAATCTGTTCTCAAATAGTTTTGCCGCTAGACTGTTTGTAAGATTCCAAATTTGTTAGCTTAATTCAGATTTTGCATATGTTTTGCGTTCTTCCTTGTTCTTGCTTATATTCTTCGATTCGCGGGCCAGGATTAGCCATCTTGGAAAGGTCAACTAGGTGTTGCATGGTTGATAACTATAAGAGAAGTGGTGCTGCAATTGCAAAGTTTGAATCGTGTTAATTTGAGGCCAGATCGATTATGCGTTCCATCTCCACCAAATTGAGAGTTGTCACGACCTGACGAAAGATTAAAAACCACGTACACATCAAGTGGTAATCAAAGCTTCAGGTACATCATCAGGTTCAATTTGCCTTTGTTGATTTTTCATTTATTCTATCGTCCACAGAAAAACCGCTTCAAAAAAATAGATTGGTAGGTTTCCCTATCCAAAACATTGTCTAGGCTTTGCATAATTCTATTCCATCATCCATAGTGATGAATTCTTGTCCTTAGTCTGTGTTTTGGTTGCTGGTTTTTGAAGTATTTTAGCATCTAGTTGTATTGCTTCGTCGTTCATCGCTTGTATCATTCAATCTGTTATCCTTGTTCATATCTACTGATCTTCAACATCCACATCACCCATCTATAAGCTTCCGCCACAAAATTATTTACAAATTTTGCATCCAATTTGCAATCCGAATCTGTTTTCAGCCTTTAAAAAATCTGATATAGAGCAGTCATGACTTTTGTTTCTAAACTCTAAATTACATATAACATTATGAAAATGCAATCCAATTGTTAATAATGAAAATTTCATCTACATTTACCTATTTCAGAGACATAGTGGTAATAATGCTAGCCACCAAGAGGATCAACTGTCAAGATATATTTATGGAATCGAAGCATGGGAAAAAATAATTACTTACTGAGCCCTATTGAATCTCAAAGACTAGGAAACAACTTCTTTTTTTCAAGCGTTCAGATACTCTTCTCTGAACATAGATGCCAATTCCTTAGGGGGCACTTGCTTCACTCTTGATTTTGAATTCTATAGGATAATATAAAAAATATGAATCAGATGACAGTATATAAGTTACTAAAGAATTAAGTAAAAGAACACTTAAATGGTACAAATTAAATAATTGAGACCAAATCTAGCAAACAAATAAAAAATTGAGAACCAATAGGTAGAAACATAGCAGAACAAACTGGTAGGAAGTAAGATCAACAGGAAGAAGAAAAGCGACCTAGTCTGGTGGATCGTTACCCACCACTGGTAGTAGTGATAGGAGTATTAATGCCATTAGTACCATTAGCATAACAACATCTTAATTGGCTATAGTACAGTAACATCTGATTAGTGGGCTTTCATGAATGTCATTAGCACCATTAGCTTCAGCTCCTTGATTGACTGTAGTAACATATGATTAGTGGGATTTTATGATTACCCAATAACGGTGGCCAATATTGAAGCAAGTGTGACGTGAGAAGAGGAGGTAGAAGGTTAAATCATGAACGGTCGAGATGGTTGGAAGGGTTGTGATTGAACGATGCAAACAAAAATCATGATGTGGCTTCATGAGATATGAGATAGTGAGGGTAATTATATAGGTATTATAGATGTAATTGTCATGATGAAGCTTAACAACATTATCTAGCATCAAGGTGTTGGTTCTCCTTAACCCACTGCTTGCAGTGCTTGCAGGGAGCGGGGGTCATCTTGGGCGGTCAGCTCATTAGAGTGTGAGCTAGCTACCTAGGTTCGATTCTCACTTGCCGCATCCCTGCTAGAGTGCGGAATGGGGCGGCTGGGGTTTGAACTTCCGTCCCCATGCCACGTCCTTCATGGTCACAGGAGGCTAATATGCCCTCTAGCCTCTATTAAACCACTGCTTGCTACATTAAAGGCTAAAAGTTCAGAGTACAATTTAATTGCTTCCCGGCACATTTAAGCCGTAGCACAGCGAGGATTAGTGATGGTGTGGATGGGAAGTAATTAAATTCTTTTTTTTTCGAATGTGCATAAGATCTACGCCACAATACAACAAAGACACAAATATCACCATAATCCACCGGAAACACGACACTGCTTTGGCTAAGTACATAGAGCCGAGATTTTTTTTCAATTTTTACCCTTCAATACGAGAGCTTTTCGATCCTTAACCCTCAATTCGGATGACTTCTATTTAGAGCCCCTAAATTCATTTTTAACTTCAGAATATACCCTTTTAGTAATATAAGCATATTTTCACTAATTTTATATATTTTCTTTAATCTAAAGTGACACTTCTACCCCTCCTCCACGTATTCCAATCGAATCGATCGATTCATTCTCCTGACCGGTCTTCCTCTCCCCGTCTCGAGCTCTCTCCTCTCCTTTCGATAGCTCTCACATCTAGGGTTCCAGCGGCGGCGGGCGGAGCTTGGCCGGCGAGGGCTCGCCACCGGCGGCGCTGGAGGTTTCTGTGCTGGCCTAGTGCGGATCCGAGCGCGTGCGGGCAGGAACGACGAGGGCGCGCGCCGGCTGGAGACGCAGCGTGGGCGCGGCCAGGATCCGCGGCGCGTGCGAGCAGTTTTCGCGGGCCGCGCCGACTGGTGCCGCAGTGTGTTAGCAGCGAGAGGCGTGAGATCAGAGCAGAGGCGGGGCAGATAGCTCGTCGGGGAAGAAGCAGCTTGAGGAAGGGGAAAGAGATTGGGGAAGAAGAGGAACGGAGGAGGGTAGCTGGGAAGAGATTATGATATTTTGATATTATCTTTGTTAACCCTTATCCAAGATAGAGGTACAGCAAATATAGGTCCCCGGCTCAGCCGGTGTGTAGATCACGGCCCACTCTGGCCCATTGACACGAACACTAGGACGATGAGTGCACGCGCTGCATCGGTGCTGCTCCTGTGCTTGTGCCGGTGGTGGTAGCTCCAGCAGAGTATCCTGACATTCCCCTCTCCTTGAAATGCGGCTTGCCCTCAAGCCGCCATTGTCGTAACCGCCGAGATCCCAAGGAAAATGCTCAATCTGAATCTCGAAGCTGCCCAGCCTCAGTTTCAGGTCGTCGATGGCATAGTCGCGCAGGTGCGAGCAGCAGTGGAGGGCGCCGGATGTGTGCTGGAACGTTGTGGAGTTGATCCAGACCTCGTTGGAACCCAATCCAGCGCCATGGGTGATGACGAGCTCACTGATAACCAAAACAACAATGTCCCTGTGCTCTCGTAACAACTTCAGTACAGTAATGGCCTTGTTGGTAAGAACTGGAGGATCGAGGGAATGGCCAACAAGTAATGGCCATGGGGATGCATCAATGATATATGTGCAACATTACTTCGGATTGCTGCCAGCAGAAAAAATTGGACGAACTGGGAACATGCCAAAAGCATACGTGCTGGAAACAATTTGTTTCAGGAGAGCGAGTTGAGCATCAATCCAAGTCGGAGCAAGAGATCCAACCCATCTATGCTTTTTAGTCATTTGTGATAACGCAGCACATCCAAATCTGACTTGCTAATGTTGTATTGCTCAAAACGTTTCTGCCATACAGCTGCTTGTCCAGTGAAAACAAGAGGCGAATTGACTCCAGGAAGAGCCATCCAGTTCATTTCCTTCTTCCATGCATCCCAATCCTTGAGATGTGGTGGTGGCCAAGGAGGTTTCAGCGACCAACTCATTAGCTCCATTACAGCACTGTTGTGAAGGCAGTCAATTTTCAGCATCTCCTTCATAGCATTCCCAAGTTTGGAATCAGCAACATCTAATGTAGCACCCTTACAGTGCTTCTGCAAGAACATGCGCAGACCCTTGCAAGGTTTGCTATCAATAATCAGAGTCGTAGCAGAGAGGTCATCAGTTGTGTTCTCAAACTTGTTGAAAGTCTTCAGCTCCAAAACACCATCGTGCAAGTTCAGTGAGGCATTAGACATGGAATCGGCCACCTTGAACCAGGAACTCACGGAATGACAATCCAGGTTGCCCCTAATATCAAAACTCAAAGTGCCAACAATTCTCAAATATCCGTGACCATCAGAACTTAACCCTTGGTTCTGCCATAACCGAAGATTATCTCCAACCAACAGTGGAAAATGTAGTGTAGGCAACTTGCTATGAAACCAGGAATGGGATGAGTATGTGACTGATAAGGACCATGATCCACCAGTGTCACGGCACAACGGTCTTCACTCCCGTCAAGCTGACCACAAACTATCATCGCTCTGAACTGATTGGCATTGATACATCCCATCTGAACAGCAAGCTGAGGATGGAGTGGCCACGGAGGCTTGGGAAATTTCGAGCCTCCCGCACTTATCACACTGACAAAACACAGCAGACGAAGCCTGTTGCAGAATACTGTACCTGTCGTTGCAGCGGCCAACCATTGACAAACCTGACTTGGAATCGTTAGTGCTGGCACTCGACCAGCATTGCTGCGGCAAACCATCGATCGAACATTTGGTGGGCATCAGCAAAAGGATCTCTCGGGGGCTTGTACCATCGGCGTATGCGACCGTGTACAGGCAGCCGCCGGTGCGACCGTCACGGACACGTCCCAGATGTAGGGGCTGCAGCACCGCGGAGTCGTAGAGCAGCGTCATCTGGATCATGCTGATGGAGGACGCCGACAGAACGCAGATGGGGTTGTCACCCACGGAGCGCCGAGCTCGGACAGTGTGACGTGGTGCCTGGCGAAGACGATGTCGCTGCAGTAAAGGCTGGAGCCACGACGAGTGTCGGGGATGACGGTGGTGACGGCGCACGAACTGACAGGCCCCGTGGCCAACTCAGTACCACTGCGGGTTGGAAGGTCGACGAAGACGCTGTCATCGGGGACTATCGGCCTGGAGACCCAGACACGGAGCCAGCGCCTGGAGAGAACGACGGAGCGCGCGGCATCCTTGGCGGGGAGACGGGAAACAATGTTGCAGTGGAACCCGAAGGGTAGGCTGCCGATGCGGTCCTCGGCAACGCTGTCGACGGAGGAAGGAGCGACGATGGAGGCGCTGCCAGTCGAGGATGTCGATTTCGCGAGCGTAGAGAGGTGCGACTGCGGGATGTGCGTGGTCGCCGCCGTAGCCGACTGAACGGCCGTGCCGATCATGGACGAGGGTGCCGATCATTCTGTTAACTTGTTCAAAATTCAGTTATTCCGTTTAGCTTGTTGAAAATCACTTTAAAAATATGGGTACATGGTGTCAAAATTTTATGTAATATGTGCTACATTTGAAGAGTAGCCTTTCTTATGTGAACAACATGTCTTAAGGGTATTTTGAGCAACAATTGAAAAAAAAAATGTGAAAGAAACATAAAAAAGATACATTTGAAATTAAAAACGAATTTAGGGGCTATAATTAGAAGTCACCCGAATTGAGGGTGAAGACCGAAAGGCTTCCGTACTGAGAGGACAATAACTGAAAAATCTCGCCAAACTTTCTATTTGAAGATGGCATCGATGACAAAGTGAAACAACACAACCCCAATACTCTTGTTCATGTGGAAAAACAAATAGTTTTGGAACTTCCGTGATTTTTCCATAAACCTCATCTTGCTCGACAGAAATCCTGGCTGTGATATAATATGCCAGTCGAGATATACATCTTTCTTTACCTTACAATGATAGAAAATTTCAGCTTAAAGGGCTGGCATACATTCTATCAATGTCTTCTTCAGATTAGTACTCCTGATGCCTTCAGAACATCGTGAACTCTCCTCATCTGGCCTCTCGATCCCGTGCACAACTTTTTAAAGACTCGCATTTTATAAGACCATGAATGGAGCTTGGTCGTCGATCCACCACACCTAGAAATTTCAGCCCCTTATTTCATCCCAAATCTCGGAGGCAAAACGTATGCCGTACTTCATATGGCTACACGTCAGATGACCTGTTCGCGTACTCCTGAACCAATGCTCCGAAGAGAGATGGCCTCTCGATCAGATTCGCAGGCCGGTCAAACTCCTTTGCTAGTCCTGGTAGCAGATGAAACCAAATTTTAGATGGACAATAAGATTATACAGGAATTTTGAGCTGGGTTAAAAAAGGGATTACCTGCATCAATAACCAGGACTCTGTCGCAGTCCATGACTGTTGGTATTCTGTGTGCAATGCTGATGATGGTACAATCTGCAAAATCTTCTCGGATGATCTTCTGAATCACAGAATCGGTTTGGGAATCCACGGATGCAGTAGCCTCGTCCATGAACAGTATTTTGCTGCGCTTCAGCATCACCCTGCCCAAGCATAGCAGTTGACGTTGTCCAACACTCCAATTTTCCCCGTTGTCGACAACTAGGTGAAGTAAGAAGAAAACAGCTTGTAAGTAGCTGCGAGATCTTTTGGGAATCTTCTTTCACTCAAATAATATTATTACGAAATTTATCATGTCATACGCTGAAAAAAATCCTGATTATACATTTTCAATCTAAGCCTTCATGCAAGAACACTGAGCGGTAGCACTGTGGAAACATTAACTCTTGAAGTAAAAAGGTATATCTAGTTGAAATAGTAAAATAATTTTCATACTATTTTTGAAAGCTTACTAAGCAATTAATAATTTAATTACCTGAAGCATCAAGTTTTTCTGGTTTCGAAGCCACAGCATCTTTCAGTTGACAGCGATCCAAAGCCTGCATGGAAAATGTTAAGTTCCTAACCATATGATGGAAAAAATGTCTAGATATAAAAAAATGAACTTGCTGGTAAAATACCTTCCAGATTTCATCATCAGAGTACTGCTCAAGTGGATCAATATTGCTTCGAATGGTCCCTTCGAAGAGAACAGGCTCTTGAGGGATGATACCAAACCGAGACCTAAGATCATGAAGTCCTAAAGTGCAGATGTCAACACCGTCAATGATTATCTTCCCTTCAGAAGGCTCCACTATTCTGAACAATGCTTGGATTAATGTTGATTTTCCACTGCCAGTTCTACCAACAACTCCAATCTTCTCTCCTCCATGTATGCTGATAGTGATGCCCTTCAACACTAGTGGTGTGTTGTGCCTATATCTAACCTGCATATACAGAGATTTTTTTTTAAAAAAAAATCTTTGTTTACTGCATGCTTTCGGTTTCAAGACATAGTTAAGAAACTAGGAAAATACTAGTATGTCTTTAGCTAAACAAGTTAACAACACTGCATAAATGAGAAATTACCTTGAGATCAATGACGTCAATGTCACCTTTTGTTGGCCAGTTTGCATCAGGCAGGCATTCCTTTATCCTCCATGCGGCCTCTGATGGAATGTTTGTGAATTGCTTGATCCTCTCAACTGAGACCATTTTGTTTTCAATGAAACAACTCATCCAGATGGCAAAAAACAACACCTGGTTGAGAGATAGACCATAGGAGAGCGACAGACCAACATAGTCTGCATCACGAGTTTTTTTTTTCAGTGTTTGTAACTATTGTAACGTCACATTAGTTTCATACAGATCTTCATTTGACAGTGAACAGTCACAAAACTTTGATGGCCGAACTATGTTTCTGCGTAGCTATGAATTTTTAGTAGCCACATAGAAAATCCAGTAAATCGTAGGGGAAGAAGCATACCTGGTTTCACGAAGTTGCTCGGCAATGTGACCATGAGCAAAGCTGTGAAGCAGAGAACAAAGCTTCCAATCAGCTCCAGCCGGAAACCGAGCCATTCGTTCGCGCCATTGTTATGGAAGTCCATCCTCAAGCTGGAATTGACCCGATTGAGGTTCTCCTGCGAGAAACTCTCCTCCTTCCTGAAGCACCTGATTGTCATGACACCTTGAACCGTCTCCGAGAAATGGTGGATCACTGGAGCCTTGGTGATGGATTCAAGTCGAGTCAGCTCCCTCGACGTCGACAGGTAGTAGCTCTGCGGTGATGAATTGTATCATGTCAAACTAACACACCGGAGGCACAAAAGTGCAGTTAAAAGTTCTTGTATACGATACAGTATAGTGACAGAAGAGACTCACCCGGTACCACAGGTTCAGTATAATTAGAGGGATGATGGCCACGACGGACGGCCACGCCACCTGGCACGTGACGATCAGCACGCTGATCACGGTGATGTACATGGCCAGGCTCATCCAGACGAAGAATGGAAGGAAGAGGTCGACATTTGTTTGATCCGACGATGCCTGCAAAACATCATAAACCATTTCCAACAGGCGACACTCAGAACTACATGAATGAAATAGCAATCCAGCAGGACATTCGAGACATGTAGTAATTGATTGCATGGCTTTCTGCAAAACTCGAGAGGTGCTGCAGGGTAACGTACCCTGCTGAGGATCCTGCCGGATGGCGTGGTGTCGAAGAACGACATTGGCGCGTGCAGGATGCTGTTGAGGATCTGCTTGAAGAACCGGTCAGCGGTCTGGAGTCCGAGGAACGCCACAAGGAAGGAGCGCGCCGCGACGAGCACCACCGAGAAGGCGGCGATGGCGGCATACACGTTGATGAACAGGTACGGCTGGAACGAGGCGGCGTTCTCCTCAGAGGTCTCGTAGGCGAGCCAGTAGTCGCTGGCCATCAGCGAGCCCTGCCACACCGTGGACACGGCGAGCACCAGCAGCGGGCCCCACCACCCCCACCCCTCCGTCACGTATTGCTTGTACACGGCTAGGCTGACGTGCCCGCTCGCGCGCTCCTCCTCCTTGATCAGCCGCGCCGATGCCTTCTCGGCCTTGGGTGCAACGATGGAGGAAGACGACGAGGAATCCCCGTTGCTGGCGTGCTTGTTCGATGGTTGTCGGGAGACGGGCAGCTCGCGGTCGCCCTCCTGCGCCGCGCTCTCCACGATTTCCATGGAGCTGTCATGCGCCGCTACCAGTGCCGCGAAGTCGGTGCCGGGATGCAGGAGTTCGTCGTACTTGCCGGATTGCACGATCGCACCATCTTTCATCACCTAGAAAGATTATTCACAGGTGTTGATTATTATGCATTGAAGTTGAAGGACAACAATTTATCATATGTGTTATCAATTCTACGGCTTCCAAATTCAATTGATCACATCACAGCTAGAAAGAAAATTGATCAGATCACTTACATATATGATATCGGCGTTGTGCAGAAAGTCGACTTGGTGAGTCACAAGCAATACAGTCTTGTTCCTCAGAGCACCTCTAACACATTCCTGCAGAAATAAAACCAACTCTGAATTCACATAAATACAGCAATTTTTATCGCACTAAGAGAAACACACGAGCGAATTCAACAATAATGAGCACCTTGAAGATCTCGGAGCCAGTATGCGCATCGACTGCGCTGAAAACATCATCAAGGAGGTAGATATCGCAGTCCTGATAGACAGCACGGGCGAGCTGGATGCGCTGCTTCTGCCCACCGCTGAGGTTGATCCCACGCTCACCAATCTCCGTCTGGTCGCCGAACTCCATCATCTCGAGGTCCTTCTCCAGGCAGCACACCCTGATCACCTTCTTATACCTGTCTCTGTCCATAGGCTGCCCAAACAGGATGTTCTCCTCAATGGTGCCGTTCTGAATCCATGCCGTCTGCGCGACATATGCTGTGCTACCACACACCTTCACCTGCAGTAGACGGAAATAGGATCCAACAATGTGAATGCATTGTTTTGTGGGAAATATTATTAGATGAATATTTTTCATCTGAAAATTCTTCTGTTGCTCTGAGGTTGAACTCGATGAATAATTTCTACAGGTTCTTACTAATAACAGGTCCAAAATACGCAAGGAAAAGCAACATGTTAAACTATGTGTGCTTAAGAAATCAGTACGGTATGCTTTGCTGCTGCAAAATGTCGATGTGTAAGAATGCTCACTTCGAGCATCCACTGTACAACAGAAATCATAGGTCCGTATGGTGAGCTTCAAATAACTGGTCAAAGACATGGTCAACAAATACTAAGCTTCAAATGGCATGGAGGGAGTAGACAACATCCTACACTAAGAGCCTATTTGGATACTCCCGGATTAGAGTAATTGAGATTTTATAATCCACAATGGTGTCAAACGTTTCAGATTTATTTTTAGATTTTAAAATCTAAAAGCTAGATTTTAAAATCTCATTAGCTACAAATTATATTAGATGACAAAAGACAAAGTATCATTTTTAACTTTGAGATAATTACAACACCATGCCATTGGTTATATTATCTCTTGTCTATCTTTTTTTTATTTAAAATCAAATTCTACGTCGTAGATCCTTCATACGACAGCTCCCAGGCATGACGTGCAGGGTATAGCACGATATCAAAAAACAAAGCACTTACAGGACTCTGTAGTGTCATTTGAAGTCATTTGAAAAATAGCGGCAACCAACAATGTTTATTTTCTTAAAAAAATAAAAGGTAAACAGATAATTAGACAAGTTATAACTAAAAACAAGACTATATAATCTGATCTCCAGAGACACACCGGCCCACTATATTTTTTTACAATCTGGATTATAAAATACACTTTTAAATCTAGATTTTAATAATCTACAATGGTGCTAAACAGGCCCTAAGACCAAAGGGCATTTCCAATCAAGTTGCAAGTGGGGCGAGTATTATTGTGAACCTGCATATTCGCCCCGTAAAATCTATGTTAATAGCTCTTACAGATTAACGATATTCTTTTCGCGGCTTAACAATTAATTCACCCGCAAAGCCCAACGGACAAGCGATACATCCGCAACAACCAGCAAAAGCCCGCAACTTTATTATATTTGTTTTACTTACACTAATTTGAATGAAGTTGCTTACTATTGTTTAGAATATTCTTCAACAATTTTAGTCAAATTCGTTGAAATTTTATAGTGTGAACGCGAAATTTTCATTCTATGGTCCAACTTTAAACTCACTAGAACAAGTAAAAAAATTAGGATTTTAAAGTTACTAATATTTTGAATTAGCTGTATATGTAATAATAGAGTGGTAAATTATATTGGATAGACAAGTTATTGGGTTCCCGCAACGACCGTATAATTTTTTTAAATCAAACAATGCGGTTCGCGGGTTCCCGCAAAATCCGTACACTTTGATTTGTGGCTCCCGGTGGAATGGTACCCATCCCACTTACAACTTGAATTTCCAATATCAGTGTGCATATGCTCGGAGTTATTTTTTGAATCATGTTCTTAATTTCAGCAAGATACAACAACTCAAGTTCGTTACTATGAAACAGAAAGCATTTATTATAGTGATGGGGCTCGGGTTTATGCAATAGGTCCAACGCTCTCCAAACCATACGCACGAGTACATGTGCCGGTACCAAACTACCATCATATCATCAATCTGTAACTATCAGCGTTGAACGGCGGACCTTTCAAAGACAAAACTGAACAAGCCATCCATTTAACAAAGTTATCTTCTGCTTTATAGTGGCCCGGGGACAGGGCCCAATTATTGTTTTTTTTGTTTGACAGGGTAAATCCAAAAGACTAAATCAAGTAAACACCTGACGTTCTGTAGTGCACTGTACATATACATCAAGTTTTCTTTTCTTGCAGTATGGTACAACAATTTTTATTTATTTTTTATATGAAGAGTCGGTGCATGGACCGATGGCCGTTCAGTTCATTTATGAATGGATTTATTTATGCCGAGCCCAAAGATTCAACCGATCAAATTAACGTTCACATATTCGCGTAGTACCTTGTTAATATGCTCGGAGAACATATTCACAGATGCAGCCGATCAGAGTGTGTAAGCTGGCACTTGGCAGGAGAGTGTGTGTGGCGTACCTTGCCGGAGATCTTTCGCATCTCGCCGAGGACGCAGCCGAGTAGAGACGACTTGCCGGAACCGACCATGCCGACCACGGCCGCTAGCGTGCCGGCCCTCACCTCGACGTCGATCCCGCGCAGCACCTCCTGCCCCGCTTCGTCTCCCTCGTCATCCCACGTGAACACGCCGTCCTTCACCTCCACTGCTATGCCGTCGCACCCCACTGCGGCCGCGGGCTCCCTCTCCACCGCCGCCTCGTCCAGCTCCGTGCTTGTCATGTACCTGGTATCCGTTCATTAGTTAGTAGTTCGTTGCCATTTCAGTGGGACGATCGAACGATCGAGAGACGTACGAGTCGAGCCGGTTCAACGAGATCATGGCCTGCGACGCCTGGATCATCGCCTGCGGGAAGTTCCTCATGGGCTCCTGCAGGATCTTGAAGAAGGACGTGGCGGTGAATACGAGCCCGGCGTCGAGCCGCACGCCGGTCCAGACGCACGTGGCGAATACGAGCGTGGAGACGACGACGGGCGCGCTCCAGAGCGCGATGATGTTACTGGAGATGGAGTACATGAAGCGGGAAAGCCAGCCGAACTCGAGGCGGCGGAAGCGGCCGATGCGCGCGCTGAAGTGGTCCTCCCACGCCTGGAACTTGATCACGCGCATGTAGCTCAGCATCTCGTTCGTCGCCTTCATCCGCTTGTCGCGCTCGCCCATCAGCCGGAACTGGTAACGGTTGTTGCGACGCGCGCCGACCAGCACGAACACCGTCACGCCCACGATGCCCACGAGCGCCGCCGTCACCGGTGGGCCGAGGTACGTGTACAGCAGGAACAGCGCCACCGCCACCTGCTTACCAAAATGAAACAACGGGATCATGGTCATCGACCCGGCCTTTGACGACTGGCTTGCCAGCGATGCATGGAAACACAAATCACGCATGGTAAATAGTGACGTCAGGGCCAGTCAAACGTTTGTTCCTCTACGAGGAAATTAAAAGTTTGTACCTCACTGGAAATTAACTGACAAATAGAGTTTCTTTATAAATTGCCAAAGATTTTTGTTCTTTAAATTCACATGTGGGCCGCACAATTACGTATGCAAGTTTCTTGTTTTTAGGTTAGGATCAGCCCAAAATTTTTTAGAATGAACTAAGGGCCTCTTTGGCGCGGCTTAGAGCAGCTCCGGCTTATGCACTATAGAAGTACTGTAGCTACAATACGTGAGCTGGAAAAGCTGCGAAAACGTGGCTTGTTCGGTTCGAGTGAAAATAGTTAATATCAACAGTATTTTTACTGTGTTTACAGTATATATATAAACAGTAACATAAAATCGGTATATAAAAGCTCTGTCAAACACACCCAACTCTCCCCTCCATCTTACTATCTCTATTCATAAATTGATGTCGCCATTTATTTCTAACGACACTTACGCATAATCAAAGCATATGTACAGCACATGTTGAGCTAATACTATTTCTCCGGCTCATCTAGAATTATTGGTCGATTCATTCATTTTCCAAAAATGCAGAAGAACTGTTCTATTGCTAAATCATAAACAAAGAAAAGGATGATTTTGTTAGAATAGGGAGATGCATGCATGAAGCAGATCAACAACTGTTAGCGAACAACCACATTAATATTGTGCCACTGTCACGTCGCTGGACAACCGAGGGCTGGGGCCGGGCAGTGTTGCTTGCAACAAGAAACCAGTACAGTTTATAGATACTATGTGTTGCAATACCCGTGGATCGGGAGGTCTGGACACGCGCACGATAAACAAGGGGCGAGGAACGGGGCGGCGACCTTCCAGAAGGAAGCGATCGTATCGAGGCCGGAGACCAAGCCGGCCGGCACCTAATCCGGGTCACCAAGCCGCTAGTACGAGAAACAAAATAATTTACTCCTAGTAACGACACCAGGCAACAACGAGGAGATGGTTAGCTAGCAGGCACGTGACGTGCAGCAACACTAGGCAAAACCTTCAGTCGCCTTGTCGATCCAGTCACGTTTGGTACTGTATCGAAACCCATTAGTCCATGACGATACATTGGTGGTCGCTGTAGTTTGCAGAAAATCCGTGTGAGAAGCCGACGACAGCTACAACTACAATACCTGGACTGGACGCGCGTGGATGGTCCACATTCGACCGCCTGCCGAGGCAGGTATCTGTGCACGAACAGCGTCGCGTGGCGTTTGGCCTGTGTCGGTGATGAACTGTCTCGGCGGTCGACTGCTAAGAATAAGTCCAGACTGGACATGGCAACATGCGTTTTATATTTACTGCTCCCTCCGTCTCATCTGGTCAACTTTGACTAATTACATTTATAATTTTAAATAATTTTTAATATAATGAGTTACATGTTATAAAAATGTGTTTCATAAAAAATTTAGTAATATAATATATATATATATATTAAAACATCATTAATTTTTTATTATTAATAGTTAAAGTTAAAGTAGTTTGATTTAATTAAACTTAAAAATGTTTATATTTTGAGACAGAGCAGCTAGTACGAGTATAACTTATATACTCTGCAGTCCTGCTAGTCGTATGTCATCACAAGTGGCTCGGTCAACCGGCTAAGCAAACCTAACACCGATGGACAATCGGCGTCCATCACCGGAGCCCCGACGGACGGACGGACGAAACAAACAGCCGCGAAATTAGAAGAACACTAGCGAAGCAATGCAACATGGATTCCCAGAGCTGGCAGCTAGCGGCACGGCATGTGAGTATGTGACACGCCCCAGATCTAAACAAAAAAAGAAAAGAAAAGGCAGTAACAGCTCAAGTAGATGCAGCAGAGGCACCTGATGCGCATGAGGCAGACGGCTCCAAGCAGAAGAGAAAGAGAAATCAACTACGTGTCCGGCCGGCAACCGTGGGACGCCGGCTCGAGGACGGACGGTACGAAGCAGAGTGAACGTACGCACCTGTAGCGGCATGAGCCAAAGGTAGTTGATCTGGAGCATCATGTCCGAGAGCTGCTGCGCGTCGACGGCCATGTAGTTGACGATCATCCCCAGGCCGTGGCGCTGCCGGGCCGAGCACGACAGCCGGAGCCCCTTGCGGTACAGCGCCACGATCAGCGCCCCGCGGATCTGCATCCCGAGCTTCTGGCAGTGGAAGTTGTACTGGTGGCTGCACAGCGCCTCCGCCGCCTTCGCCGCCAGCAGCGTCGCCACCAGCCGCACCCCCGTGCCCAGCGGCCGATCCGCCTCCCCCGCCGTCGAGGCATAGTCCACGAAGCTCTGGATCAGCGTCGGGCCCACGTACATCACCGTCAGCCGGCACACCGCCAGCGACGCGTTCAGCAGGAGCAGCGGCCAGAAGCACCGGAGCAGGGTGTGCCGCACCGGGTTGTTGTCCTTGGACGCCCACGCGGACGGCCAGTGCGAGAGGAACAGCTCGTGCATGCGCTCTGGGCGGTGCGGTGGGGCAAGGGTCGGCACGTCGGAGAGGTTCAGGGCCGCGAGGTGCCCGCGGCGGACCAGCGGGTTCATCCACGCCCACGTCGCGCGGGATGCCCACGACGCCGTCGCGTAGGGAGTCACGTTCTTGTCCTTCGCTTTGTCGTTCCCCTCTTCTTCTTCTTCCCCCAGGCGCTCCTCCGTCCCTGCTGGCCGGGCAATGGACACGGTGATGCCCGTCGCGCCGGAGACGGCGAGGAGCGGAAGCGGCAGGGACAGGACCAGCGCGGCCACCCCGAGCGCGTCGTCGGGGAGCGTTGCATCAGCGTAGGCGAGGCGCGCGACAGCTGACGCCGCGAGCAGCGCCGTCAGCGCCGGTGCGGCGAGCCAGTACAGCCGCAGCGCCAGCGGGTGCGTCGCCGCGCGGAACCGCTTCTCGTGCGCCACCACCGCAGCAGCGGACGCTTGCGCCGCGCACTGCAGCGCCAGGAACGCTGCCTCCGCGGTAACACCTCGCGTCACCGCGGAGAGGACGAGCAGCACGGCGTAGAACGCCGCGAGGACCACCGACGTGACCAGCGCGACCACGAACCCGGCCCCGACCCGCACCGTCTCATCGCCCCGGGGGCCGTGATCGAGCAGCGGCTTGCTTTCGGCCCCGCCGTTGAGCGCGTCACCCCCGTGGCGCCGCCGCTTCTCCCGCCACCGCGAGACGAGTTTGGTGACGGCGAGGCAGAGCAGCGCGAGCAGGAACACAGCGGACGCGGCGGAGAAGAGCGCGCGCTGGGAGCACGCGGACAGGAAGAGGAAGCCCGCCCAGTCGCCGAGCCCCGCGCCCGGGGCGGACGGCGGGTCGCATGCCTCCGCGGTGAGCCACCACGGAGCCATGGGTATTAGCGCGCAGGCGATCAGCGAGGGTAGCAACGCATGCAGAGACGACAGACGATAGAGGAGAGGAGACGAGAGGAGAGGAGAGGGGAGGGGAGTAGGTGGCTCTCTGTCCTGGCGCTCGAGGAAGGCGAGGAGTTTTGTTGTCTGGCGGCACGGCGATCACGAGGGTTTATGGATGGCCAATAGCGGCTGGCTTATCTGTAGCTCGAATCGGATGGAGGGGGACTGCGGGCGGAAAACGGCAAGGTGACGCCTGTAATGGAAATCTTCCCGCTGCGCGCCTGCGCCGCAGCTTGCAACTTGCGCGCATGAGCTTCCTCTAATCTTATCATACGAATAGGGATTCGTATCGTCTGCCCTGCTCCCTCCTACGGCAAAGTTTGCTATAATGCATCTCCATCACTCATCAAAAAACGAACCGTTGCTAAGAGAGGTCATAGGGACTTAGTGTTAATAACGTTTGCATGCCGTTAGTTTACTAGATTAAGGAAGCTGCTTGTATTTGCACGCCGTTAGTTTACTGGACTAAAAAAAACAAATAGCTAACGATGTTTGCATGCCCTCTTACTAGTTCAATGTTTGGATTTTTCTTTAGTATTAGTTACCCGTTTGGAACGAAGAAAATCTTTTTATTTCTGTGTTTTTTTCTATGAAATTAAATCGACTCCTGTAAAATTTTTGCGTTTCAAATAGGGCCTCAATGTTTGGATTTTTCTCATGGCACCAATCTAAATATTCAATATTTTTTTAGACATAAATGTTCAGTAGTACTAAAGAGTGTTGTTTTTAGCAGTCCAGCTTCAAATATAAATATAATGTTGTCGCAAGTTGCAGACTCTACAATTATTTTTTTTCTGCTCGACATGGTTTGATTTCTGTCCAACCAACAAATAACTTAATCTAGTAAACTAACGGTGTATAAACGTCATTAGTACTAAGCCCCCTATATTCTATCCTGACGACCGTTCGTTTTTTGATGAGTGGAGGAGATAGCTTATGGCAAAATTTGCCATAGAGGCGGAACGGCAGACGATACAACTACGAATAGGAGCAGAAGCTAATAAGCTGCGTGCTACTCTCTGCAGTTGAAGTATTGATAATGCTAATTTTTAATATCAATTTTTAAGCATTCATCTTATAACAAAGTAAATTATAACAAAATATATGAATGAATTTTTTTAATAAGACAATTACATTCAAAGTTAAAATATTAATATTTTAAAATCTAAAGCAGTATTTTCCTGCTGTGCTCGTGGCTCGTTGGTCTTCTGAATATTCCGTGAGGAGCACGCAGTCGCTGCTCACTTCGCTGTCGACCAATTTATTCCTTGATAATCTCCGAGCGTGTACCTTGACGAGATGCTACACTGGTCCGTATAGGCAGGGCATCAACGCTGGGTTTGCTTAATAAACTCCAGCTGCTCATGTCAAATGTCATTGACCACTGAATAATCAACAACGTTATTAGAGACTTCGATTCCACTGACTTGTCAAATGGTTTGGAGGCTACTGCAAGGAAGAAAATTGCCCGGCAAGAAACGGGACGCGCGGCCGGCAGTCGTGTTCATGGGCGGCCAATGATAGACAGCCTTCTGATTAATAAGAAAAGATGCCCCTACATAGGAGTATCTATCTTTGACCTCAGAGTGCGTGTGAATGTGATCCCTGAAATATTCGCACCAAGTTCCCAAACTTCGGAGAAAGTTTCAGGTTTAGGGCTCCTTAATTTGAAGCATAGTAATTCCACATAAATCATACTCGCTCCGTTCTTTAATTGATGTCGCCATTGACTTTTAAATTCAAATTTGACCATTCGTCTTATTCAAAAAAATTTGATACATTTCATATATTTTGATATAATTTGATTTATCATTATAGTTATTTGAATCATAAATTAAAATTTTACACATTCGAGCAAATTTTTTGAATAAGATAAATAGTCAAAGGTGATTGTAAAAGTCAATGGTGACATCGTTTTAAGAACGAAGGGAGTACAAGAATTTTATATAAATAGGGAATGGTAATTTAACCTGTGACTGCGGGATCTAATGGGTTTTGCACCCGACAGGTGTGAGTACGGGTGGCATTTTTCACCCGTGGGTCTCACCGCACCCAACCCGTGAAGTCACGTGTATGGGACGGATTGTCTATTTCACGCGTGGATGACCCGTCAGACACCTGAAACTAGCACACTTATATTTTTTAGCCCACCCATCATGGTAAAAAATTGAGAAGATGAAGTTTTCATCTTACTAGGAATCAATTCAATTTAAAAAAAAACATAGAAAATAGAAAAAAATTCTTTCATTCCAAATGAGAGCTTATAGTTGGGAACCACAATCTTGATTTCAATGTTGTTCATTGCAGTCAAGAGCTTTTGAACACCCGATGCATGTTTCAGTGTACGCGAGCAAGCCTTTTGTTAAGCCGTACTAAAGCAACCTCTAATGATGGAACGGCAAGTCGTACCAGTTGTAAATTGTGTGAACAAATAAAATTAAAAGTGCCTTAGGCTCCAAATAATGCAAAATTAGTTTCCAAATGTGCTGTCCACATGCATGTTTTTCTGTGAAATACTAAGGGTATCATGTTTGTTTACCTCTAGATTACATATCTAGCTTATTTAATCTTAAATTGAAATCAACAACTAGATCATATAGTCAGATTATATAATATAAACCTCTATTGTAAATACTCACTCCGTCTCAAATTATAAGTCACTTTGGATGCCTAAAGTTTTCCTAAATTCACACATCTTTCTCTCTTTTCAATATTTCTCCATCTCTATCTCTTTCCTTGTTTTCAATAAATCTCACATTTTCTACTTTTCTTAATTATATAATTAACACTAATAAGCTTGTTTTATTTATTTTAGATAGTACCAAATTATCATATATCTCGCTCGGCTTTGAAGATAAAGATTTGCTTAAAACAATTTGCTATCAAGGAATCATCAAAAACCAGAAAATAGAACATCCCCAAGCATCCATAAACTCGATCCCCAAGAGCTTGCAAAGAAAAAAAGTGATGTGCACGCACAACGAGAATCCGTCTCACAGAGGTTGACTAGTGTGCTAGTATTTTAGTTTTACATGCGAGTAGCATACATCATTTTACTATTTGTTTGCTACCAATGAAGTACTAGCTAGAATGGTGATTATGATAGATATAGGTCGGTTTCTAGCATGTTGCAAAACATATACTACTTGCTCTCTACCAAGGCGAAGGATGGTGCAAGCTTAGCTACACTCAATTGATTCAGTCACCAGCCCACCTATACTGCAGCCGTACATTTTAGTGTACTCAAGCTAGAACGGCTTCAATAAAAAGGAAAAACTAGTTAGATTGGTGATTATTTGAGAAGTTGATTGCTAGCATATCGCTAAATAATTCCGAAAAGTGAAGGAAGGTGCGCAACTTGCAAAGAGTGCTTCAGTCTGAAGCTCTGTGAATATTTCTTCAGAGCCACCATAATTATCGATCTGAACGAATAATTCAAAAAAGCAACTCCTTTGTAGGAGTAATTTTTATCATGTCATCCTTAAATAGGAGTAGATTTGAAAGACGCAAATGTGCAGATGAAGATCTCAGGAAGGATCCTGCTGTGGACCGTATATATGGTTGGTGCCACGGCGATCGAATCAGCCACTTTCACATCTTGATGACAGTCGCTAAACTACAGTAATCAATCATTAATTACCTACTAGGAGACCGCAAGGGTCACGTCTGACGTACGGAAGCTTCCCTGTCCGACGATGCTGGTGTCAGCGGTGACGGTTTCGGTGGGCGGATTTCAGACGGATCCTTCGATCCGTGCCGTCCTCCGCATGGCACGACCGAAACGGCGCGACGGCGACGTGGAGGTGTGACGAGGGTATGCGTGGCCGCGATCGGGACGTCCGGCGTCGTCGCACTGAACGAGCTGAGACTGCGAGGGAATATCACGACGACATCAAATGGAGAATCTGTAGCTGTTCTGGATCCTTGGAGTTGCTAGAGAACAAGATTGTCTGCCAGTGATGCCTGCATCACTTTGGAACGGTAAAATTCGTTCACCGATCGATGGTAGTGGTACAGTACATGCACAAACAGGCACGCTTCATCAGCCATCTGAAAGTGACGGGAGTAGTACCTCAGTTCTGTACCGGACTGTTTGGCGTTTCATCTTACCAGGTCTGATGATCTGTGAACAAAATGTCAGTCGCGATTCGTGAGATGAGCATCACATGTTGAAGCGGTAGAACAGTCAATGATGCTCTCTCCGTTCTAAAATATAAGCATAATAATGTAAAGTTAATAATATTATATCATATAAAAATTATATTTTTTAATTCATCGTAACATAAGTTTTCATAAAAAAAAATATTTTTATATTAGAAATTATATAATTTTCAAGATATTATTAGTAAAAGTTAAAAAATTTTGACCTTATTTAAATTAAAAATGCTTATATTTTAAAACGGAGTAAATAGTACACAATTAGCACCTGATTCCATACGTTGGAACGAATATTTTTTTTACTAGCACTGTACTTCTTCGGGGATAATAAGCCACTGACAGTGATGCTGAAATAAAGAACTCAGTTCAGCAACTGACCGAGTTTCTTCTTGGAGTGAAGAAGGGATATACAGAATTACCTATGGACATACAACCAAGCACTAGGGTCCATTTACATGTGCACGAGACAAGCAGCAGGACAGGCAGAAGTCTTCGTTCTGTATGTTAGTGTTTGGAACTCTCCCACCGGTGGTATCTCTCTCTGTCTCTAGAAGAAAAGCAAATCTGAACGCATCACTCGCTGGACCAAACGTAAGTAGCAACAGGTTACTCTCCAAATGTCACCTATAGTTCTTCGTGCGGTGTGGTTAGGTAGGCCGGTCGAGTGATCACAATTAGTTTGCCCAATATACATGGGACTGCTGTCGTGATCAGGGAGAGCATTGCAGGCGCCTGCAAACGACCCATGGGCCACGGGGTACGATGCGATCGAGCTTCACTTTTGAGCAAATATGGTTCACATATGATATATATTCGATTCGATCGGAGCAGCGGCAATCGATGTTGCGCTCATGCTTTTGTTTGGGTCATGTTCTTTCTGTCATGCAACACCGATTCAGACACAGATACGGAGTATGTTCAGCTAAATCTGCAGCCTAATGAATGGTAACCAATCCGGTCGAAGTGGAAGCCTGCAAACTGTAGACGCCTGCACCGCCCAACACAGCAAGAAGCCTCTGTTGGACCGGACACCGACGCCTTCACGCCCGTCACGTAAGCAGACATATGGTTGTCAAGCGAACAACCAAAGAATCCTTGCTATCACCAAAGTTGGGTGAGCAATCTGCAACAGAAATAACCTACAGTAGGTGTATTGGTCCAAGGGCAAAAGCAATACAGAAATAAAATAGAAACATTTTTATTTTAAACCGGTGAATTCTACGATTTTCAACGCAGGATCAGCCACGCGCCCAACACGGACCGGTGTGCCCTGCTTGTTCGGCACTGATAATGTTGATTCTGGTGGTCCAAGCTAGTATGGTACCAGTACCGATAGGCTGTATCTGTGTGGTCAGCTTAAACGTGCTCACTAATGCATCGTACTACCCGTTATCATTTTCCCGTAAAGTATATGTACTGGATTCCAAAATACGCACGTCTCTGCTTGAAAGGAAGCCTTCAGATACTTACGCTGAAAATGATGACTAGTCATATTAAACAAATACTGTATCAGATAGGAGCACTTATCATTCCGTATCTCCTTTTGTCACTACAAACTTTAGAATCAAAAGTTACAGCGTCAATCTTTTAAAGCGCTTACAGGTGTAACGATAAAGGCACAAATAGCCATGATTCACCACCTATCTGAAAGTGACTACTTCCTTTGTTGAAAAAAAAAAGGTGTATTCATGATTTGATTGACTGTTTTCTTCTTTTCTTTGACCGGTTTGTGAAAATTTGATCAACTTTAAGAACAAAAAAATTTACTCTCTTTCTCTCTCCCTCTCTCTCTCTCTCTCGTCAACTGCTAGTTCAAATTTAAGCTATTTAGTTTATAAAAAACACACGAGTCAAACCTAGAAATAAAGGGATTACCTTTTATATGAGTCTGTATTGGCATTTCTTTTACCAAACTGATGACATGTGCCGATCGTATCGATCATGATTCGTGAGACATCACGTCCTTATTCCGGTGAGCTTCATCTCTCCAACTAGTTGGGTGATCTCATCTGAATTCTTAAACTAGTCTTTAAACTTTGACTTTATATTTCTAGCACCTAAAACTATTACCTCTCTCTCATCTGGATCCTAAACATACTTCTGACACCTTAAAATATTGCCCCTGTCTCATATGAGTCATTAAACTTATTTCTGGCACCTCAAACTATTGCATCCGTCTTATTTGGATCCCTAAACTCTTATTTTGCATTTCTGATTCCTTAATATATTTAAAAAGTATTTTTTTCATTCATATTATTTAAAAAATTGTTTAAATGTGTAAAATTATAAGTTATTTTTTAGTAACTTCAATGATAAAGCAAATTATAATACAATATATGATATTGTTATTTTTACCTCCGTAAATATATTTAAAGTCATTTTTCCTTTCAACTTATTTCAGAAATTAGTTCAAATGTGTAAAATTATAAGTCATTTTTAATCTTTAATGAAAAAGTAAATTAAACAAAATATATGATATTTATCATTTTTTTCAAATAATAAAAATAATCATAAAATCCTCGATTTCCTAGATATTTGTATAAGCACTAGTCAGTACATGTATGGACCAAGCGAGAGTCTTGGCAAGTTAGCAAAAGACATTCCAGCTACATTGCACTCTTTAAATTTAATCATAAAATCTTCAATTTTTCAGATATGTATATAAGAGCTAGTCAGTATATGCATGGACCGAGTAGAGTCTTGGCAGGGTTGCAAAAGACATTCTAGCTACATTGCACTCTAGAGAATTTTATTGTTATTTTTATTATTTGAAAAAAATATTATAAATATCATATTTTTTGTTATAATTTACTTTATCATTAAAGGTACTTAAAAATGACTTATAATTTTATACATTTGAACTAATTTTTGAAATAAGATGAATGAAAAATGACTTTAAATATATTTACGGAGGTAAAAATAACAATATCATATATTGTATTATAATTTGCTTTATCATTGAAGTTACTAAAAAATAACTTATAATTTTACACATTTGAACAATTTTTTAAATAATATGAATGAAAAAAATACTTTTTAAATATATTAAGGAACCAGAAATGCAAAATAAGAGTTTAGAGATCCAAATAAGACGGATGCAATAGTTTGGGGTGCCAGAAATAAGTTTAATGACTCAGATGGGACGAGGGCAATAGTTTAGAGTGATCGAAATGCAAAACCAAAAGTTTAAAGACTCAGACGAGGCCACCCAAATAGTTGGAGTACCTTTGGTGCATTTTACTCTTTATGCAAAGATACCAGTACAATCATTGTTAACGTACACGACCTGATTAGTACTGGTACGTTGGGAGCAAAGATTTTTCTTTCTGGGACAACTAACTGAATGTGACGAGGCAATCATGATGCAGTATCCAGCAATAAAGACTAAGCACTGGCCGAGGTTGTTGGAATGAAGGGCTAGGAGGAGCTCCTGTTTTGCCGATGAAACAGCTTCCTACCTAGGGAACCTTAGGCTGACTTACCATACATTAGAGGGGAAGGATTCATGTTTGAAAATTATGACTGCAGTAACACTATCAAAAGTCTTCTTTCTATTTAGTCTTTGGAACCCTTACACTGGTGGTATATTGCCCTATCCATTTTCGGACCTGATGGGTACAGAGATTCCTATGGTTGTTGTCTATATAGCCACACCTGCCACTGCAGCCACTACAAGCTGAAGAGATCGGTGCCTTCCTCCCAGAAGAAAAAAAAAATTGAACATATCACCCTCCAAATGTCACTATTTATTTGTGTGGAAAGAAAAGGAAGAGTGCTCATTGTTAAGCAATGGCGGGGGCTACTGCCATGATCAAGGAGACAGCAATGGCAGGTGCCTGAAAACGACACATGGGGCCATTGGCCAATTGGAGCTTTGTTTTGAGGAAACATGTCCGGAGCACTGTCATCTTTGAAAAACATATGGGGCACAAAGCAGAGATCGCTCAACTAAAACCACGGCCTAATGAATATACTAGACAATCATCATGGACGCAAGGGGGATTATCCCCAATCTGAAGTGGAAGCCTGCAGGCGTGCTTGGTGCAGTAGGTTTTCTCAGATTGATTGAGGCAATTTCAAGGGGCAGTCGTGAGTCCATTATAAGCACGGGTGACAGTTCATATCATGGATGAGCAAGTGAGGTGAAATCCAGTGCATACGCGAGTGGGATGGCTTATACCGTGGCCTTTCTTTTCGGGGTGTATTCCCGTCTCTGCCAAACAAAACCCAGAAGGCCCAACGTATCTGTACAAAACGCCCAGCCCAGCTGGATCTTCAAAGCAGGCTCAACTCTCCATCTTCCACCGCTTACACCTCTCGTTTAGACTCCGGCGGATTCAAACAGGTACGACTTGTCAATGCACACACAGTATCAAGAGACAAGCAGTATGGACCGGTGATCCTTGCTTTGATATTGATGCTCAGCATGGACACCGAGATCACCTACAGACTAGGAAAAAAATTTCGGCGAAATTTCACCGAAATATCCAAAATATCGCATTTATCGGTAAGGTCTAATATTTTTTTATCACCGAAATTTCATCGTTTAGTATCTTTAATCAATGAAAATTACTTGGTTTGTTTATACAATCACATTGTCTTATAGGTTGAAGGCAATTTCTTATGAGTTTTTGTCAATTAGTTTTAAAAGTATTTAAATTACTTCACCGAAATTACTGATATATCCAAAATATCGCATTTATCGATGACCTCCGATATTTTTTTATACCGGTATTTTTTCCTAGCCTACAGTACTACTCAGTCACTTAGTTAGCTCTGGATCTGCCTGCCAGGCACCTAGCGCCAGATCAAATTGCTCACAAATGCATATTTTCTGTGGTAGTTCATATTTTTTTGATCCATGGTTTTGTTCTTTCTACTGTTGAAATGCAGGCATAGAAGATGCAGAGCTGTCTTCAAAAGCACTCCTTCCGGGTTTGAATCATTGATGCTACGAGTCCATGGAGGGCAGTAAATTCCTTGGTCCTAGACTCAACATTATCCCACCCGAGGGGGTATACATAAGTACGGCGGGAAACCATAAAGCGACGCTTCATACTGGTCTCAATCTCGTGAAGTACACTCCACGTGGCATATATCAGTTGGTATTGTTCAGTGATACTAAGAGGCCGTTTCGCACAGCTCATGCCTGCCGACTTTTGCTCTGACACATGAGCCGAATGAGCCATCTCATGCTAACTTCTCCGGCTTATTCCTTTTCCTAGTTCATTTTAGACGGAGAGAGAAGAACGGTTTCATATTACATTACTGCAACAGTACTTTTGCATTGCAGAAATGAGCCAAAGCCATATAAGCTGCACCAAACAGGCCCTAAATCCTCATCCTAGTGAATATGCCAAAGACGTCGATGGCTTGGCCTGTTTAATTATAGCCATTGTAAGCGGTGGTACTTGGCCTGGGCGTTGTCAAATCGGGGCAAGATGAGTGAGAGGTGGAAATAATGGATGAATCAAATTATTATCTCACATTGTGCAATTTTATATTGTTTGAATCATTTCTAATTTCTTGAAATTATCATACTCTCTCTCTCTCTTATAAAATACCCTTACGTTTATTTTCCATCATGATCCTAGGCCCTTGCTGCAATCAACCAGTTAATTTGAAGATTGGTACAGAAATAAGTACCCATCTTCTTTTGGTCTCTTCAAAGTGATTAAATAACATCTCGGTATGATTGTGACTATGTTAAGCAACATAAAAATGACACCACTAGGTTCACCACAAAACCAACTATGGCCCTGTTTGGCCATTATATGTAGCCTCTTCAATCTAAAATAATTTATTTTCATTTGTATTATTAGTCAAAGTTGAAACATTAACTTGCAACGGATATAGAAATTCTTATATTTTTGGAGGAAGGGAGTAATTTATTACATTCTGTTCCTTGAATTTTGATAAATCAGCTCGTGAGACCAAGTAAACGCCTATCACATTGGAAGCGTCCTTATTTTGAATCTTATGATCCAAGTTCAATAGAATGTTAAAGTAATATATTTTCCTCGTTTTCATTTGACATTTTAACTTCTCAGGATCAAAATGACTTTGGCGGCTGCATTTTCCTCACATTGTATTTATAAACTAATGGTACAAGCTTGATTGTTTTAAGAGAATATCTATCGTGTCGAGCTTTAACACCAATTTGTTTCATTGATCAAGTCATGCAGATCAATGGGGCACCCTTAATTTGGTAAATATGTTCCCATCTATATTCATTTTCGCTGTGCTAACATTTGAACAGTAACAACTGCTGTACATATCATGCTTGCAGCATGCTCTCAACTTAGTAGCCTGGAAAAAGTGGTGGCGGTGGTGACTGGTATTTCATTCCTCGAACAGGCGGCACGATAGCTGTCGGTGGCGGAGATGGCCAACCACATAGGTTTAACCTTGGTGCAGTCCACGGGATTGCTCACGACTGGTGCACACTCACGTGTGCTCCTTTGCATGGGCCTTGCATGTCCCATGCAATTAGCCTCGTCACTGAACGACTTCACCACATTCCTTTCCATCATGGTGCATTCGGTAGCCTGACTGGCGAAGTAGTTTTGTGAGATTGACAGGTTCATCAATCTCGGCAGCTCACATACATCCCGCGGTACTTCCCCACTGAACATGTTGCATGACAGGTCCAGCTGCTCAACCTTGGTCAATCCGGTCAGCGTTGGTGGGATTGAGCCTGTGAGTGCGTTGCCACTGACATCGAACACTATCACGCCAGTTAGGAGCCCCGTCTCAACCGGAAGGCACCCTGTGAGGCTGTTGTTGATGAAGACGAACTGGTCGAGAGTAGCGGCTGCCTCGCCGATGCTCCGAGGAATGCACCCGCCGGGGTTGTTGTTGGCTAGGACGATTACCGTCGCCTTTGACTTGCCGATCGTCTCTGGTATGCCGGAGGTGAACCTGTTGTTGTTGAGGAAGATGGCGTCGTAGGGCTTCAAGAAGAGCTCCAGCGGGATGGGACCCTCAAAGTCGTTAAACCGGATGTCGAGGTAGCTGAGCTTGGGGATGTCAAGCACCACAGTGGGGAATGGGCCGGGCCAACGAAGCGGTTGTTGCTGACATCAAACTCATACAGCTCCATCATGTTCCTGACCTCCTCGGGGATGACCCCGCAGAACCGGTTGGAGTTGAGGTGAAGCACTGCCAGGTCCTTCATGAGGCCGATCTCCTTTGGCAGGTACCCCGCAACATCGGTGCCGTTCATGTCGAGCATCGCGACGGCGCTTATCGACTGGTTATGCAGTGATGGAACACAGAACACGCCATTGTAGGTGCACACGTCGGGGCCTACCCAGTTTGCGGTGAAGTTGTTCGGGTCAGAGTACAACGCGTGTCTCAGCGCCTGCAGGGCCTTATGCGCCGTGAGGAGAAGCGGGTTGCTGATCTTGATGTCGATGCCAACATCGATATGGATGTGGTCGTTGCTGTGCTGCTCAAAGGTGAGGAGCTGGCGATCGGCAATGGCAGCCGCCTCATCGGCGGTTAATGCCAAGGATGAGGGAAGGAGAAGGGTGGCGACGAGGAGGAGATGGAATGGAAAAGCACCCATGGTTACGAACCGCTCATTAGCCTTAGGGGAAGCCAACAGCCAGGTGGATGGGTTAAGGGAGCGACAAGAGAAAAAGGTAGCAAAATGTGTAGCAACGCATGTACTGAAGTGGGTTATTGTTCTGATGGTCGAGAGGATTAGTAGGACCAAAAGCTGGTTTGGGTTGTTTGCAAAGATGGTTAATTAAACCGTCGATAGTTTTTCAGTTGGATACATGTTGCTACATTTAGATATAGCTATAGACTTTGAGGCATGTCAATAAGTAGGGGAGCATACATGTAAGAAACGAGGCTTGCCTTTAGAACGTGACTGAATATTTGTGATAGCTGAGTAGAATAGATTTCATTTTTTTCTAAAAGTAGTAAACATGTACTGAAAGCTAACGTGTTTCAAATCCACAAGAATGTCCCCGTTGTGCAATAAACAAATATATATAAAGTTGCTTGTTATTACACTTAAAGCCTTAAGTACTCTAATCTGTTCAACCTAAAATAGTTGAGTTGGACTCAGTCCCCC
>BCLF01000054.1:1711752-1739945 GCA_001602275.1 Zoysia japonica | reverse complement strand
TCCCCCCCCCCCCCCCCCCCGCGGTTGACGATTAGGTTCTGTATTGTAAGATTGGATGAACTAACGCTGCATTGTATTGATCATCCTATGAGCCATTTATAGACTGTACAAGGCACAGGGGATGGCCATGCGCTGGGTCTAACTTGAGCTACAATCCTGCACATGATCTGCCGTCTGTTGTGCATGCCGCGGCAGAATCGATCCTGCTAACAGCCCCCCTCAGTCTGGAGCCGGTAGGACTTGCAGACTGGACCAGAAATCATGAAACACAGCCCACGACAAGCCCTTCGTGAAGATATCAGCAAGCTGGGACGTAGGCGACACATGCAGGACTCGTAAGGCGCCGAGGGAGACTTGATCACGAACAAAATGAAGATCAAATTTCAACATGCTTCATATGTTGATGCCGCACAGGATTGTTAGACAGATACATAGCATTAACATTGTTGCAGTAAACAACGGTAGCCCGTCGAGGTGCACGGTGTATCTCTTGAAGTACCTGATGAATCCAGCAACTCTCAGTGACGGTGTTTGCAATGCCGCGGTATTCAGCCTCGGCACTAGACTTGGACACCGTGACTTGCCGTTTAGAAGACCATTACACTAGATTATCACCAATGCAAACACAATATTCCGAGGTAGAACGCCGTGTATCCGGGCAACCTGCCCAATCCGCATCAGAATAGGCAGTCAACTCCGTGGTGGATGATCTCTAAAGCTAAAGTCCAAAATGAATGGTACCGCGGAGATAGCAAAGAATGCGTTTGAGCTGCTGAAAATGTGATTCCCATGGATCATGCACTAAAAGGAAAATTTGTTGCACGGCATAGCTGATATGAGGGCGAGTGAGAGTTAGGTACTGCAAAGCACCAGCAAGGCTACGATATTCAGTAGGATTAGATACTGGTTTACCAAGGTTAGCAGACAATTTAGAGGATGTGTCGATGGGCATGGCGCAAGGGTTGCAATATGTCATATTATCACGCTCAAGCACTTCAAGAGCATACTGCTTTTGGGACAAAAAGAGACCAGAGGTATTGCGAGTGATAGTAATGCGAAGAAAATGTTTGAGGGGGCCAAGATCACTCATGGCAAATTCACCACAGAGCTTGGTGATAATTTTGTGGAGAAGAGAGGACGAATTGGCAGTGAGAGATAGGCAGTATCCGCACCATGCTTAAGAACAAATAAGGACGTGTCGGATTTGGAACCTCGGAAACCAAGAGATGAAAGAAAAGTGGTGAACCGCAAGAACCAAGTTCTAGGGGCCTGTTTGAGACCATAGACGTACTTATTGAGTTTGCAAACATGTGTGGAAAGAGAGGAGTCGACAAACTCGGATGGCTGTTGGCAGTAGACTGTTTCAGGTAATGTCCCATTGAGAAAAATGTTCTGCACATCAAGTTCACGGATTGGCCATCCTTCTTAAGTTGCAATGCTCAATATGATGCGAATTGTTGCAGGCTTGATGACCGGGCTAAAAGTCTCGGAAAAATCAACACCTTCTTGTTGAGAGCACCCATGAACAACCCACCGTGCTTTGTAGTGAGCGAGCGAACCATCTGGATTTGTTTTGTGAGGAAAGATCCATTTCCCCGTGACAGTGTTATGACCTGCAGGCTTAGGCACATGACACCGAGCATCGTTTTTCATCAAAGCATTATACTCCTCAACCATAGCATTATACCAATTTGGATCCTTTAAGGCAACAAGGTATGAAGTGGGAATGGGAGAGATATAGGTGGTAGCAGAGAGATTAAAGATCTTTTTAGGTTGATAGATGCCATCTTTGGCTCGTGTTTGCATGGCATGTTGATTGTTTGTGAAGGCTGAGGAAGAAACTGTGATAGAGACAGTAGACGAGGGCGAAATGTGTGGCAGAACATGAGTAGGTGGAGCAGAAGACACGGACTTGTGGGTACCCAGAGCAGAAGTGGACAGGTGGTGAAGCAGGAGAGAGGCCGACGCTATCAGAGGTCGTTGCGCCGGCAGTACGAAATGGCAGGGCACAAATTCAGGAGATGATTGCGTGGGATCTTCTGTGGCTGATGATGATGGCGGGTGGCCTGCAGATTTGGTGGAAAAGGAAAAGAAGGTTCATCAAACATCACGTGACGGGAAGTGATGATTTTGTTGGTAGCTAGATTAAGACACCTGTAACCTTTATGCTCAGGGGGATAGCTGAGAAACACGCAAGGTACAGATTGCAGGGATAATTTATGGAGCGTTGTGTAGGTGATGTTGGGATAACAAAGACATCCGAAGATTCGAAAATGGTCATAGCTTGGTGGTTCCTGAAAAAGAATATGATAAGGTGTGAGGTACGTGGTTGTATTGAGTGCTTCAACCCAATACTAGCTTGGCATATGAGCCTGGAAGAGAAGGGTGCGTGTGATATCGTTAAGGGAGCGGATGCAGCGTTCGACGCTGCCATTTTTGGGGAGAGTAGGGGCACGAGTGGTGAAATGCAAGGCCACGGGAAGTGAGAAATTGCCGAAGAGACACATTGTCAAACTCTTTCCCGTTATCACACTGAACACATTGAATAGATAGATGAAAGTGATTAGCGACTTAAGGATAGAAATCTTTAAGCACATCGGCAGTGTCAGATTTACGACGCAACGGAAAAGTTCAGGTGTAGTGTGAGAAGTCATCAAGAATCACAAGATAATACTGAAATCTAGAAATGCTGGCAACCGGAGAGGTCCAAAGATCACAATGTATTGTTTGAAACATGAAATACATGACATGCGATGAATGAGGAAAAGGAAGATGTGTATGTTTGCCTAGTTGACATGCGTGACACACATTGGTCATGTCTCCGTTATTATTACAAGAAATAAATTGTTTAGAAACTAATTCAGCAAGAGAGCGACGGCCAAGGTGCCTAAGTCTGCAGTGCCACATGTCAGCAGAAGTGGAGCAAACCGCTAATGCCAAAGGTGTCGTGATCTTGTGGGAGCCATGCAGGAAATAAAGATCATGGGCGGTAAGGATCCATTTCTGACAATGATATGCGAAGAGTACAGCAAAGATGAAGGACGATAAGAGGGCAAGTTACAATTGTCGCCGGTCATGTGAGACGTGGCAGCAGTGTCCATATACCAATCCCTCGAGGTGGCCTGATGAAGCGACGCCGCGTGCACCGCGTTGATGAGGTCATTGGTGTTGAAGGTGGAGCCATCGAGCGGGGCATCAGATGTCGACGGAGACTGCATAGCAACGTAGGCTTGAGGCGGTGGTCGCCGTACGTTGAGAACGTCGGGTCCAGACGCGCCAGTCCACGGCGCATGCCATGGTGCACCCCATGGCATGTAGTATGGCGCCCATGAGGAAGGAGCCTGTTGCTGCTGGGAGCCACGATTGCTGTTACCGGATCAACCACCGCAATTGCCGCGACCATTGCGATTGCCACGACCGCGGCCACGATCAGAAGTGTTGCAGTTGTGCAACCGATCATCAGAGTCAGACCGAGGCACAGGCGCACCGTTGGTGCTATTGGTGGAAGGAGGCGCAGTGCTAGCGGCAAGAAGAGCAGCCTCAGCGGCCATCTTAACAGTGTGTATCTGAGATTCCTCCTCAGTGATCACACATTCATGTGCTTGCATGAATGTTGGCAAAGTCGGCAGCAGTGGGAATAGAGTCTTGAGAACAGCAAATTTAGGGTTCAGGCCACGGATCAACCGGTGAACCAAGGCCCGTTCCCCAACTGGCTGATCGCAATCGGCTAAGGCATTCACAAGAGTCTCCAATTTGTGGCAATAGTCAGAGGCGCAGCGCCGGCTCTGGGTCGGGGCAATAGGGGCAACCGCCTAGGGCCCAGCCCAGAGAGGGGCCCCAAAATTTTTATCCCCAGCCCAATAACGCATAAGGTAGAAAAGGCCCAAGTAAGAAAGCAGCAGCAACGATCCTTCTCACGTACGCATCCGTCAACACCGCTCTCTCGGCGGTGCTACTCCTTGGGACCTCATCCACCAAGCGTTGGGTCCACCACCACTTGCCAATGCGGTGGAGCAGAGGAATGCCTCGTCTAGCTCGAGTTATGGATACTGCCGCATGAGCTTCACTGCCGATCATGATTTTTGAAGGTTGGGCCCAGCTCTTTGGGGCTTACGGCTTTAGAAGAATCAGGTAAATTCTAACTCAATGAGTTGTTTACCTATGGTTTTTTATTAATTTGTCTACAATTTCTCTTTCTAATTAACTAATTTCAAGTTGGGGAAAAGATATTGCCAAAGAAGCATTTGTCTTGTGCTGCAAAAAAGGTTCATTGAGTCGCAAAAAGGAGCTATATGTAAGTTCTTTCTGTGATTAGCTACAAGAAATACACGAAAGAGTTTTCTTTTGTGATTAAGGTAAGCATATAAAGTCTATTTTATACCCGAAACATACATACCGGGGGCCCTGATGTCGAGTTTCCCCAGGGCCTTTCAAAAGAAAGAGCCGGTGATCAGAGGTGGACAGCTCACCTTGGCTAAGAGAGTGAAATTCGGACCCGAGATGAACGCCACGACTGAGTTTGTTGGTGGAGAAGAGATCCTTGAAGAAGACCCAGATGCCGTAGGCCGTGGATCTTTCTTATCGATAGTCATAACATAGAGCTCCTCGGAGATTGTCCCCTAGATCTAGTGCAGGACGGTGATGTCTTGCTAAACCTATTCAGGGTCATCATGATGTGGATCCTCATCGATGACATGATGCTGGAGGTGGAAACATCCAAGGACGAGAAGAAAGAGGTGCTGCCATTTGGTGTAGTTGTGGGCTTTAAGATCAAGATTATAGGGCACCATGGCCTTGATGTTAACACTATATATCACCTGAGAGAGAGGTGGAGCCAGAGGCCGGTGACAATGAGGTGTTGAAGGCGGGTGTAGTGGGCGAGCCCACGGCTGCAATAGAGGAGCTGACGGTGCTACCGGAAGTTGCGCTCATAGATGAAATGGAGAATCAGAAGAACCAATATGATACCATGTAAGAATGGCTGAACTGACATTTCATTGTATTGATCATCCAATGTGTCATTTATAGACTGTACAAGACGCAGAGGATGGCCATGCGTCGGGTCTAACTTGAGCTACAATCCTGCACATGATCTAGCTGAAATGTAAGGCAGGAGCTGAAGACGAGATCTGTCTGTTGTGCATGCCGTGGCAGAATCGGTCCTGCTAACATCTATGAATGAGGTTGGCTGAAGAAGGCCATCAAGGACAAAATGTGTTGACACCGCGATTTCTCGATTGCATAAATTTGCATGTCCATTGGCCAGCATCTGCATGGGAATACAAAGCTTTCATCTTATTAAACCTGTGTTCCTGGATATGCAAATGGTCAAAGCTTCATAGTTAAATCCTATATAGTGCGTTAGAAAGTTATTTTGCTTGAGTTCCCACAGAAAGCTATTGTGCTTGCACTGTTTAGATCTAATAGTTAAAAATGCATATGCATAACTTAAGTTGTGAACTATTATAACAAATAGTGGATCAGATATAAATTTTAAATATCAATGGTTGAGATTAATTAATATGTAAATCTAGTTCCTCAAGCAGCGCAACATCATCCGCCAATCGTGCCCCTTGCTCATCGTCATCAATGGTTTATTGGCGAACGTTTATTTCAGCGACAGCCAGAAGTCTGAAACCAAAAGAAAAAAAAGGTCAGAATTGACAAAGTGCCATTGCTGAGCGTGCAGGCAGTAGGGATTACAAAACTGGCAAAAACCGGTCGGTTTTTGCGATTTTTGGTGAAACCGGTCCGGCTCAGTTTCACCCGACGACTATTTTGGTTTAAAAATTAAAAAATTCGAAAAAAATTAAAAATTCGAAAACCGATCAAAGCAAGCGGTAAACCGAAAAAACCCGAGAAAAAACCGCTCAAACAGATTTAATTTCAAATTAAAAAAGGGTAAACCAGTTGGTAAACCAAAAAACAGGGATAAATCGGTAAAACCGAGTGGTTTTTACTCAAAAATTTAATTTTTAAATTTGTCCAATTTTACGGTTTACTGTAGCAGTTTTTTTCACAAATATCGGCCAAATCGATGTCGACCTGTTTTCGAAACCCAAATGGTTTCTGAAACCCTGACAGGCAGCTGACAGAAGATGAGAAGAACACGAATGGCGGACTGCCATAGCATAAAAAGCCCGCCACCGACAGGCCACAGCATCCCAGGGACGCAAGTTTGGCTACCACTCCACGGGTGAAGCGAGCACCGGCAGAAGCCGCAAAGCCGTAGTTAAAGCATGGTAGTGGTGTTCGTTGGATGAATGAGAGCACGAAAGCGACGGTGCACCAAACGGCCATGAGCTGCTGCTAAAGCGTGTACTAGTACAGATTCCCAGCCTCAACCATCTCTAACTACTTTCAATTTAATGATGCCCGCTGGTCCTGATTGGGTGATGATCCAGTCGTACGTAAATCCGAGCTGTCAGAGCTTATATTAAACACGATCAACAACTAGCAGTATTTTATTACTATTTTACTAAAGAAAAAACTGGAGTGTTCGCCAAACGAAGAAAAAAATGTTTTACTAGTACACGTGAAGAAACGAGGTGCGTGACAGAGAATTTTCTTGGCCCCGGGGCCTGAAGGGTTGTGGATCGATAGCTGAAGGATCAACAGAGGTTGCAATTGCGATCGCAATAGTTTCACTTCCCGTGCGTCCAGTAGTACTAGACTACAACTACCTGCTGGTACGTTTCCGGAGAACGTCATCATGCTGTCAAATGAATCAATAATCCAGAAATGAATTCTCTATTCTGAAAAATAAGAATCAATCAATAATTTAAAAGATTGCGGCCAAGAGAGGCTTCGACAGAGCATCCCAATGAGTGCTTATTCCTACTCCCATTCCGTTGCAAGAGGGCGCAACGCCAAGATGCTAAAAGAATCATTTCTTTTCCTTTTTTGCATCAAAAAAGTAGGTAACCTCTACAACAAAGTAAGTATCGATTCTCAATTTGTTAAATTCAGAGGCAAAATCAGTTCTGTTTGTGTACACAAAACATATTGACGGACAAAGGAATGTAGTAATAGGATTTCTACCAGGAGCACGTAGTCATTTGTCCCAAGAACAATTCTTAGAGGTTCTTTGGATTGCGAGATTTTTTCTTTAATTCTGTGTTTTTTTTATAAAATTAAACTGATTTTTATAATATTTTTGTAGAATTTCTGTAAAATTCCTGCATTCAAGAAACCCTTAATGTTTCTCTTCCGGTTTCTAGATGCCTGGAAACGAAACTCTAGTTGGCTTGTGACTGCCCCAAAGGCACAAACCACGGCCGATGACCGGCAAAATTGCTACGTGGACGAACATAGTTGCAGCAGCCAAAAATACAGAACAAGCCACGAACAACAGCACTTGCACAAGCAGTGGAAATTACGTGTCCATGAACAAGAAATAAATCATCAGTTTATACATCAATCACTCCCTCGGAGAACTCGATTCCATTTACAGGACAAATTTCATAGGCGCGCCAGCCCAGATTATACCACCAATCATTTTTTCCGTTAAACAACTTGGACTTTTCCCTCGAAGAACAGGTACGAATGATCATGGAGTAGTAATTGAAAAGGCAGACGACTTCTCTCTGTTATTTTTTCCCAATCAACGGCTTTTTTTCTAAGTCAACGGCGTGGGAGTAACGAGGTGAACCTCCATTTCCTGCCGTCGGCGGAGACGAGCCGGCGGAGATCAGCCGCGGCAGCGGGTGATGGCGGAGCACCCGCGGGAGTAGGGGTTGGCCTGCGCACCGGGGCGGCAGTTGTAGTAGGACGCGCCGCGGACGGAGCAGGGCACGTTGTCCCTCCGCAGCGCGCCGTAGCTGATGTAGCGCCCGCCCTGGAGCACGCGGCGCGCCACGGTGTCCCCGCCGGCGCCGAGCCCCCAGTCCTCGTCCTCCGACGCGCCCACCACGGCTCCGAGCTCCCACCCCAGCGCGGCGGCCTCGCCCGCGGCCGCGGGGCGGGAAAGCGCCGCCAGCGCCAGGAGAAGGAGGGGGACCAGCAGCGCCCTCGCGGTTCTGGCCATAGCTGGCTGGCTGGCTGGGCAAAGGCAAGGAATACTGCTCTCTCTCTCTCTCTCTCCTCTCGCTATCCTGTGTGCTTGGGTTTATAGAGCAGAAAGAAGGGAAGCGCGGAATTGAATTGAGCGTGAGGCGAGCTGAGTATCATCATAAATTATGGGTCGTGTGCTGTTTTTAAGTAAAGTTTTGAAAGATAAGTCAACTTAAAACATTGTTATATGTGAGTACCGGATTTTGTATGAATGAGAATTGATAAAGTTTAGATACTGATATAGGTATCTGTTGGACTACTATTTTTTTTACCTCAAATACCTAAATTAGTGTTTAGTTACCCAGTTTAGTTACCTATTGGAGTTGCTCTAATACTACTCTTTTGTTCCAATTACTTACTCCCTCTGTCAAAGTTGTTTTGGATCCAGACACTGCAATTAACAAAAGTGAAAAAAAAAAAGATGTTCTGAAAATGTAGAGAAGAGAAAGAGAGTGGAAATGTATTAGGAAAGTAAAAATTGTTTCGAAAAGTGAAAATAACTTATAATTTAAATTTTTTTGAAAAGTACAAACTTATAATTTAGGACGAAGGAAGTATCATTTTAGAGATTACAAGTCACTCTCATTTTACTTACACTTTTCTCTATTTCTTATACATCCATATTTTTATTTTTTTCTCCTCGTTGTCAGCATATCATATCTTTTTCATCATCTTCAATTTCTGTGCCTATAATCAGGATGACAATTAAAAGGAGGTTGAGAAAGTACTCAGATACCCGCTTCTCTTTTATTCCAAAGAAAAACAAACATCAGCTTCTCTTTTTTGTCCAGTACTCATATTTTGTCACTGACATCCATCATTTTGCTCACTGTGCCCTGCATTTCAAGGACGATGAAGAACAAGGCCAACAACCAAGATAGAATTTTGATCCATTTTTTAAATTTTTTAAGTAGATACTCTCTCAGTCTCAAATTATAAATTATCATAGAGTCCTCTTATTTTTTCTGAAATTATAAGTTGTTCTCTTTTCTTGATATAGTTTCTTTTGTCTCAATACTTCTGCATGTCTGTCTCTTCCTCGTGTTCGATACATCCTAAGGCTCTGTTTGATACAAAGCTTTTTTAAAGTTTTGCAAGAATATTATAATTTTAGAAAATACTATGGTTTTCATAACTAAGGAGATGTTTGATACAGCTAATTTTACAGTTTTTAAAAACTGTAGTATACTTAAAACTTTATTTTTTTATTTTAGAAACTCCACATTGTACCTCCTTTTTCTAAACTGAGAACGGCGCGCCTCTCACTTCTCCGTCGTGCGCGCAGCTTTTCCACTCGCGCTCACATTTTCCCTTTGCGTGCCATATTTTATTTGGCTATTGCTCCAGCCTCGCAACCGCAGTGGCGTAGTTCCTCACACAGTTGTTGTTCTTCGATCTGCTTGATGCTGCCATGGAAGAAAGGGACCACGATCCTCATGAAGAAACAGCTCCCGAAGCTCCCATGGCCACTAGGGGTGGAAGGAAAGGGAGAGGCATGACCAATCCATCGAACTTCCTATGCTCTTCAATTTCTTGTTCATGCCCCCATCAGCCGGGACCAATCTCTTCGATCCGCATCCCGGCACTCGGCGCACCTCGCGGCCGCCTGTGCGGCGACGGCGTCCTCTGCCTCGCGCCCCTCCACCCCGGCCGACGGCGTCTTTCATCTCGCGCGGGCGAGGCATCCGCCGCCTCGCGCAGCCACACTCGAGTGCATCCTCTGCCTCGCATTGCGTGGCCACGTCCGAAAACGTCTTCCTCCTTGCGCCCCTCCACCCCGCCCGACGCTGTCGTCCGCCTCGCGCGGGCATGCTCGACTGCCTCTATTTTCGCACTGGGCGCGGCCTCTCTCTCTCTCTCGCTGGTTGCCTGCGCTGGCGGCTTGCGCACCGATTCCGTGGTGAATGCTGCCGTCCAGCTCAGATCCGTTGCTCGCGCCTGCTTTCTTGAGCTGCTCGCGCTGCTGCTTCTTGAACTTCTTGAATAATGCGACAGAACTTCAGAAGAATAATTGCCCTCTGTAAACGAGAAGGGTAGCTACTCGTTGTCAACCAAATTGATAAACAACAAGGACTTTTGACATCCCCTTTTTGTTTCTTTTTCATTTTAATTTTGCAAGAACAGGGGGCCTTTGATATAACTAACAACTATATTGCTGAGTGAATGCAAGCCCATACCAACTTTTGTATGTTATTCAGGATCAGAATATAGAATATCAAAGGCTCGTCATTTGGTCTTGGCTCAATTTTGCACTACTTATGGTTATTGTTGTTATTTGAAATTTGGTTTCCAGCTGCATTCTGGATTAAGGTTCAATGTATTGTTAATTGATAAGCACTATGGAATATTTGTTATTAAGCACTATGTGTCTCATCCTAATATTTCCATGTATGATAATTGTAGGAGAACAAATAGGTTGCGGATGATCTAATCCATGTGCTGCCAGCTAACAGCAAGTTATTTAAAAAAACAAATACAGAGGAAATACTTTGATGCCCAAACATATCATAGTTTATCTCAAAACAACAAAAAAAACTTCAGTTTCTAAATACTATGATATTTACTTCCTATTGTTTATAAAATCATGGTTTCTTAATACTATGGTTTTTGAAAACAGCAACACCCAAACAGGGTCTAAATTTTTCACTCTTTAATTCTCGTACCCGGAAGTATTTATTAATAACTTCCAAAGTATATATAACTCTTTTTCATCTCAGTGTGAGCATCGATCGATATATTTGAGTGGTTTACGAAAGCCAATGGCGTGGCCGTAGAGCCAAACATAGAATATGCTCCGTTTATACTGTTCCATGTTGCCCACTTGCAATAGAACGGTAACTAGTCATCGGCGAAATCGACTCCGGTATGCATGCTACTGTACGCGTGGACTTGGTCCTTGTGTTCATTTGATGTCAACTGAAACGCGCATGGCAGTGCCCGTGAACAGTCCCCTGATCCCCAGCCAGCGGTGGGCAGCAGCTGAGCAGGCTCGTCAATGGCATTCCGAATGAGCCACGAACGACGTCCAGGCCAGGCGAGGTCCCTCGATGTCGATGGATCTCGTGCAGCAGTTCATGACAGAGTAGTGGTACATGGTTGTTAGCTTCTTACATCACTGTCCTGAGAGCATCCCCATGGCTGGTTCGACTGTCGAACCGAGTAAAAATCGAATGGTAGCATAGTTAATTTGACTGATCCAATGCAAAAGTCAATTGTTGGGATCTAGTTTTGGAATAGACAAATTCTCTGTCCACTTCTTTCGAAGACTTTCAGATCTTTGCTAGTGAAAATAACGTGTTTTGTAAAATTGTGAATATGCTCATCTCTTCCTTTTACACCCACACCACAGGTTGGTATATTTATTTACATCGGTTCTCCTCCCCACGGATCACACCGAGCAGAAAGTTTTTTTTTTCTTTTTCGTTCGGTTCCAAAGCTCTAGTTTAGAAGTCAACGGCAACATTAATTTAAAAACAGAGAGAGTATTCACGTAGTACGACGATTTGGTTTTGCATAATATTGTGGCTGCTCTTAGACAAAAAAATTAGTTTATTTTCAATCTAAAACTTCGAATCTAACGGTAATAATTTAAAACAGAAGAATCCTTTTCATCTTTTTTATTACTATTTGCCTCTTTTTTTAGTGGTATTATTTGGCTGTGGCATACATCTCTGGCTCCGACTCGGTACGCTGTTCAATTGCGTCGACCTCCTACTCTAATCTAACAGTGTTAAATAAGTTTTGCGGGACGGATGAGGATTGTCTGTCAATTATCAACTGATGGCTGGACTTTGGCGTAACTTTACGCGTCCTCAGATTATAACTAATGTCCTTTTCGCGTTCGTTCGTCGGGGGCGAGTAGGTGCCTTCGTTCCGGTACGCACTTCCGGGAGCTTATTCCATGTATGAACCACTGCTCCAAAAGTCGAGACAGGAATTAAGCCCCTTTTGTAGAAATTATGATTATTCAAAAAATCTCTTATACTATAGATTATTCATGAAAATTAATTACCAACTTATTCATATAATTTATTTTTTATATCAAAAGTATTTGACAAAACAACTTATTTGATATGAATTATAGGTGGTGAGAAGAGAGAAAACTATTTGTAGCTTATAAATGCTAGTACAAAATGTAAAAATAATTATAGATAATTATGGACATAATCATTTATAAATTTTAAATGTTTGATAGAGATTATAACATAAGCTGCAATAGTCATTAGCAAAAGCAACCCATAATCTCCACCCAAACGGGACCTAAGAGACGTACCCTATGGAAGATAATTGATTGAATCTCTGCCTGCTCAGAAGTAGTAGTAGTTGCTGTGAAATCACCGCGTTGCTTGACCTCTCAAACTAGTACAATTTATCCAGGGAGGGAACTCCTTGTGTATCCAGACTGGGTTGAGACTTGACAAAGTTTAGAAACTCAACCTAAGCGTTGCAGAATATCCATCACATCCCAGTCCTGCTCCTCCGCCTTGAATTCGTAACCTGTAACCTGATAGGCTGATAGGTTTCTGATGGCCTCCCACTGTGATATTAATTATAGTTCCCTATTAATTATCTGACACATAAGCATTTTGCTTACTATGTGGCAAAGAAATTTATGTAGAGGGGGAGAGCTAGGATTAAAAAAACCATTTTCACACTAAAAAACAGCTCCTCACTATAATTCAGACAAAAAAAACACAAAATACGTTGGGAGGACACTATTAGTTTCCATGGCATAATTCTCTAGCATGTATGGGATCATTAAATTTTTCTCTACATAGAAACTAGTTTAGAATTATGCATTAGAAGAGATTGGTATACAATTTATTACTCTCTTCTTTAGAAACTATCTCTAGACACTGCATTGGGAGTGCCCTTGTATTCCCTGAAAACAAACTAAGCAATCTTGGAACCCATCGCAAATAAAGAGAGGCAATCCTGGAACCAATACTTTGACTAGTATTGCCGCATCCAGCGTGCTAACCCTTGTAACAACAAACACTAGTACCTCAGGTAAAAGGACACCTGGATCATCGACAGTTTCTGCATTTTACACTATTTTCATCTCTGGTAAGTGGTATATGAGGCCAATTCTTATCAATATAAGTTCTCTATTTTGGTGTTCATAAGGAGAAACTGCAGCCGTTGAGTCTCCATACAACAAGAGTCAACTTTCCGCTGTACACACCTTTCTCATCGTTCAAGTTTGCTCATCAGATCTTCAAGTCGTGGCAGTTCCTGCAAAATGTCGTTCCAGTTTGGCATGCCCTATAACAAAAGAAAATGTGCACGGTTAGTTATTATAGTTTTTAAATAAAACAGTTTCAGACTTTCAGTGTCATTTGGACCCTCTTGCTCCATCTAAATACGTTCCTCACTGATCGATAAATATTTCCATGTATGAAAATGAAATACAGATCAGAGAAAATTACTCGTCCAGATCTTCTAACACGACCATCCAGGCGAAGGATAATGTAGACATCTTCCCCAGGAGTGACACCTTCAGACTCTTGCTGATCACGTATCCAACTAAACCATGGTGAAAGCACGCAACAAATCCTCAGACGTAAGAAACCGACGGAATCAAAATTTTCAAATGTTGGACTATTGAATAAATTTTAACATCTACAACCATGGTAACAATAACATACATGATACATGTACAGAAAAAACACTTGGTCCAAGCATAGTCTCAAAAGGAAAAGAGAGATAAGTTGAGGTTCAAAGGCAAAGCTAGCCAAAACAAGGGTTTCATTTACCATTTGAACGGGAAAAACCGGTGGGGACCAGTTTGTCGAGAACCATGAAAACTGGTCGCAAACTACTTCAAATCGAAAAATCAAAATTTGAACGAAATTCAGTCGAAATGTTACAGTAACCCAGTCGGTTTTCCCAGTTTTTTGAATTTTTAAAACGAAAACCGGTTGTGGGCGGTTTCCAGACTGGTTTCCTCGAAAACCGTGAAAACCGGACCGATTTTCGCAGTTTTTAACCTTGGTCAAAATGTAAAAATGTGGAGACCAATGTATATTTTACCAGCGTCAAGCTCTTCCAATATGATACAATTTTTTTTCCGGTTTCTTTAAGTTCTAAAAGCATGTACATGCAGCTAAAGACTACAAAGCATTAGCACCTATGCACAGCCTTTGTGCTGAACCTAGCAGGAAGGCATAATAAGAAGGCCAATCCGCAAAAACAAATTCAGAACGAAAGCTGATGGTTATACTTCCAACACTACCCCTAACGATGCAAGCTCCCATGGGCTGCAAACATGGAATGAATGCTGGGTGAATTCTATTCCAATAAATCGTACCAGCCATAATTCAAATTGCAGACCTCTAGTATGCACCAACGTAGGTAGGATTGTTGATCCTCCGACGGCTGCGTAGGTTGTAGGGATGAGAGAGAGGAGGGCGCGGCCTAGGCCGACGGTGGCGGCGAGTTGACTGAGGTGCGCCTCTCTGGTGGCATACAGATAGGGGAGAGGGAGAAATTCCTCAACCTCCGACAGAGAGGCATGCAGATAGGGGAGAGGGAAAAATTCCTCAACCTCCGACTTACTTTATTAATAACCAGATCTAGGCTTTTATAGCCAATTCCTAACAAACACTGAAACTAATCCAAACAAACCCTGAAACTAATCCGATAATCTAGGAAATCTACTAATCCAACTAAATAGATCCTATAGTTAAGGAAATCTGGTGGCGGCCAGTCGGCAAACCATGCCGACCAGCCATGGCGGCGCTGGTGCTTGGCCCGCCATAACATCTCCCTCCCCCCTCGGCAGACAGCTCGTCCTTGCTGAAATTCGAGTAGGAGGGCGTCATCAATCTGGAGCTGTGGATAATGGTAGGGGCGGATGACCACCGGCGCGGATGGCATCTTTGGCAGTAGTCGTGGCCGTGGGTCCCCCATCCTCCTCGAAGTCTGCCACCTTCAGATAGAACAAGCGCTAGTACTTATGCTCGCAGACATAGGGCTCGTCGCAATTGTAGCAAAGCCCTTGGCAGTAAAGCTCGACCATCTCGGTGGGTGACAGGTGATAAAGAGCTTGAGGAGGCACCGGTACTGCAGGGGTCGGCTGTGGTGCCGGAAGAGCCGGCACAGCGTGGGTGTGGTCTGGACACTTGCCGGCTGCCTCACGGGTGTTGGAGGGGCTGAGGACTGCCGCTGGGGTGCTCGGGTGCCTTGCTGAACGTTCATCGGCAAGATGAACTCGGTGCGACGCTCATATGCCCGGGCGAGGTGCATCGCCGACTAAAGATCCTGGGGCTCCCGAAGTTCGACGTCAACGAGAATGTGTTTGGGAAGACCGCCCACGAACAGCTCTGCCTTTTGTATTGGCGATAGATTGCGCGCATGGCAGAGTAGTACATTGAAGCGCTCGGAGTACTCCTGGACGATGGACAAGAATGGAAGTCGAGTGAGTTCTGCGAGCCTGTTGATAAGGATTGCTGGCCCGAAGCGCAGGTCACACAGCTCCTTGAAGCGGTCCCAGCCGGGCATGCCTTCATCCTGCTCCAGTGCATATTACCAAGTTTGGGCCGCGTCGACCAGGTGGTAGGAGGCGTGCAGACCCAATCTGAGTTGAGCCTGGAAAAAGTGCTCACACCTGTTGAGCCAGTTCAAGGGATCCTCGGAGTCGTCGTAGGTGGGGAAATCCGGCCTGTAGAGGCGGGTTGCACGCACGCTTGGTCATGAATCATGTGCTGGGACTTTAGGTGCACCGAAGAAGGGTGGTCTGGCGTAGAACGGAGCGCCCACCGTACGCTAAAGTGTCGCACCAGGCAAATAGACTGCGCCCAACGCGCTGGTGCCATGCCAGAAGGGGGCGCCATTGGGAAAGGGTGCGATGCTACTGTGGTTTGATGCGAACGTCGTACATGAACTCGGTGCCACAGTGCTCGCAGCCGTGGCCACACCTGTTGAAGGTATCGCCATGGATGAGATTGGTGATGGGGAATGTGGAAACTGGATCTGATGAATGGGGAGTGGGGCGGTTGGCGATGCGCCCGACGGCGGCAGACCCGTCGTGCCATAGCCCTGCATCTCATAGGGAAGCACCAGTGGAAGGATGACCGTGGGTTATGGTGGCGGCGTCCGCTGATTTTCTAAGTTGGATAGGCGAACGGAGATGTTGGCGGCGGTGCGAGCCAGGTCGACGACCGCCTTGGCCAATGCGTCAGGCACAGTGGCCGGGGGCGCGGCCAGCACTGAGGTGGGGGTCAGTGCTGCCGTGGTGGACGGTGGCAAGGCGGTGGTGGGAGAAGAGCTTGGCATCGCTGATACCAGATTGGTAGGATCGTTGATCCTCCGACGGATGCGTAGGTTGTAGGAATGAGAGAGAGGAGGGTGTGGCCTAGGCTGGTAGTGGCGGCGAGTTGGCTTAGGCATCGTGCTGTTGCCGACACCTCTCTGGTGGCGTGCAGCCAGGGGAGAGGGAGAAATTCCTCAACCTCCGACTTTATTAATAACGAGGTCTAGGCTTTTATAGCCAGTTCCTAACAAATGCGGGAACTAATCCAAACAAACCCTAGAACTAGTTTGATAATCTAAGAAATATGCTAATCCAACTAATAGATCCTATAGTTAAGGAAATCTGGTGGCGGCCAGCTGGCCAGCCATGCCGACCAGCCACGGCGGCGCTGGTGCCTGGCTCACCATAACAAAAGTATTGCATCCAAAAGCCTAAATTGGTGGGAAATGGTTGTCAATAACTTATGCTCTAACAAAAAAAGAGCATACCAGTGCATGTAGCTCCCGCTTACCCATGGTCTAGGGAAGGGTCAGTTAGTGGCAATTTGTTTTGATTCTTAGTGGTAAAGATAGAGGTTAAGCAAGGAAGTTTGGTATAGAGTCCAGTTTGTTAAGTGTACATAATAAGAATCCATAGACTCATTTGGGTAACAATGGAAAATACGGTTTCCACTGAAAAAGGGAAAATAGAATTTTTGGGCTTTGTAATGTGGATCATAACATAACGATCATAAGTTTATTTTCTTGTGCAGTAGTTTTCATACTTTTGTTCTTTTAAAACAAGTGTCTTCCGTTTCTTTCATGCTAGATTGCTATGCTTTTCATGTACCTATTTATTAGTTGTCCTAAGTAAAAAGGGGGAGGTTTTCTGAAATACAGTTTTTGAACAAAATACATACTCTCTCCATACTCATAATTCAAGTCGTTTTGGACAACGATACGGTTATCCAAAGCATAACTTGACTTCTATTTTTTTCTAAAATATTTATCAAAAAGTGATTTATGTATACTTTTGTGAAACTACTTTTAAAGTCAAATATAGTCATAAGATTTTCATATTTATAAACTTAACAATTCAAAAATTAATGTTCAAAACGACTTGAATTATGAGTATGAGGGAGTACACGTGAAACTGAAAAGGAAAAAAAAAACACACCTTTCCCACTGTTCAGGAGATACAATATCAGCCTTAAATCGAACCTCAGCTTTCAACCGTGATTTTGCTGCAATAGACTCGGTACGCTTTTCAAAGTCACCCTATCAGCAACAATGTTTTTTCATGAAACATGCAAAATAGAAAGGAGGTAAGCTTTTATGAGCCAATATGCAAAACTGGTCTAACCCCAACTGAAGGAACTGATGCAGCAGGCCTTGTGCTGCCAAAGCCTTTTGGTTTCGTTTGGGTTTTCTGAGAAGCACCAAAGATCACAGGAATTAAAAGAACGCCTCGTTTGAGCAGTTCGGTCCGGTACCTCTCAGCCCTTTGCATTGCTCGGGTAACAGATGCTTTTGAACCTGCCAATATAACCTAAAAATATGTCTCAAACAACGATTCCTAGAATAAAAAATTCTTGGAATAAATGAGAAAAGAAAGGAACACAGGTCAACATTTAAACTTAGCAGCTGGATATTAAAGATAAAGAAAATAATACTAACTGGCCTATTAATGTCCCGAAGCTGAACAAGCTCAATAATGCGATTGGTCGATAGGCGCAAAGGTAATCTTGAAAGGGTTTCATTTCGAGAAATTTGAGTGATCTGCTTCTCTTCTTTCTTGTTTTCCCAAAAGTACAAAGCCAACAGCACAACAATACCTGCAGTGCGCTGATTCAAAAGTTTGATTATTATTTGTCTAATTAAAGTGAGCAAGAGATAGCATAAAATTATGCATCAGAATATCAGATGATAGGTCATTGCATTAAGGTCATCATTAATGAAAAAAGGATAATTGCGCCAATGCTCTGACTTCGGAGCTTCAATACAGATTTGGCCCTATTTTTTGAAGACAAATCTTCCATCTACCTAATCTGTTAGGCCCATTTTTTTTTCCAAACTTTCATATCTAAAAACTGGAAGAGAAAAAATAATTTCACATCTGGAGAAAATGAAAATGCCATGTAGTGTGATGTATCGGTGGCCCTCTCTCCCTTCATCCTCTGGTGATTATAGTACATAAAAAAATTGCTACCTTGTTTTGTAACGCCATTTTTTTCACTTTGAATGTATGTAAATTTAATCAAATATGCACATAAGATGCTGTAAATATTTTTGAAATATCATCAGAATTACATCGAAAGTTTAGTAGTAATGCTTTCAAATAAACTGTCAACATATTCTAAATTCCATTAAAAAGTACAGACAATGCTCCAAGGACCAAAATGTTATTATAACTACAAGCTAACACCTTCAGCAACTCAAAAGGAGCATTTCAGTTTGAAAAGAAGGCGCAACTGTGCAAACAATAAAAAAGGCAGGAAAAATCTGAAGTTTGACTTTGAAACAAGGGCAAAGGTGCTATTGGCTCATAAAGAAACAAAATATCATTAAAAATTGAAATTCAAAATGATTTAACCAGCTAGTGATAGAACACCTATTTGCTCTTTGTATAAACATTTAGCTACATTTAATGGTCATAGAAATGGATGTATCTTACAAAGAGTTAGTCATTAAACATTCTGCCAGAGTATCTGAAAAGGCAATCATTAGCTTAACAATCATCAGGCCCTAAAAACTATGGAAAATATTCTTAATCATACTGTTAAATACACATAGAATCAGGAATAATCAATTTGGTTGGTCGTGTGGAATATAATGTACCATCTATTGAACTCAATGATGAAAGAAAAGAATGTACAATATACTGATCTCGAACTGTACAGCAAAAACTGAAGTGAAGTGATAAATAGTAGAAAAAAAAAGCCACGAAAACCTTTTATTGTTGATTCTGTGTATGAGAAAACTCTGTTTCATGACAAGGTGGAACAAAAATGTAAAGAGACCAATGGGATTCTATGCAAGACTTGATTTTGTAGAGCATGCCATTTACCTCCAATATTGATGGCAGCATTTCCGGCAGTTTCTAGAAGATCAGGAGCACCATCGCCTCCTTCAATTGCTTGTATAAGTCGGGGAATGGTAAAGAATGTTGAAATTCCAGCTGCAGCAGTTAATGCAACATAAAAGAATCTTCTGACACCACGAAATGGTGCTTGTACTTCACTAATAAGTTTCAGGTCTCTCCGAAAACCAGAACCAATATCTTCTCCACCAAGTGAAGCCTGAGATGAAGTTAGAAGACACAGAAAATTATATTGTAGTAAAACGACGATTGAATTTGATAGAATAGCACCTGTATTGATAGAGAGGCTCTAGGCCCCTATATATACATGTACACAATATACACAAAATCCCTCAAGGAGCGGGAAAATACAAAATTACATACACACTACTAACACTCCCCCTCAAACTTACGGTGGATCAACAACACTGAGTTTGGAGAGGAAAAACCTATGCTGAGGTCGAGTTTATGCCTTTGTGAAGAAATCTGATAACCGCAACTTTGAAGGCACCAACCAAGGAGCAACAATCCCATCCTGAGCCTGCGCCCTTGTATAATAAACATCAACACCAATATGCTTAACGAGCTCATGCTTCGTTAGATCACGGGAAATACTGTGAGCACCTGTACTGTCAGTCAAAAGAGGAGTAGCCACTGAGACTGAAACACCAAAATCCTCAAGAAGCCACCGCAGCCAAGTAACCTTTACTGTCACCAGAGCCATAACCCGCAAACTAGCCTCCCCTTGAACAAAACTGTTGTCTGCTTCGTCTTCTAAGAGATGAGGGAACCAATAAGAAAGACGCAGAAAGAGAGCGGCGATCAGAGGGATCACTAGCCCAAGTAGCATCAGAGTACGCATGGAGCTGTAATGAGCTGGAGCGAGAGAAGAACAACCTCCTAGTCATAGTTCCATGAAGATAACATAGAACTCCAAGAAGATGGCTATAGTGGATCTGGGTAGAGGCAGATACAAAGTGACTCAAAATATGTACAGAGTACAAAATTTCAGGATGTGTGACACAAAGATAAACAAGACTCAACGATATGTCTGTACCACGTGGGATCCGAAAGAGCCTCACCATCAGTGGCACGAAGATGGACATTATGCTCCATAGGAGTCTCAATAATATGATCATCAGTGAGAGAAGCACGATCAAGAAGATCGTTAATATACTTTTCTTGAGACAAATAGAAACCCGAAGTGGAAGATATCTTTATTCCAAAAAAGTATCTAAGAGGACCAAGATATGGCATAAGAAACTGCTCACTGAGATGAGCCTTACCAAAGGCAATGTAGGAGGGATCATCTCCAGTGATGATCATGTCATCAACGTAAAGGAGAAGAGTCCGATCACGAGACGAAGTGCGAACAAAGAGTGCTGGATCATGATTACTAGCAGAAAAACCAGCAGCCGTGACCATAGAAGCAAAACGCTGAAACCAAGCACGAGGAGCTTGCTTCAAGCCATAAAGGTAGCAACGGAGACGACAAACCATGCCCTTAGGAACAGAATACCCAGGTGGTGGTTGCATGTAAACCTCCTCGTGCAGCTCACCGTTGAGAAAGGCATTCTTAACATCAAGCTAAGAGATGAACCACTGACGAATTGAGGCAATAGCGATCAAAGTGCGAACAGTGGTAATATGAGCAACTAGCGCAAATGTCTCATCATAGTCACTGCCATGCTCTTGCTAAAAGTCTCGAGCAAGAAGGTGAGCCTTGTAATGCTCAAGAGAACCATCAGAGCGGGTTTTGATCTTGTAAACCCACTTGCACATAAAGGAAAGGGAACAAGATCACAAGTACCTGTGCGCTCAAGAGCAGTAATCTTCTCCGCCATAGCATGTTGCCGAATGGCATCACGATAAGAAAGCGGCTCGGAAAGAACAAAGGCTGCAAAAGCAGCCGATGTGAAGAAGTCATTAGACTTACGAATACGATGACCACGACCAAGAGGTCTGGTCAGGAGCAGAAGTTGAAGAAGGCTACTTAGGAGCCGTCAATGAAGATGTATCAGTGGGAGAAGATACATCAGATGAGGGCTCATGAGGAGGTGGGGCATCAGAGGAAGGCACAATTCGCCTAGTATAAACCTGAGTCACTGGTGGCTTCACAGCATAATCAAAAGCCACAACAGAGGGCACCGAAGCAAGAACCACCGAGTGCTGGGTAAAGGGAGTGACACTAGAAGGCACCAACGATCGGCTATCAGAGGGATCTGACGCAATTGAAAGCACAACAGGAGGAGGTGCAATATGAGCATCAGGAAAGAGTAAAAAAGATAAAGGCTCAGCCGAGGAGGCAGGAGAATCATCGACAGAAGGACGAGAATAAAAGGGTCTGGACTCATTGAAGACAACATCCATAGACATCCTCATCCTACGACCAACAGGATCCAAACAACGATACCCCTTATGCTCAGCACTATACCCTAGAAAAACACACTAAACAGGCTAAGCGGTCAGCTTATTGCGCTCACGAGGGGCAAGCAACACATATCACATACAGCCAAAAAAGTGAAGGCTGGAGTAGTCAAGCGTCTTGCCACATAGGTGCTCATAAGGTATCCCACCCCGAAGAGCTGACGGCGGCCGAATATTAATCAAATAAGTGGCAGTGGAAACAGCCTCAGCCCAATAATGAGAGCCAGAAGATGCAAGCATGAGAGCACGAGCAGTCTCAAAGAGATGACGGTGCTTGCGCTCAACAACGCCATTCTGAGTATGGGCTCCAGGATGGAAAAATTGAGCTAGAGTACCCTGCTCAGAAAGGAACTGACTAAGAGCTCCAGAGAGATAGTCGCCCGCAGAATCAGCATGAAAGACACGAGTATGAGTGTCAAAATGAGTACGAACCATAGCAGCAAAAGTCTTATAAATAAATAAAACCTCAATGCGATGCTTCATAAAATAAATCCAAGTATGACGTGAAAAATCATCTATAAATATGATATACTATTTGTGACCTCCCTTTGAAACAAAAGGGGCCAGTCCTCATACATCAGAATGGACAAGATCAAAAGGACGCTTAGACACTGACTCACTAGAATGATAGGGAAGTTGGACCTACTTTCCCAAACGACATCTCTGACACTGATGTAAAGACTCATGACCAGAAACTCGACCTAACAGACCACGACGAATCAAGGTGGTCAGATGAGAACCACACACATGACCTAAACGATGATGCCACTGAGCAAAAGACGATGTCGATGAAACAACCAAGGCAGAGCCAACATAACTGACCGGTAGAGCAAAAGGAATATGAAGCCAGTCAAGCTCCCAAAGGCACTGAGAATCAAGACATCGAGGTCCAGTACCAACCAAGCTACCCATGTGGCGATCCTGAATATAGCAAAAATTAGAATCAAGAATAACACGACAGTCAAGGTCAGTAATCTAACCAGCATATACCAACTGCATGGTCAAGTGAGGAACATGAGAAACATCAGAAACAGAAAAAGAGTCAGTAAGAAGAGTTCCTTGCTCCACAATAGGTAAAGAGCAACCATCAGTGGTATGAATAGTGAGAACCGGAAGAAGAACAAATAGATGAGAGACAAGAGCTATGCGGGGTCATATGAAAAGAAGCACCCGAATCAAGGATCCACAGATAAGTACCTGAAGTAGACAGTGGTCCCTCAACAGAAGACTGAGAAGCAACAGTAGAACCTATAGGTGAAAAGACGGCTGAGTCACAGAACTAGCAACTTCAGGTGGCAGAGAGGCCACGAGACGATTGAGCAACCTGAGACACTCCTGTGTCTTGGAACTAGCAGAACACTGTTAAGAGCCTGCAGCACTAGAGCCCCCAGAACCCTGAGAACGACGAGAACAGGCCTGCTCCTTCTTCCTCCTGAAGCAGAACTCAAGAACATGCCCATCCTTCCCAGAGTGATCACAATGTAGACCTCGGCCCCCTGTACTCCCAGAGGAAGGTGCGGAAGCTCCAGGCACAACTAGGGGAGGACCAAGAGGGCGAAAAGAGTGTCGAGCAGCCAACACTGAAGCAGACTGCAATAGACAAGCAGAATGAAGACGCGTCTCCTCGTCCCAAACAACAGCAAGAGTGTACATCAATGACGCAAGGGCGACGAGCGAGCAGTGACGCACGTAGAGACTCAAACTCATCACGCAGACGGTCAGAAAATCATAGGTGCGCCGAACCTCTAGGGCAACCTACTAACCCTTGCACGCCTGACATGTGATAGACTGTCAAGCTGACGCCAAGCGGTAGAGAGCTGAGCATAGAAGTCATCCACGAAGACATCTCCCTGTTGCAGCAAGTGCTCCTGATGAAGAGCAGCCAGATACATCGATTGACCTGAGGGCTCATAGCGGCGATAAAGAAAGTCCCACATCTGATGTGCAGTCTCAAAGTCAACGATCTCTGCTGCAAAACGATCCTCCATACTAGCAGTAAGAATAGTAGCAACAAGAGCATCCTCATTTAGCCACATCCTATAAGCACTGTGCTGAGACTCATAGGACGCCAAAACATCATCATGATCGTCAGTAAGCTTCTTTTCATCATTAGTAGCTTTCTCTAGGAAGAAAAGCGGCACAACAGGAGCCGAAAGAGATGGACATGGAAAGTCCCAGCAAGAAACTCCCATAGGTGAAGACCACGCATCTGAATATGCATCCGAGGTACCTAGTCATGTTAATTGGTTCCATTGAAAAGCACCGGACATCGCAATACAGGAACCCCGCCAAGCCATAGCAACGGCAAGAGCGTGAAAAGGTCAGCGGCAGGGGACGACAAAGGCGCAAGGGCCAAGCGACGCAATACTTCTTCTTTTTCTCTCTTTTCTTTCTTTGTTTTAAGATGATAGTATGGCACAGGAAAGGGATCTGTGTTCTCTCTCTTTTTTTTTCAAGGGTTTACAACCCTAGCCCACGAGAGAGGCAGAAACAAAGGGGCGGCGCAGGAGACCCGATCCAGGCACCTGGTCGTGGGATCCAGGAACAGCGAGGCTCCGGCGAGGGTGGCGGCCGGTGATGACGGGGCTTCAGCAGGCAGCGACCTTGGGCGATGGGGCTTCGGCGCGGGAGGCGGCCGGATCTGAGCGGCACCGGGCAAATCCAATTGGTGCCGGCGGCTCCTGGCTTTTGAGACGATGGGGTTTCAGCTGATGGCGACCTCAGGCGACGGCTCCTGGCTCCCTGGCTGGCGAGGCCAAAGACGATGACACAAGAGGCTCGACGATAGAAGATGAAGCCTGCGACAAGAGCCTCAGAAAAGCATCAATCCGTAAAGGAGTGCACTGCCAGAGGATTGGGAGGAGAGAAGAAAACCTAACCCTAAAAACCTGCACCGATTATCATGATAGAATAACACTTGTATTAATAGAGGCTCTATGCCCCTATATATACATATACATAATATACACAAAACTCCTCAAGGGGAGGGAAAATACAAGAGTACACATACACAACTAAAAGAATCAACTTTAAAGTCCCCTTTGGAACACGGAATTTTTCTCCATTTCTATATTTTTCTTGTGAAATCGAACTTACTTTTGTGAAATTCCTGCGTTCCAAAGGTGGGGGGGGTAAGTATTCAAATATGATGTGCAAATTATTTTCCTAGTCACATGTAGCATAGCAGTTGAGCAGAAATCCGCAAACCTCTTCTTGAAGCTCCTTAAATTCTGGTGATGCCCTGAACGGTGCCAAGTCTGGATCATTAAGTATAGTGCCAAATTTCAGATTGTAATCTCGCAAAGCTGTCTTTAAACAATCTGCAGCTTTTTTGCTTTCTTCTCTGGTCCAAATAGATGCGTAAATTAAATGAAGAATTAAAAAATGCAAACCTTAAATACTTAGAATTACTCCAAACACATGATGTCACTGATGTATCTGAGCATGCAGATGACAAAACTAAAAAAGCATTGCGTACGCATAATGTGAAGTCCAAGTACAATAGCTCCAAGGAGGAGTCCTCACCTATATGCATGGCAGCATGCCTTGTTGTACAGTGCTGCTTGGGCTTCAATAGGTTTTGGATTCAGCTCTAAGGCATTTTCAAACTGTTCAAGAGCATCCCTTACCTATGACATTTGAAAAATATATAGACTCAAAATATATCACAAAATATTGTTCTCAAATGATATGACAACCAAAGTATGAAAAGTTTGCTCAAGCATACATTCCCCATTTAATGAGTTTATCTCAAAAGACGTAATAGTGGAAACTTTGAAAGATTTTTTGAACCACAACCACGATATTACTCCCATTTTTTCGTTACTAGAATACTGATTCCAGATTTATGCCAGCATATAAAACCCTGCCGCAGATTGAGCAGAAATTGTGAAATGAAAGCCGAAGAACATCTTCCCAAATTTACAGGAGTCGTACTAAAAAATATTCTATTCTAGTGACCAAACTGAAAACTACGATGATATGCTACCCTTTCAAGAAACTAATTTAAAAACCGATCCAAACACAACCCAGGCTGAGCTTAGCGGCAATGGATAACGCACCCGGTACAATTTAATCCTGGTGTAGTGTGGATAAACTAACGAGGAACACGCTTACGACTGCCGACTGACTGACACTTCGCGAGAGGCGCCTGGAGGCCGGCTTCGCTTACATACCCTGCCCTTGGCGAAGAGTTCGAGGCCAAGGTTGACGCACGACTCGGCTGTCGGTACGGGCGCCGCCTCAGCCTCCTTCTCCGGTGACGGCGGGGGAGAAGGGGACGACGAGGCGTTGGAGCTGAGCACGCAGCGGCCGCGGGCCAGGGGGACGGAAGAGACCAACGGAAGGGTTCGGAGGGTAGAGCTAGGGCTCGCAATGCCGCTGTCTCTGCTGCAGGGGAGGTGGGACAGGCGGAGCCGGAGAGCCGAGGCGGCGGCTGCTGTGGCGGCCGCCATGGCGTGTCGCAACTCGGAAGGATGGGGTTGTCGTTTTTCTAGTTATCTAGATTTTCCTGATGGAACCATTTCTTTTTTGTGACTGGTGGAAAGCTTTTCGTGCGCGTCACTGGTCTGTGTGTGTGACCAGCAAATCCAAATTCTTACGTCCAAAACGAAAATTTGAAAAAGATGAAAATGGATTTGGAAACACAAATGGAACAACTAATACACTATATTTTGCTTTCTTTGACACGCATGATTTTGAGATTGGAGCAAGGTGCGCCACATCCACATTTATCCCTATTATAAACAAGGAAAAAAAAACTCTCAGCGTGCAAGATTGTTGGAATATTGCACGTGTACAGTATATGCAGTGAAATTTCACATAGGGCCGTTTGGATCCTTGAAATTGAATTCATTCTAATAAGTACAGTTTAGGAATAGATTAATTAAGTTAATATAGTTATATATTAAATATATTTATATATTTATTGTTCGACATATAAAGGACATACTTACATGTTGCATTTTTATTGTAAGAAAGTGAGTTGAAGAGTATGCTATAAGTTAGAGAATAGAATTATAGTATAATGATGTATAGAATCTATTTTCATCTCTCACCTTATGAATTTGAGATAGGCTTATTTGTAAGTTTGGAAAAATTATGAAATATCAAATTCCAAACTAAATAACTTGATCCATTATATAGATTTTAATTCTTCCTAAATAAAGGGATCTAAACCACCCCATAGACGAAATAGCATATGAAAAATGTAGACACAAGGAATAAATGCCGTAAAATATTTTCGAAGGGATAGTTCTCTAAGAAATAATGTAAGATCAAAAGACAAAAGGACAATTGCAAGGCAGACTGCATTTTGAAGTTCAATTCTTAGTTTAAACCTACTTCTTAGTCTTGACAAAATTAGATATGTTTTTAAAATATGAGACTGCCGTTTGCCAATTTTTATAACTCCATTATACATTAACGTTTTCCAAAAATTAAATGAATTTGTAAAATATTTGAAAATGGTAAAATGTCAGGGTTACAACTCATTCATTTTGTTCTCTACTCCCTTATTTCTATCTTCATTCCTCATCTTAGCCTTGTTCTCTATCCATTTGTTGCAGCAGAGCCCTTCGTAATCTACCTATTGCTGAATCAGTCGCGATCAAGGGCGTGCTAATCTTGTCAGTGTGTAGCCCTCACATTTGCAATATATTTAAGTAACAAATGCACATATAATACATGTATTGGCGACTTGGTCACAAATTGCGATGTAGTCCCTCTATTGACTTCTAACATCAACTTTGACCATTCGTCTTATTCAAAAATTTATTCAAATATGTAAAATTCGAAGTTGTGGTTCAAACAACTCTAATAATAAATCAAATTATAAAAAAAATATTATATTTATCAAAAAAATTTGAATAACACGAATGATCAAAGTTGATATTAGAAGTCAACAGCAACATCAACGATGGGAGTATCAAAATAAGCACTCTATGCACTTGTCTCAATAATCACGTTGCTACCACGTTGATTTGCAACACACTATTGAATCCTTCCTCTTGTTTTAAAATATTAACATTATTCACTTCTAACATCAATTTTAACTATTCATCTTATTCAGAAAAATTGTTCAAATGTGTGAAATTTTGTTATTATTTGCTTTATCATTAGTTGTATTTAAAACATGACTAATAATTTTACATATTGGAGCAAATTTTTTTAATAAGACAAATGGTCAAAGTTGATATAAGAAGTGAACGGTCTCAATAATTTAAAACTGGAGGAAGTAACTTTGTTGATCTTCAGAAAATCTGCTAGTGCACGTCACGTGGAAGTGTCCCCTTTTCCGCTCTCACATATTACCAAGTTTATCTTTCAGTTAGTTATTTACTTTGCTCTTTTGCAACGCAAAGAGTGTCATTTCATCTTGCATGTTGGGGGGGGGGGGGGGGGG
>BCLF01000054.1:1689569-1711744 GCA_001602275.1 Zoysia japonica | reverse complement strand
GGTGTTGGGTATGACTGGCCAGCCTACAAGCCACAAGGTTAGGCGCAAAGCAAATATATGGGGTTTCTGGCAACCTAAGCTACGTTGTTTGTCGCTGGTCTTTGCGGAACCGAATAATTTAGTCAATCAACCCACTATTTATCATCCATTAGTATCATGCACTCATCCAACACATTACATGGGTTTACATATATGTGTAAGTTTTGGTGCATTGTCAAGTTGGACCAACGAATTGAAACGTTACGATCACACTTTAAAATTTTAACAAAACCGATAAACTCAATTGGAAATGACTCCATAATATCATACACTACTTCGTATAAATTGTCATAGTCAGATCAATGTGTGGGTCCTATATCAAAAGCTAATTAACTATAGAATTTTGCACATAAAATTTCAATGAAATTGACTACAATGTGTTAGAGATGATTCAATAAAATCGTACGCTACTTCATGCAAATAAACATGATCAAATCAATATGTGGATCCCAAATGAAAAGTGAGACCCTAGAATTAAACTACCGCATTCACACCTTAAAAGTTTAGCAAAATTGACTAAAATTTGTTGAAGATTACTCAAATAATTGTAAGCTACTTAGTGCAAATTAGTACCTTAAAAATTTCGATGTTGAAGATGACTCAAGTAGTTGTAAGCTACTTGGTGCAAATTAGTATTTGCATATCAATATGCGTCTCATATTTATATTTTTTATAAGTCTCGATGACGTACATTGTAGAATAGGTGGAATAAAAGTGTGCGGCCTTTTACCTGCTGTTATGGACACACCCGCTTGTGCCATGAACTTGGCGGACAAGTCACTGTTGAGCCACAAGTTGAATATAGTTGAATCACATATGCCACTAACTTAGATTTTACGAGCAGCTATGTGGGCTCGCGGCAAAACCCACCCCAACTACAATTTGAGTAACAAGCAGGAATGTCATTGATGAAATGAAAACGAACCATTAAACACAAGCACATCCATGTACCATCGACAGTGGCATGCAGCTCGTCCGTTGGATCTTTCAGTTTTGCAAATGGGAACTTTCAATTTTCTTAGATTAGCCTGAGAAGAGTCACTTGAAATCTGCCTTGGACTACAAGATTTGTTGTAGTTATATAACTATCACAATTTCAATGCGAAAGATGGCTAGGTTTACACAAAAAAAAAAGCAAAAAGATAAATATCGTGTTTACATAATGAAGAATAACTAATTTATGAGCAAACTACAAAATATCATTGAATCTCCGTCATCAAACATGCCCTAGACCAATCAACAAGACGTTCTCCATTTATCAAAATCATAGAGATCACCAGGTGAATAAAAATTATGGTTACAGGGGAATTAGGGTTTGATGATATATTATCATTATTGATTGAGGATGTCCTCAACTGGCCATGGTGATGTGTACATAGTTCCCGATCTTCCGTCAGGTCGTGATAACTCTCGATTTAGTGGAGATGCGACACGCAATCGATCCGATCTCAAATCAACACGATTCATACCCCGCAATCGCAGCACCACTTCTCCTCTAGTTATCAACCGTGCGCATACGATTGACCTCACCAAGAAGGCTAATCCCAGCCTGTGAATCCAAGAAAGAACAAAGAAGAACGCAACTCAATTGCGAAATCTTAATTAAATCACAAAGTTGAAAAACCAACAAACTGTCAAACGATGAAACTGTTTAGAAACAGATGAAGACTAATCAAAACCTGTTTCTAATGATGGCGGCTACTATTTATATAGTGGTTAGGACGTCCTTAGGGGGAAACCCTAATACTAATGGGCATAGAAAATATACACAGCCCAAAGGGCAAAAGATAGTGTCGCAGCACCAGGGCAGTTTCTGGATGTCATTTGTTTCAATGATTCCTGGAGATCTAGGAAGTATTTTCGCACGAGATTAGATCCGTTGGAAAGCTTATCTTCTTAGCTTTCTAATACATATCTAGAACGTCCAAAACGGAGCTCGTATGAGACTGGGGCATCTGTTTCAGTGTAGGCTGCTCCTGAAGTCCGAGTCAGACTCAAACCCAAGTTGTTTAGATCTACTCCAGAGTCGAACGTGCCGTTCTGATCTTGTATATCTCCAAGTCTTTCTTCATATTTTACTGACTCTCTCTAATGTTTCTAATCATGATAAAGTTATTAGGTAGCAATCTATTCTCAAAGGAAAGAAGATATATGTTTAGGAGCGAGCTCACCTCTAATGTCAATTGTCATGCGTGAGTTTCATCAATACTAATTTCAGGAGTTTTGTGTGTATATCTAAACGAGTGATGTCCTCATCATCTTTCTTTTCTTGTTTGGGAGTCGTCCTCGACTTAAGTTCATTGTCAGAACCTCGACTCCACCATGCCCTGCATCCTGCATAAAAAAATGGAAGCCACAGGGGTATTTGAATCCAATCACTTAATGGCTCAAAGATCTTTATAATCTCATCATTCTTCCCCTTGGTATCATGATACTTATACAAATAGTTAGTAACAGGAGCGTACAAATAGCTAGAAAATTCATGGCATGCAAACATGGCATCTTTACACCCTAAAGCATCGCATGAAGTATTTTTATCATAAAAATCAGCAAGATCATTCTTATGAGAAGCCATAAAGTGTGTTGTATTAGAAAAACTAGATAAACATGACATAGAACAATATTTTATATTTTCATCATCTAGTTTGTTATTTATTTTCACCATGCAAAAAGATTTTAATTTGAGCAAATATAAACTCTATGCACTATAAACACACCTCTATGATCAGAGTTGCCTGTAACATAAAAATGGGTAGTTGACAAAGGCAATTCAGTTTTAGAAAATTCTCTTGTAGCAAGGTCAAAAAAGAATCATATTCAATATAACCCATAGTGTTTAGAGAAGATAGCAATTTCAGCTCATCATTTTCACATGTAATGAGTGTGAAATGTTTAAATTCAACACTAGTGAATGGATAAAAATTAGGAGTATCGTATTCATTCACTTTTTGTTACATAAGAAGAATAGAAATATCAGCACACACCATCTCTTTATCACAAGAACTAGTGGGCAAATCAAACATTGACAAAGATAAATGGATAAAAGGTGATACTAGCGGTTGCTTTACAAAAGTAGGATAGACAAGAAATTTCAGCACAACTAAAATATTGTCACCTTTTGTAGGTCGATGTGCAATATGTTTCTTCTCATTTTCAGCAATACCTTTTGACGTGTTATCATCCGTCTCATTTTGGGCTTGGCTTGGAACATTGCGTATCTCTTCTTTTATCACGTTTGTATCACTTTCATCTTCTTGTTTGATCTCACTTTCTTGCAAAATGTTAAGTGCAATAGGACATACAGTAGAAATCTCCTCCTATAAAGAATGTTTATCACAACTAGACATAGATTCAAAAGATGTATCAACAAAAGTTTTTCGCATTAAAATTTTAGCATCACTCCATGTCTGAGGATATATTTTTGTTGTATATAAAAATTACCACCAAGTTAAAGCATGATCAACTAATGCACGACCAACATTCAAAAGCTTTCTCCTTTCACACATACGGCATTGTCCAAATAGATTATCCATCTCTTTTTCCTAAATAATATATTTAATAGAATCTAAAGCATCATAAAAAGAAGAGATGAAAGAATATAATTACTCGTAGAAGGAGATGATGTAGCAATGGTCTGAACCTCATGCGTCTTTTGATATGCAACATCTCTTTGCGGTGGATTACATCTCTTAAGACTTGCTGTTATATTGTTCAAATTCTCAATGCATTTTTTAAAGTTTGCATCGATATTATCAAAGATTCTTTGCAAAGCACTACTCACAATGTATTCACCTCCTTTTCTTCCTGTCATGGTTAGAAAAATAGCATATCAACAGCACACAATATTATTCCTGCAACTATAGTGAGATGGGTGGTGAAAATTCCGGAAAAAAAAACGCCTTACCGAGCTCTTGCAAGATTCTTACCAAAGCAAAATAAATAATGGTGCAACTAGTGGTAGGAGAAACCAAGGAGTCGTAATTCCACAATTGCAGGGTCAAATACAGTGCTGATCTGAGGTGAATATGTAGAGCTTGGAGGGCTAAAATAATTATTAGTGAAACATAATTGTATAACAGATAGTAATATTGAATAAGTGCTCTAAGTATTATGTTGTATTTGCTAGCCCAATCTTATAAAAAATCCAGATGTTACAAGAATATGAATGAAGATATCAAAGGGCAGCAACAACACAAACGATAAGGCTCCATAAATCAGTAAACTGTTCAGCACATGAAAATTCAGCAAAGGTTAATTTCCGGCTTCTTGGTCTTCAAAATTTTTTACTTTTATTTTATTTTTATGATATTTTAATCTGAACCAAAAGTACAAAGGATGGTACAAAACCAAATTTCAGATCAATATGATGAATGATGTAGCCTGGAGAAAATCTCGAATTTTTGTTAAATCTGTGCTGAAACTTTGGAGCGCGAAAACAAAAACTTCTGTTATGAATTTGTTGAACCTAGGGCCGTCACAGGACGGAAAATTTTCTGTAGATATCCAAAAAGTACTTTTAATGAGTCTAGAAACAAAAGTTATGACTTTTAATGATGGATCTTCGAATCAGATTTTTTTGAAAGGCTGAAAACATATTCGAATTTCAAATTGGGTGCGAATTTTGTGGACGATTTTTTGGATGATTGAGCAGCCGATAAATATGGAGAGGTGGATCTATGAAGGGTGGATCTGGTTGTGATCGAAATATGGGTTGGGTGGGTGGGATAAAATTTTAATGAAAAAAACAGTTAACAGATGTGAAACGATAACAGATCTAAACACAAAAACTGATGAACGACGAAAAGAAAACACCTGGATGCAAAAAGATTTCGAAATCTAGCAACCAAAACACAAACTAAGGACACAAATTCAATACTACGGACTCTGAAATAAAATTATGCAAAGGCTAAACACGGCTTGAACAGAGGAACAACTAATGATCTAATAATATTTTTTGTCAAGGCTTTTCTATGGACGATAGAATGAATACAAAATAAACAAGAATAGATGTGAACTCGACGGTATACCTAAAGCTCTGATTACCACTTGATGTGTATGTGGTTCTCGATCTTCCGTCAGTTCGTGATAACTCTCGATTTAGTGAAGATGTGACACAAAATCGATCCGGCCTCAAATCAACACGATTCGAACCCCGCAATTGCAGCTCCACTTCTCCTCTGGTTATCAACCGTGCGCACACGATTGATCTCGTCAAGAAGACTAATCCCAACCTACGAATCGAAGAACACAAGCAAGAACAAGAAATAACGCAACTCAATTGCGAAATCTGAATTAAATCACGAAGTTGAAAAACTAACAAACCGTCAAACGATGAAACTATTTAGAAACAGATGAAAACTAATCAAAACCTATCTCTAATGATAGCGGCTACTGTTTATATAGAGGTTGGGACGTTCTTAGGGTGAAACCCTAATACTAATAGGCCTAAAAAAGATACACGATCCAAAAGCCAAAATATAGTGTCGCAGCAACATGGTAGTTTCTGGACGTCATTTTGTTTCGTCAATTTCTAGAGATTTAAGAAGTATTTTCGCACGGGATTAAGATCCGTTGAAAAGCTTATCTCTTTAGCTTTCCATACATATCTAGAACGTCTAAAACGGAGCTCGTATGATACCGGGGCATCCTTTTCAGTGCAGGCTGCTCTGGAGTTTGAGTCAGACTCGAACTCGAGTTGTTTAGATCTCCTCCGAGGTCGAACGTGCGGTTCTGATCTTGAGCATCTCCAAAATCCTTCTTCATACTTAAGTTGACTATGTCCAATATTTCTAATTATGGTAAAGTTATTAGGTAACAATTTATTTTTAAAGAAAAGAAAACATGTGTTTAGAAACGAGCTCACCTTTAATCTCAACTATCGTGCGTGAGTTTCATCAATACTAATTTGAAAAATTTTGCGTGTATTTAAAGGAGAGATGTCCTAAATCCACTATAAATATGAGTTCAACCTCTAAATCACAGAAAAATCAGAAAAGTCAGAAATTCTGGTTTTCAGAAAGGATTTCACCAGCCGACGCAAAAAGCCGGATCCTGTCAGCTAGGAGCCTGGGAGATATGGCTTGCCCATTCTTCAACGAAAATGGACACATATCCTCTGTTTTTGCTCATCTACGGCAAACTTTGTTGTACTAAATCCTGACCATTCACCACAGAATCAGTGATGGACACAAATAGTGACAGATACATGGCCTATTATTTTTTATTTTTTTACAAAATAAAGGCAGATTCAGATAAAAAAATATGAAGTGTTGGTTAAATAATTAGTCTTCAAAATTGAGTATGACAAAGTTTACTGTAGATGGACAGAGGCAGATGATACCAATCCAACAAAAATGCGGTCCCATGTTGGAAAATCACAATGTCAGGCGCTGTTGATTGCTCGCGGTCCTCGTGAAACCCTCTTCCAGTTTGAAGGCACACGCACAGTACAGTTGGAATAATTTGCAACGAGAGTTGATTTCAGCATTCAAATGGTCAAGGTACATGGACATTACATTGCCGCACCCATACACACGCTCTGTGTTCTTGAGCAACAATGCACCATCGGTTGGTAATTCGTATGATATAGAATGTCGGAACATTGGTGCAAATATATTCATCTGTAATTAGCCATCCTTAGTAATAGTATAACCATGAGAGAATTCCTTATTTTATCTAAAAAAGTCATCACTTCTTTTTTTTACCTTTTTTATTTTGAACTTATCTATTTAAACAAAATTTCATTTTTCATTTTTATTTAGAACACTAACGGTGTAAAGTGAAGGATGGAATTATCATTTTACCCTTCTCAAAAAAATGTACCACCACAAATTTAGCTTGTATTTGTGTCAATTTGATGATGCACTCTTTTTCAAAATGAAATCATAACATTTTTATTTTTTTAACATGTACTATTATATTTTAACATAAAAACGTAATAGTGTTAACTTTTTAACAAATTTAAATTGACATTATGTTGGTTTATTTTATTGAAGGAATAAAATGATCATTTGATCCCTTATTTAATACCGTTAGAGGTTTAAATTAACGGAAGCATTAAGAAAAGAATAAAGGATGAAATTTTATCTCAATAGAAAAAAGTTAAAAAAAATGAGAAAAAAAGCGGTGACTTTTTAAAAAACAAGAAAAGAATTTTCTCTATAGCCATCCATCTAGGTTTCCCTCTTCAGTCCCACTCTCCTCGACCCTCTTCTGACACCCCGCCGCCAGTCGCCGCGCCGCAGCCCCGCGCGCTCCTCACCCTTTCTCGCCCTGTGCCAGCCCTGCATGACTCGCGCGTTGTCGGGAACTGACCTGCGGCCGACGGCTCCCCGCCCCGATCTGGCCGGCCCCGATATCGATCCGACCGGTCCCGACCTTGATCTGACCGGCCACGCCCTACAGTGCTCTAGCTGCGTTCAGTGGTCCCTGTCATTGTTGCGGGTGCTGCGTCGACGTCCGGCGGCCGGCCGATAGTTCGCGTCCTCAACTTGGTCCCAGTGAGGTCCTCTATTCCGTTTCAGTCGTAGATCCAGTACAAAATTGTTATAACCCAAGCTTGCCTCTCCAGGTTTAGTTAGCATTCCATCGAGTATAGTTAACTGTTTCCAGTGCTGGCGGCCGGCGCTGCCCAGGTCACCGTTAGCTGAAATTGATGCTAACTACTACACTTATTTTTTAAATGGGTATTATGGCCTTATGATTTTTTCGGCATTACTCTGCTTTCAGGTATTTCTGGACGCTCATATTACCATGCATTCCTCGTTAGAGTATTTTGGAATGTTGTTTCACTTTTTAGTTTAGTTCTAGTTCAGATATCGTTATACCCACTACTACAGAAAGCATTTGTCCCGACACCCCTCGGGCAAACGCAGGCGGTTTTCAACAAAAATCCATCCGTACTAGGTAGCAAGTGGGCCTGGAGAAGTCAACCGTCTGCGGAAATGCTCTTAATGCAGGCGGCTCTCCTAATCAACCGCTTGCACAAATGGTTTTCTAATGCAGGTGGTTCTTTAGGAGAGCCGCCTGCATTAGGGGACATTTTCGCAGGCGGTGATCTTTATATGCCGCGTAGGAGCCTAAATGCAAGCGCATCATTAAGCGAGCCGCCTGCATTAGCTGATCCTATATAAGGGGCAGCCTCGCCGTGCCCTGTTTCTCGCGACGCCCTCAGAACAGAGGCGCGGCGTAGCGGCGAGCCGAATTTGGATCTGTGAGAGGGACGATTTTGTTCTCATTTTTTGTGGTGGCGCTTGTTTCTAGAGGTATGTGGATGTACCTACAACTATTTAATTCAAGTTTGGTTGCAATTTAACTCATATAATCTAGATTTTCTAATATCTAGGGTTTTTTTAAGTTTTTTGTGATTTTGATGATTCAATTGACTAAAATTTATAATGTTTGTGGTGACTCTTAATATTCCTATGAGATTAGATGTCTCCTATCTTTGTTATCCCATATTTATAGTTTAGTTGGTTAATTTTTACTTTAAATATATATGAGATCAATGTACACGATAGATTTTTTGTGATTTTGATTATTAAATTGACTAGATTTTACAATATTTCGTAGAGATTATTAATATTTTATATTCTCATGAGATTACTTGTAGTTAGTAAATTTTTTTAATAGTAGTCTTTTATTTGTTAGAGTCATATGTATATTACTTAAAAATTAATTAATTATCTCAATCCATTTTACTTTATATGTAGATTTAGATAAAGAATGCACCAAGGCCTTCTCCTGAATATCTTCAAAATGTTTGTTTATTTGTCGAAGCTGCTAAGAAACATGCGAGTAGAAGGTCGAAATGAGATATTTTGTCCATGGATCGATTGTGGCAACAAAATAGCTTGATCTAATGCTTTAGTAATCCAATCACATTTGAACCAACGGTAACACAAATAGAAATATACCCTATGTCACACCCTTAGTGTGATATAGTAAATCACTCCCTAGCCAAACCAGCTAGACCAAATAAAAACCATTCCTCATTTCCTAGAAAACCAGCCGCATAAAGCTTTCCGTGGCTGGACAATGATTTTTACTGCAACGTGATTTGCTCCCCCTATTTATTTCCAACGTGATTTGCTCCCCCTATTTATTTCCAACGTGATTTTCTCTCCATATTTTCTTTCACCGATGCTCCCGCAGGGTAAAGCTTTCCATATCTGACGTATTTGATATTTTCTTTCCATCCAGCTGTATTTAGCTATATCTCGACAGCGGCGGCCATTCTGATCTGCCGGTATTTTGTTCGGCTATCTCGGCGGCGTGCGGCGACAGAGTGCTGTTGTATTGTGTTTTTGCCAGCATCGTTTCTTTTGATGCCTGCACTGCTACACGGTACGCAGGTGAAGTTGTTTTTGGCCATTGCAAGGTACTGAGGCATGATTTTATTTTACACTAACAACTTGCGCGGCGTTGCCGCGCATAAATTATTATTTGTAGTGTGAGCCCCTGCTGGTTGCCACACATTCGATGTTATTTCTGTTATATCACTGTTGTTTCCTTCATTTTGAACATAGGGATCATTCACCGATAATTACAAAGTATAGAGAAATATAGCCATGATCACAGTACATGTTCTGCTAATATGTTAAACCATTGATAATTGCAAAGTATGGAGAATTGCAGCAATAGCGTCATGTTTAAAACCAACAAAACAGCCATGCGCGTCATCTAATATGTCACAATCCTGTCATCGTTCTTTAATTTTTTGTCGTTGACTTTTATATTTAACTTTGATCATTCGTTTTATTAAAAAAATTTAATAAATTTTATATAATTTGTTATAATTTGATTTATCATTAGAGTTATTAGAGTCATAATTTAAAACTTTATATATTTGAACAAATTTTTTAAATAAGATAAATAGTCAAAGTTGAATGTAAAAGTCAACGACGACATCAATTAAAGAACAGAGGGAGTACCTCTCAGAGCTGGGAGGAAGCTGCCAGCACCTGAAGAAGATGCAATCCAGTTATTGAGGCTCTGGACACGCTGCAGGCAGAAGGGGCGCTACTTGGTTCAACGATACTTGTAGCTTGTGAGGGAGGGCCCTAATAGTAGTAGTGCTCAGGGTCGTTGACACTGCAGCTCAATGCCAATCGAAGCGGTGAACATGCGTGCATCGGTCGATAAGTGCTACCAATGGGAGCGGCGGATCGGCCATCAATGAGCTTCTGAATAGAAAGGCAAAATGTTTAGCGCAAAAAACAGAAATGCATTTCCAACATTTATATAGTCTCTCTCTATGTGACACAAACTGAAGCTATATAAATTGAAATCAAAAGGCAACATAAGTAATTTTTCCAAGCACCATAGAAAATGAAGGATAGTTTATGATCTAAATATTACAGATGGAGAGATGTGTCTGAAACTGGTAACGAATGAAAAGATGATTACCTCAAGCTTCAATGGAATCATCAAATCAACAGTATACAGGCTGAGGAAATGTTATAATAATTTTAGAACAAGTAAAACTCCTAAATGTACCTTTTTTTTAATGAATTCGCATGCCAAAATAGTATGCACGTGCCCATAATGTAGATATATCAATATCCAGTCCATGGCATTTTTCTCAGATGCATAGAGCAGCAAGATGGATCAAATACCAAATACCAAATTCTAATATTTAGATATTTTCCCTTCTGAATGCTTTCAAATGTATAAATGAATGTGAATATGTAGCTAAACAACATGGTTGTAACATTTTACCAGGATTTGGCAGAGAGGAACACGATTGGCATTGCCTTGAATTGTGATTCGGGGCCCTACAGATCGATCAGTGAACAGCACAGGTGTAATTATGCCGTGCTTCCACAGATTTACTCAGCACAAAAAGTGAGTGGACATATGAGAACATGCTGTAGAAATTAATTTGTGGGAAGGGCAAACCTGCTTTTCATTTGGAACAAACTGGAACATGTGACTGTGAGGCTTTTCCTGCACAGACACAGTTATGCTTAACATTACAAAATAGTATGATGAACTAAATAAATCTGATCTAGAGGCCAATAATGCTAAGAAATTCCAAAAAATATAGGATAGTGATTTGCATGGTACGTCCATCACCATTGTGGACTGGCATATTGAACCTAACAAACAAGGACCAAGTGACGGTTATACAGGAGTGATCGAGGTGTCCAGCTACTGTGACTCCATATAACACAGTGGATTGATATGCTCCTTGGCTGTAACCGGGCATTTTTTTAAAGCTTGCTACAGAGAAGGATTCATTTTGCATTTTAGCTTGTTCACCGATGCCAAAATAAGGAAACTGACCAAAATGGACTAATAAGAGGCCGCGCTAATTATTTAGATTGAAGCAAATTGAGATTCAGAGTGTCCATTGCGCCTTATAGCATTCCTAATTAAGGGTGTGTTTGGTTTGCCTGCTTTTGGCTTTTGACTTTTGCAGGAGTGAACTTTTATAAAAGCTCTTCTGAAGAAGCAGTTTTTTTCTAGTAGAAAAACAAAAACAGGTTTAGACTCGCTTTTGCCGGCTGTGAGCACCGATTTATATATATTATAATTATACAATTATAAGTATATATATATATATAAGTGAACAATATAATGTTTTATGATCGATTTACGTATAAATTATCTTGTAGTTTCACAACCTCACAGCTACTTTCAGCCAAACGAATTTCAGCTTTCTCACAACTCATATTTTACAGCTGTTTTTTCACAACTCAAAGCTCAAGCAAACACACCTTAAATTTCAACGGTTCACATTGTTTATGAGACAGGAAAGAGGGAGTGCTATACAGGTCCGTAGAGCTCGTCTACCTCGAACATGATGAGCAGCGGCTGCATCTTCTGCTTGTCACTCGTCTTGCACCGTATCGCAAGCCCAACCGCGGCAGGGAGGAGGGGATGGGATGGCCAAGCGGCGGTGGCGGGTTGCAAAGGCTTGCTCAACGGCCGACGGGGCAGAGTAGCTGTGGAGCGCGGCCTCGACGGGGCTGAGAATGCTGGGCTGTGCGAAGTAGTGGAGGCGGCGGGACGGAAGAAGCGGCAGCACGGCGGCGCTCGAAGGTTCTGGAGGAGGGCTGAGGCGGTAGCAGTGCAGAGGCAGTGGCGGCGGCGCTCAGAAGGAAGGCGCGCGGCGCGTGGAGAAAAGAACGCAGCGGAGACGTCGATCGAAAAATCAACGGCTGGAAGTGATGAACAGTAACCCAACAAATAGGAGGCCGAGAAACCGACACCGGTTTAGTATAGTAAAGATTTGTTGCTACGGCCATTTGAAACTATTAGACACTAATGAATTCATGCCTCTTTACAGATGGATAGGGACAATTTTCTCGTGGACAAGGTGTCATATTACCTGGAGCTCTCCTTGTAATCGTCAACATCACATTCTTTCATGGCGCTGATTTAAACAACAGCGGCGACTTCAATATCCCAAATTTCACGTGTACCGTTTCGGCCTTCCCCAAAGGCCGCAAAGAGGAAGAGAGGCGGTCGAGCTGCAGCAAAAAAAATCCATGAAGCAAAGGACGATGCGTACGTTCCCACGCTCCGCCATGACTACCAAATCTCAAGAAATGTCGCTGAATCTTCAATGAAGTCTTGGTCGTGCACACGATCCCGATATACCAAGCAACTGGGTTTGTCTGTAGATGAGGCAGATGTGCGTCTAACCACAACTATATTACAGTTTTGATAAGAAATATTTAAAGCTAATCAATATGTTTTAACTATACATAATTTTGTATTTTATTATGCAGGCCTACTCATCCCACATTGGACAAGAGGTGTACATTGTAATCATATAATACTTGTAATCGTAAAAAATCTACTCCTTAGAGACATTTAAAATTTTGCGTTCAATCATACAAAGATTTTGTGTTCTCTGTAAAAACTATACTACTCCTATTAAAGGTTTACGGTCACGAGTTAATATGACCATAAAAGTCCTTCAGTTACCATAAAATGGATGCTACATTCAATTTTTGTTGGATTCTTTTTTTTTTACAAATGCTACATCCAAGTAGAAGCTTCTGCGATCAAACACTTAGAAGGTTCTGCGATTAAACGCTTAGATTCTATGATCACAGTTACTACTCGTACATATACTGTGTTACTCGTGAATAAAAAATGTAACTAAGCTGCACCTGGAATCAATTTTTACGCTCAGAGTATTATATTGAGAGTGAATGAGATATTCAAAATCACGAAATGTCAAAACAATTTGATTTTTACACTCGAGACATACCAATTTATATAATCACAGATGATTGGAATTTGCCATGTAACTGAAGGTATTTCAAAAGAATCTATGTGCAAATGCAGTGAGTCCTAAAATTTGTGCTCAAAATATTTTGTCTGCTACATTTTGAGCACCACACGCTACAAAAAAAATTTGTACTCTGAATCTTAAACTTTTGCAACTAAATGTACTACGAATTCATGGATGAAGATGAGGTGACAAGCAAATTTTACGATCAAATGTACTAAGATTTTACACCTCAAATGTTCAAAATTACTTGATCTGGGAGTCAAACATGTGGATTTCTTGTGATCAGAAAAGATGGATTTATGCTCTGGTAAAGATTCTGTGATCAAACGCAACAAGATTTTAACCTGAAATCCTGTTCACGTCGTTTCAGAACCTTTCCCCGGCCAAGCCTTCCATTTTTATAATAATATCCTAATTTTTCAGCTGGCTTGACTCTCATTAATTCATAATTATGTATCTCAATTAGAGGCAATTTACATGCGGCTGGCTGTTCCACAAAAAAATGGCATGCTTCCTGCCTTGTCCGGTTTGGGGGACACATATATTTGCTTTCCACTTGAAAGGTCAACAGGATTTGCTATAATGTAGTAACGTAATTTGCTATCCAAACCTGTTTTGCTCTAGGAGGGAAATAATTCATTATTCCATTAATGGTTGTTAACGTATCAGTTATGAAATAGTTTTGGCTCTTTCTTTCCAACCCGTGATTTTATTGAATATGTGATCAGAGCTTTTGAGATCAACCATAGTTGGTTTTTATACATTGGACTGCCGACAAAAATGCAATCGGAAATCATACTTTTCTCAATCACAAATGCTTTCTAATTATTATTACCAAATGATACCGCCTGAGCTGACCTCCAACAATGATCACCTGGAATGCACTCGTAAAAAAAATATTTTCTCAATCACAAATGGCTTCCAATTATTTTTCATAAATCAAATTTTTTTATGCTCCAACAATACTAGAGATTAGATGAGCTATTCAAAATCACAAAATTTTTTAAAAAAATGATTTTTTACACTCGAGAAATTCCAATTTTTATCATCAGCGATGGTTATAACTCGCAGTCACAGATTTTAGGATCATCCATGTTTTTTTTGCAATCAGTAATGATTTTTGTAACCATTTTAACAACCGGTCTAGCCTAAGTAACAATTTTTGGGGCCTGCCGTACCTTTGTTTCCACGTATCAGTTTTATGGCTGCATGTACCTTTCCTTTAATTAATGGCTCTCTAATCCAAATCCAAATTAGAGGCATAAATTCCGGATGGCCAGCCAGCAAGCAGACAAGGTCTGTCTGAACCACGTTTGCATCCTGGTCTGGTGTGGGGGGTGGGGGAGAGGGAGTGAAATAGCGCTGCGCTATATATACACACACATGATAAAACTATCCTACACCCTGGGTGTCTACACCCGTGTAGCTCTTCATGCCCCCGGTCGAGCCAGGCGAGCGCGCGACAGCACCCGAGCGAGCCCGACCTTGCCCCGCGCTCTTCCGCCTCCCCCCCCATCTCCGCTGCCGCCCTCCACTGCTGCCGCCCTAATTCGACGCGAGATGCCCCCGCCTCGACACTGCCCACCGCCGACGACCTCCACCGCCTCGCCGCGCCGCCCACATCGCCCCCCCCAACGCATGGTCTACCTTCACCCGATTTCTATGCCCGGCAATGGAGAGGATGAGATTTGGGGTACAAATCCACGCAGCTGAATGAATCTGGAGAAATTACTGAAAGGAAGTGAAAATTGCTGAATGAATTTGAAGAAATTACTGAAAAAATCTAACAAAAACTGTTGAATTAGTGGAATTATTGAGGGCGATGAAATTACTGAAGCAATCGAATGAAATTACTGAATGCTTATTTTTTAGCGGGTCAAAGCGCGCGCGGTTGGTGCGGTCCTGGTGCGGGTGCGCGGCACCATTCTAGGGTGTAGAATAGTTAGTAAATGTGTATATATATATATAATAGTTACAAATTCTGGACCAATCTAGTTTATTTTTTTCTAGTGTCACAAGCAACCTCCTGGCTCCGTACTTTGTGAAATTATGTATGCGAGTATCTTAAGATCACATGCCACTATAAAGTGAATCGTGAAGATGTAAGAATTTTTTTTATATTTGTTAACCGCCTGTACTTAATTTCTTTTATGTCCATATAATGTGCTTATTATATGTTCATTTGCTCCTAATGTCGGTTATGAGTCGCCTTGGGGAAGATACATAGAGCGCAATGGTGTTGAAAATGTCTGAAGTGATATGTGTAACTTCATTCGGCATGAGATTTGCCATCAGAGTGATGAATTTTATGAAAAGCAAAACAACGAGTTGTCAAACTATCCACATCTTTCTTTCTATGATAGATTTAAGCTATTCTAAATGATCGAGACAATGTTTCATTATGTAGATGTTGGATCACTCTTATCATGTTTTGTAATATACATTTGTTTGTTGGAAGTTTGATTTGTCTATGTGAATATTTTGCCTGAATTATGTGTTTAACTTGTCTATGTGAATATTTTTGCCTGAGTTATGTGTTAAATATGTGAGAGCAATTTGTAATACTGACCTGTATAATAATAATAATTATTATGTTTTAATTTAATATTAAAATACTAATGCAGACGGCTGTTAAAAAGAGCCGTCTCGGACCACTGCCATTAATCCAGGAGGCTCTTTTTAACAGCCGCCTGCATTACTTCCCACAATGCAGGCGGCTGTAATCCATGCGGTTGTCATTACCAACCGCCTGCACTATGGCTACCTAATTCAGGCAGTTTTCTTTACTGTCCGCTGCATTATCGGTTGTAATGCAGGCGGTTCTACATTTTCACTTGGATAAATGCTCTATTTTTACAGGCTATTGAATGGCGACGGTTTGGAATTCCGCCTACACAAATACGTTTAGAACTGTCTGCGAAAACCGTTTTTGTAGTAGTGACCAGTGATAGCACTGAGAATCCAAACACACCAATCATATAGGTTGAATCTGAAATCACCGTTAATAAGGTGTTATTGTTATGTATGGAATGTATTTTTGGAATTCTTCAATTAAGAAATTTCTGGAGTTGTTCCAAGATCTGCAATCATTCCGTTTCAGTTGTCAGTGTTTAGCTCTAAAACTGGAGTCAGTTCCAAACTGGATTGCTGTTGTTGGAAGTGATTACATATTGGACTTGAATTCAGTGAAGTTGTTAGGATTGTTGATCCTCCAACGGCTACGTGAGTTGTAGGATGAGAGAGAGTTGGCGCTGTGGTGCTCACGGCGCCCAAAGGGCAGGAGGCGCAGGAGAAGCCTCACAACAGATTTCTTCTGTTGTATTGTTTACCTTCTTCAATCCATGTTTACACTTATTTATAGCCTTCACTGCTAACTATATATCCTATATTAAAGAATCCTCTCAACTTCCTAACTAGAGATCCTATCTTAAAGGATTCTTTCAAACTGCCTAACTACAAATCCTAAGCTTATGCTGACCTACCAAACTATGGCAGCTAGAGGTTGCTTATCTCCTAATAGCTGGTGGTGGACATAACATCTTTCCCCTCCTCGACAAACAAGTCGTCCTCGAGCTGAATACTCGCATCATTCTGGAGCTATGTGTAGTGGTTGGGGCTGATGACCATCGATGTGGATGGCATCCTTGGTAGTCGCCGTAGCAGTGGATCCTCATCCTCCTTGAGCTTCTTGAAGGCGCTCTCGGTCCTGATCCCAAAGCGCCTGAGGTTGCCAGAAGGGCGAGGTCGAGTAGGTTGAGGCGCTTGATGTTGGCAGCATCAACATTAGGGAGGTTGCAGGAGACAGTGACAATCTTGGATCCTTCGGGGCTGTAGACGATGAGCGGGTTCTTGTGGTTGATGTAGCGGCAGCCGGTACCCGCTGAGGTCTGATGGCCGACAAGGCGGGAGACAGCGTAGGGATGGAGCTTGTTGCACGATAGCAGCTTGTGGACGACCCTGGTCCAGTCGGGGTAGATTGGTGCCCTAAAGACCTCAGACAGCGGCAGATCAGCCGAGTTCGAGGCCATGTCGCCCTCCAGGGATTGGGGGCGGCTTGCGGTGACCATGGTGGCTATGGCGGTGACTGCTGCTGGGGTTTTGGGGTGGCTTTCCGCACTTGGCAACGACTGCCCTATCATGCCGTAGCCCTGCATCTCATAGGGAAGTACCTGTGGAAGGGTGACAGCGGGCGATGGTGGCGGCGTCTGCTGATTTTCCAATTTGGAGAGGTGAACAGAGATGTCGGCGATGGTGTGAGTCAGGTTGGCGACCATCTTGGCCAAGGCGTCAACCGTTGGCAGAGCCAGTGTCAAGGTGGAGAATGGCGGCAGCCGATGATGGGAGTAGGGTTTGGCATCACTGATACCAAATTGTTATGATCGTTGATCCTCCGATGGCTACGTGGGTTGTAGGGATGAGAGAGTTGGCGCCGTGGTGCTCATGGCGCCCAAAGGGCAGGAGGCGTAGGAGGAAGCCCCACAAAAGTTTTTTCTATTGTATTGCTTACTTTCTTCAATCTGTGTTTACACTTATTTATAGCCTCCACTGCTAACTATAGATCCTATATTAAAGAATCCCCTCAACTTCCTAACTAGAGATTCTATTTTAAAGGATCCTCTCAAACTGCGTAACTCCAGCTCCTAATCTTATGGTAGCTATTTGCAAATAAGTAAAAAACCACTAGCCCAGAGGAAAATGCAGAATAAAACCCAGGCTCATTGATCATGTATAACACAATATATTTATTTAACATGAGACTGCATGCTTCACTTATCTATCAGTTGATACCTCAACTACACTAAATTCGTATCATGTCTGATAGGGATAGCCATCTGCTTCTTCTTCAAAGTTAGCATTTAATACATACAATAGACTCAGGCACACGATTTCTCTGCGTGTATATATGCCTTGGTCCACATGGTGAGTTGTTAAAGTTCCATGAAAGTAGGCAATTTTCATACAGTATATTCAGTTTGTTTGCTTTAGCATGTCTATTGCTAAATGTTAGTATTGTAGGTGCGGTTACTAAAATGTTTTCACAAACTTGTCATTGAGCTGATACAGATTGTTATTTTTTTTTTCTATTTGACCCATCGTTAGCTTCATGACTTTTGAAGTCACGCAAAAGGTATGAATTGATTTTGGTGATTGAATGAAGACCATAGATAACTGTTGTGATTGTAGGTACCACCCCGCTAATTTTATATCAACATGGTGGGCTTCCTCTGTGGATGACAAGGATGATCCCTAGAAAAGGAGTTTTCGAGCGTCAGAGGACCAAGGCTAAGGACTAGCTAGAGAGTTCATAGGAACGCCAGTACTATTAAGGGGGTAAAATCATTTGTCTCCTGTCATACAAGTGTTAGAGGGTGTGAATGCTCTTTAGATCCTCAGAAAGTAGTAAAGATGGCAGAGGAAGCAAAGTCGAAGGCTGAAGATCAAGTTCAGTCAAAGAAGCAGTCACCAGACAGTCCGGTAAGCCAGTACTTCAGAGTCCAAAGAGAGGTGCTCTCTGGAGTTGCTGCAGAGAAGACATCGGACAGTCCAGTGTGGCAGTTACTGGACAGTCAGGTGAGGTCGAAGCCGAAGTGCAGAGAATATGTCTCTGGTAGTCCAAAAGTGAAAGTCACCGAACAGTCCGGTGAAGGTATGCACCGGGCAGTCTGGTGTCCTATGGAATGGATTTTAGAGAGGGTGTTTCTTTGGCCCAGAGGAGGAAAGGGTCATTGGATAGTCTTGTGGTCTAGTCACCGGACAATCCGGTGATTGCATAAAGCAGTCAGCTTTATGATATTGTATTCCAACGGTTGTTTTTGGGCTTAGAGCCTATTTAAACCGTGGAGGGGGACGTTTTCTAGTGTGCCTGCAGTCTGAGAATCTAGAGGAAACTTGTGAAAAACCAAGGGACACCACCAAAAGAGCACATTGCAAGATTGAAGATCTTTGGTGCTAGTAGGAGAGTGATAGGGAGCATTCATACACTTCTAGAGCTTGTAGAGATTGAGAGGAGTGATCTTTGCCTATTACTTTTGGTGTGGGCAGCCTAAATCAGCTAGGAGTCGATGATCGAGCTTCCGAGGAGATTGTGGAAGACATCATCAAGTTTGTACGTGGTTTCGGGTCCCCCGCTCGAAAGGGATACCAAGAGGGAACGCTCGAGCCGTAGAGGTTTGCTCTAGCGCTGGGGTATTGTGTGCGAAAGCTGAGCCGTCGGTGACTTCACTCTGGGAGTGAAGCGTACCCTTGTGAGCATCGTTCCAAGAATGACAGGAGGAACCAAGACTCCGACGAGGGTGGTTCAACGAAGATTAGGAGAAGGCGTCTACCTTTCGAGACCTCAGGAAAAAATCATTAAGAACTCTCTATCTCACTCTTTTTACTTACTGCATTTATTTACCGTTGAGTAGTGTGATAGGTTGTTCTTTGATTCCTCTTGCTGGGTATCGCGCTAGTGCTTGCTTATTGTTATTATCTTTTCACTAGCATTGTTAGGGGTCTTGGCCTACTAGACTTGCATACATTTGCTTCCGTTGCGATCGAGTCTTATAGTTTAAGTTCGTAGCAAAATTAGTTTTATAAGTCCACCGATTGAACCCATCATCTAGTAGAGGCAACCAGAACTAAAGAAATAGTACTTAGATGTTGTGTTAGCTAGCACACATTGTTATTAACTTTCTTTATCATGGTATTGTATGTGGTATTTGTGCAAATTATATTCTGGGTGTTCGTTCACTTGCAGGGTTCTAGCACAAAGGTGGAGTTCTACATCGACAACTTTGGATAAGCTGTGGTACATGGCTTGGGCAGCTACCAGACAATGAATTTTGGATAGGCACCAACAACTAGACAGTACATGAACAAGACAAGCATCTTGACTGGATTCGTTTTTGGAATTTTTTAGCATTATATGATTCAATTGTTTGAATCAAAAGCTTGAGGCAGGCATTGTACATTTATCACTTGTATTTTAAACAATGTTATTATTCTGGAGTAATTTGAATTCATTTCAATGGCTGAGTAGATGATTGTATTTTTGAAATGCATTATTGTAGAATTATTTGAGATGAGGTTATAGAAAGTAATGATTTTTGGAAATATTGTGACTTAATAATAAGAATTAATATTGCATAATATTTTTTATTTAAAACATTTGAGATGGCGGTGACCAACAATCGGTAATTGTATTAAACAGTGTCCAACTATCAGTCAGTAATTTTCTAGCTTTACCAACTGACCGGTAAGTAAAAATGATGAGTACGTGGTTCCTGATCTACCGTCAGGTTGTGATAACTCTCGATTTGGTGGAGATGCGACACACAATCGATTCGACCCGAAATCGACACGATTCAAACCTCGCAATCGCAGCACCACTTCTCCTTTGGTTATCAACCGTGCACACACGATTGACCTTGCCAAGAAGGCTAATATTAGCCTTCGAATCGAAGAACACAAGCATGAACAAGGATAAACGCAACTAAATTGCGAAAAATAAATTAAATCATAAAATTAAAAAACCAATAAACCGTCCAACGATAAAATAGTTTGATAACAGATGAAAACTAATTAAAACCTATCTCTATAATAGTAGCTATTGTTTATATGGAGGTTGGGACGTCCTTAGGGAGAAACTCAAATACTAATAGGTCTAGAAGAGATACACGGCTCAAAAGACAAAAGATAGTGTCACAGCACCAAGGCAATTTCTGGATGTCATATTTTTTTAACGATTTTTGCTGACTCCGGTCGAATTTGGAGATGAGACTGATGCCATTATAAAGGTTATCTTGTTAGCTTTTCATCCATATCTAGAACGTCCAAAACGGAGTTCTTATGTGACCAGAGCATCCGTTTTAGTGCAGACTGCTCTTAGAATCCACCTCGAACTCGAACTTGAGTTGGATTGGATATTCTACGAGGTCAAACGTGCCTTGCTGATCTTGCGCATCTCCAAGTCCTTTTTCATGCTTCCTTTGACCCTTTCCAATGTTCCTAATCATGATAAAGTCATTAGGTAGCAATCTATTTTTAAAGGAAAAAATACATGTGTTTAAAAAATGAGCTCACCTCTAATCTCAACTAGCGTGCACGAGTTTCATTAATACTAATTTGAGGAGAGCTGTGTGTATATAAAGGGGTGACGTCCTCATTATCCTGCCCTTCTTCTTTTGGAGTCGTCATCGACTCAAGTTCATTGTCAGGACCTCGACTCCACCATGCCCTGCAACCTGCATGAAAAGGTCGAGGCCATGGGGTATTTGATTGCAATCACTTGCTGGCTCAAAGATTCTTATAATCTCATCATTCTCCCCTTCTTAATGAAAAGCTGTCCTCGGCTTGCTCCTTTGGATGTCATGATACTTCTGCAAATGGTTAGTAATAGAAGTGGACAAATGGCTAGAAAGATCATGGTAAGTAAACAAGGCATCTTTGCACACTAGAGCATCACATGGAGTATTTTTATCATAAAATGAGCTAAGATAAATTTTTTGCCAAAATATATATTTGAAATAATCAGCATGATCAGCATCATTATCATTATTATGAGAAGCTATAAAGTGTGTTGTCTTAGAAAAACTAGATAAACATGGCATGGCATGATATTTTGTATTTCCATCATCTAGGTTGTCGTTTATTTTCACTATGCAAGAAGATTTCAAATTTGAGCAAATATAAACTCTATGCACCATAAACACACCTCTATGATCAGGGTTGCTTGTAACATAAAAATGGGTTCTAGTTAACAAAGGCAATTCAGGTTTAGAAAATATTGTCCCCTCTACTGTAGCAAGGTCACAAAAAGAATCATATTCAATATAACCCACAATGTTTGGAGAAGATAGCAATTTCAGTTCATCATTTTCACTTGTAATGGGTGTGAAATGTTTAA